>BMAV01025644.1:779915-800468 GCA_019973955.1 Trichonephila inaurata madagascariensis | reverse complement strand
CCCCCCCCCCCCCACCACCACCACTCAAAGTGGATTTCCACAAAAGTCATTTTTAGTGGATCTGTACTCAACAAAATAAACATGCTTGCCAAATTTCAAGTCTTACAAGGGGAGGGCACCACGAAGGAAATTCATTTGGGGATGAGACTTTGTGCAATAGTAGTACTCCTTTGGGATGTTGAACCCTCAATGTAATTCCGCCGAATGGGCAATCAATTCGGTGAAACTAGCCTTCGAAATTCATGCTTAGCTTTTATACAATTAAATTTTAATCACTTCCGGCGACGCAGTGGCGTGATTGGTAGAGCATCTGTTTGCTACGCGGTCGGCCTCGGTTCGAGTAGTGCGATCGGTTTATTTTGTTTTAATTTTTAAATTCATCTAATTATTTTTACAATTAAATAAATTTATTTAAAAAATAAATATTAAATGATATTTTAAACAATTATTTTGTATTTTAAAAAGTAAAATAATTACTGTAACTATATAAATATTTATATTTTATAAATATAATTATTAATAAATAATATTTTTTGTAAAAATATGTTATAATTGGTTTGCTTCGCGATCGGTTTTTTTTTTAAATTTTTAAATTCGTTTAATTTGTTTTACAATTAAATAAATTTATTAAAAAAAGGTTTATTAAATATTAAATGTGATATTTTAGATCATTATTTTGTATTTTAAAAAGTAAAATAATTACTGTAATTATATAAATATTTATATTTTATAAATATAATTATTAAATAATATTTTTTATAAAAATATATTATAATCGGGTAGCGATCAGTTTTTATTTTTATTTATTTATTTATTTTTTTAAATTTTTAAATTCATTTAATATTTTTTTTACAATAAAATAAATTTATTTAAATAGACATTAAACATTTTATATAGTTATAAAATAATTAAATTAATAATATGTAGTATGAGATATATATTATTTTTATAATATTTATTATAAAATAAATTTTTATAAATTAATAATTATAATTAATATATTACTTTATGTATTATTATAATATTTTATTTATAATATATTGTATTTCATATTATAAAACTATTTGTAACAAACTGTTATATAAAATATCATTTAAAATTTACATGATATTTTTTTATAATAAGTGCTATTTATTAATAATTATATTTATAAAATATAAATCTTTATATAATTACAGTAATTGTTTTACTTTTTAAATACAAAAAATAATTATCTAAAATATCATTTAATATTTAAAAACCTTTTTTTTGAATAAATTTATTTAATTGTATAAAAAATAATTTTTTAAATGAATTTAAAAATTAAAACAAAATAATCCGATTGCGCCACTCGAACCCAGACCGACCGCGTTGTGTAAACAGGTGCTTTACCATCTACGCCTGTTAAACATAAGAATTAATTCTTTTTTTTTTTTTTTTCCTAATGGGCAGTGTATTAGAAAAAATTTCTTTATTTATATGTAATAGTTTTTTTTTATCTGGATCGAAATGTAAATTTTATCTTAAATCTTATGGTTATAATGTTCGTTCTAGGTAATTAAAATATTTTGCTTTTTTATAATTTTATCACTTTTGGAAAGGATTAAAGAAATGGAATCCAATAACATCTCTTTTCAGTTTTCTTGACTCTTTTTTCCCGTTGGTGTGGTGTGGTAGTTAGGAGAGGGGGGGATGCCAGCTCAGGTGTCGTTCACGTTACTTGACCATGGCTCAAAATGACCTGGTCCGTCGCCAAAAGCCCTAGTGTAGCTGAACAGTGCGATGTTAATATTCAATTAATCAATCAATCTTGACGCTTTTTTAGGTTCCAAAATTATAGCAAAAGATCTTTTTCATTGCTCAGGTAGGATGGGCCGCGATTTTGCTCTATTGTAAGGCACTTTTTCCAAGCATAGAATGTTCAATAACATTTTAAGTTTAAATTTTTAAGCTAATGGCTTGAAATTATTTCAAGTTTGATTTTTTTTTTCTTGCAATTTTCGCAACAAGCTCTCCATTTTTAAAAATGTAATCAATCTCAAATTGTACATAATTCATGCAATGAATATTTGAATTAATTTTTTTAAAACCTTTTCAACTGCTTATTTTTCTATAAAAATCAACCCCTTCCCCCCTTTTTTTTGATAAAGTAGATTTACTGTGGTGCTTTTTACTGAGATCCCACCCAATTGACAGTAACATCAGATTGAGGCCCACGAAATTCATCGTGGCAAGAGGCTAGTTGTTAGTTATAGCCTTAAGCACCATGCAAGAAACAGTACGATTTGGCTCGGTTGCTCTCCAATTTTGAAGGAGAACATCCTGGGGGGTGGTCACAGGCCATCCCTCTACCACCAACCTCGCAAGAGGAATTGTCGCTCGATTTAGAGTGCTCCCATGGCGTGATGGCACTATACATGAAGAAATACCCATGTCTTTTCTGCGATTTGAACCCAGGCCCTACGGCAGAACAGTCAACGTCACTGTACCGGATGGGTGGCAGTAGATTTATAGTACAGATACTACAATTTTTTGTACATTTAATCTACTGTATATATTAAAAAAGTAATTATTCACACCTTTTTTTTAAAATTAGTATATGTTTATTTTATATATCTTACCCATCAAAAAAGAAAGAAAGAAAGAAAAACTGCAAAGAAAACATGAAAAAAGAATGTCGAAGAATTAATTCACTGTATTTTAAATATTAAGAAAATAATGTTATACTAAATTAATAAATTTTAAGGACATTTTATATATATATATATAATTTAAAGCATACAAGTAATATTAAACATACATTATTTTATAATTAGAACACGGGGACACGGGACAACTCCGCTGAGAATGAAAGAGGATATCGAAGATGTTTCTAGTGAACTGGGCAATGGGGGTTAAAGGTTGCACTTCTTGAATGAAACGTCCAGAACTCTATTGCTTTAGGCGAGCTAGGATCTAATAAAACCAGTTCAAGATTTATGACCACTATAAAATGTATTAAAGAGAGAATAACTTGAAATTTTTTCAGAAATACTTTAAAAATTATCAGGTCAGAGTCAACAACACACTCTCTGACACACACAACATAAATATTGGCTGCCCACAGGGGTCCCTCCTTGGCCCAATTTTATTTAATCTATACATAAACGACATGCCCTCACATCCACAAACAATGATAAACCTCTATGCTGACGACACATGTATAACTGCCTGTTACAAAAATCACAACACAATCACACTCGCTCTAAATAAACACCTTTCTCTCCTGGAAAATTTCTTTAATACATGGAAGATAAAAATCAATTTCGAAAAAACGGTTGCTGTGCTTTTTACCAGGAGAAGAAAGCCTTGCACACCTCCCACGCTATACTCCACATCACTACACTGATCTCAGAGTACAAAATACTTAGGTATCGTTTTAGATAAAGCACTCACTTGGAAGCACCACATTCTACATGCAAGAAATAAATTCCGGATCGCGCTTAAATTAATTTACAATCTAATTAACCGGAATTCTGATATGACTCTCAACAACAAGGTACTTCTCTACACTGCTGTTTTGCGACTCATTTTAAGTTATACTTGCCATGTGTGGGGCTACGCAGCAAATACTAATATTAAAATTCTTGAAGTCTCGCAAAATTCATTTTTTAGAAATATAACTAGAGCTGGTAGATACACCAGAAACTCCTACATCTATTTATCCCTTGATATTAAACCTTTTAAAAACTATTCAAACTCTTTCAATTAAATTTTTTAATAATCTCCCCAATACCACTAACCTAAATTTAATAGACATTCAAAATTACCACTTAAATGATAAAACTAAGAGACCCAGGAGAATACTCCTGGATTCTTATAATCCCCCTTAATAATATCGCTTCGCAATCACCGGTGTTGAAAATGCAAACTATTCATTCTAAATTTTTTTATTCCATATTTTTATCTTTTAATTTTTGTAATTCTTGACTCTTAAAACTTTTCTCATCGCTGCACCCACCAGGCAAGCAATCTCTTATTTCAATTTCCCCAACTTCAGGGCAACCATTAGAGAGCTTTCTCACTTATTGCTATCAAGTAATGACAGTGTTTACACTACAGCTCCCAGTTGACTGTCAAAATTCTCAGGACTTTTTTCCCACCGAAATCAGAAGACTACTACCCCCAGACTGTGACGTCATTCGCCTGCATTACCCTACCAAACTCAGTGAACTTTTTTTTTCGCTACTCAGGTTTTCCACTTGTCAGCGCCAAAATACTTATCAGATAGGGGATGGAGGATCTATTGCAGATCCATATCCCTGTCACGTGAAGAAACGTAAATACTTTAAAAAAAGGGGGAGTAAAAATTGAATCCCAAAAGAAAAAGTTCGTTATATAGAAAATGCACTTCGCTATAGAGAGGTTATTTTACGAAGAAAATCGGGAAATGTTCAAGGTTCCAGCAAAAAGTTCGCTACATAGAAAAATTCGCAATATAGAGGTTCGTTATATAGAGGTTCGACTGTACATACAAAAATGAATTATTTGCAATTAGTTCTTAGACTTAGGCTGAATTATAAAGTTGCTGTAACAGTTTTCTTTCCTTTCCTCTTCATATAAATATTGAGCATGGATTACAATAATTATCAGTTTCGTAAATGCTTCGATTTGTATCTTCTTTACTGCTTTTAAAGTTTTTATTAAGAAACAAAAAGTAACTTATACATTAGATTTTGCCATAGACTAAAAAAAATGCTCTGCTTAATGCGCTTTTAATTTGAATAAAATATCAATTTATTTATTTTGAAGTTCTTTTTTATTTGAAAATAAGATTTCTTTTGAGGAGTTGAACATATTTTACTGCTGGTAATGAAAGAAGCACAAGTGGGACTTGCCTTAAATACTGCTCAAATGGGATGAAAGGAAATGTAGGGAAGAGTTCTTTCGCAAAAGGAAAATTAAATCGCTTGTGTGGTTTTTTTTAATTTTGCTCGAATTCAAAGTGAACGTTTCTTTCATGCTTTTGATTTTTCTGTTACACTTTGATTTTTTGATGTATAGATTTAACAGTCATTATCAAATACTAAAATGATTCTACCGTATTAAAAATGTTTCCTTCTAGACGTAAAAAAAGAAATTTGTTTATCTCCTCAATTTCAATTCGAATGGGGGTCGCGGTAGCCTAGTGGTCAAGGTAATGGAATCGTGGATGTCATGTCATGAGTTCGAACCGAATACCCCTGAAGACCACAATGCAGGGGAGGGTCAAATGTCCTCCCATTGGTGTGCTGTGGAAGTAAAGAGAGGGGGTACCAGATCAGGTGTAGTACTCGACCATCGTTCAAAATAACGAGATCCGTCACCCAAAGCCCCTGAGTAGCTGAAAAGTGCGAAGTTTATCACTCACTCGAATTCGAATGACCACTGTAGCCGAGTGGTTATAGTCGCGAGCTCTTGGCCGGCGTTTTCAAGTACCGGGTTCGAATCCTAGTACTTCTGAAGACCCACCTAGTAGAGGGGTTTATGCATGCTAAATCTGTGAAACCTCAAAGTCCTCACGTTGACGTGATAAGGAAATTTGTGAAGAGAGTGGATCCTGCTGATTATATAGAAAGAAGTACTATATATCTTAATCTAAATCCATCTTCAGAAGATGATTACGTAAATCTTGAGTTATATAGAGAGGTAAATTTATTGAAAATAATTTTTTTTTTTAAATTCTTTATATAAAATCTATAAAAAGATTTGGGGGAAAATAAATTGTCGAAATATAGATATTAATCCTATAATTTGTTATAAGTGTACATAGCGTTAAAGTGGGAAATCTATTCATTCAGTGAAGAAGAAATTTTTCAGTATAAAATTGATGCATTTGCGTAAATTAAATTGAACAATTTGAAAAGGGGTAAGAATTTCATTGAAGATATTTTCATTAAAAAAAAAATAATAGAAATGAAAAAAAAAAGTTGTGGTGAATATTTTCGAGTAATATTTAAAGTATTAATTATTTCATTTGACGAAAATATGTAATATCTACGAACATGCCTTTATCTTCGGTCACACATACGAAAAGTGAACCTCAGTTTAGCAATCAAGTTAACACGAATCCCTCTCCCTCTTCAAATTCGTTACTATTATTCGTTTTTTACACGTGAAGACAAAAGCTTAATATGCACTGGAATAAAAATTTGTGATATTTGTATACATATTGGCAACGAATGAAAATATTAAATACTAGTTAGTAAAAGGGCTGAGAAAGATATTATCTCAACCACCCTCTATATATATATATATATACCAGGGGTCAGCAACCTAGCAGCCGCTTTGTGCCAAACCTATCTACCAATACGATATAGGGTGCCGCATAGAAGGAAATATTCGAAACAATTCGATTACCATGGCAATACATACAGAGGTAGAAATAGAACATGAATATAAACAATGTAAAATATAGCTATTCCTTTGACATAAATAAAAAATTTAAATTGTGTATTTATTATGCATTATGTATCTTTTAAAAATGTTTATTAAAATAAGAAATAAACAACATAAAAGGTAAGTATTCTTTCAATATAGTTAAAAAAAATTATTTTTTATGTAAACCCCTTATATATATATTTAGCACCTCTCTACTTTATATCACTATATCATGCGTATTATTTGTGACTTTCAACTTGACACGATTCTGAATGTTTAGTTGGTAAACAGCTTCTTTGCGGACGCAAAATATTTTTTGTATGAGAAAAGATTTGTTTACATCGATATGTAGAATCAAAAGCGGAAAGCATATAACACGCAATCTTCTTCTAACATCTAAATCTCTTCAGCAACGACATCCAACAATTTTAAAAGGGCTGTCGATTGAACGTTAGTATTCTCCAAAGTTTTTCGCAAGCAATTCTCTAAAGTTTGCTTCCAATTATTTTAAAGATGTTCTTTCAACAAGCTCCATTTTAAAATTATCAACTTCCACCTACTCAAGAATTGTGACAAATTTGTACATTGCCACTGAAAATTGTACCATATGCCAAATCTGGCACGCTTGCCACAGGCTTCTGACGCCTGCTCTATACCATGTGAGTAAATATGAAATCTCTCATTCAAATATACATTTTAGAGAGAGATCCTTTTATTTTATTGTATATCCTTCCCCCTATTTTATTAGGAGAGGGGGTGCCAGCTCAGGTGTCGTCCACGTCACTTGACCATGGTTCAAAATTACATGGTCCGTCCCCAAAAGCCCTAGTGTAGCTAAATAGTGCGACGTTAATATTCAATCAACCCCCTATTTTATTTAAGTCTAAAATATATTTATTACTGTTTTCAAAATTATATACTGTTAAAATTTAATTTGAAAATATTGACACTCAGATTAAATGCAAGAAAAAAATAACAATTTGAGTTTTCAATGACTGATTAATAGTTCTTCAACTTTGCATTATCTAGGAACTATTAGCACTGCTCGTATTAATTTTGAACCGCATTCAAGAGTGAATGATAATATCCAATTCTCTGAGTGTGTATCAGTGGCTTACCGGGAGGAAGGGTATTCAGAGGGGGCCATGGACCCATATGGCATAC
This sequence comes from Trichonephila inaurata madagascariensis, assembly GCA_019973955.1. Classification (NCBI taxonomy): domain Eukaryota; kingdom Metazoa; phylum Arthropoda; class Arachnida; order Araneae; family Nephilidae; genus Trichonephila; species Trichonephila inaurata. The sequence continues at coordinate 792,926 of BMAV01025644.1, read as the reverse complement.
AAAAAGGGGCGGTGGTAAGCACAGCGATATTCAAAAAATATTTCAAACTCGAAATCGCACCTATTTGACGAAACTGAAGGAAACGACTAAAAGCTTTAATACACTCACAGATGCAGGAAATTTATTAGTCGCTATCGCATTTGTTTTTATGTTACTTAGGCATCTGGCAACCGGTACTGTGTGAAGTCAAAGATGCTCAAAATTATTTGCAGAGGGACTAAATATCCATTAATGTCCTAAAAAAATACGTGCTTTATAGACCGTATTAGAAGCAAAACGAGAGGAATTCCTGGATGACGCCTTAATATATACTAAACATTTATGTGAAGAGCTGGAAATTTCTTTTGAACCCCCAAGAAGAATCAGGAGGAAGCATATATTTGGTGACGGAAGTAAAGATGTTCAATTATCGTATGAAGATGAATTGAGGCGAACAGTGTTTTCTTCAATATAGACAGAGTAACTCTTGAAATTCGAGAAAGATTCCAACAATTGCAGAGTCTAGCGCAAAGATATGCTTTTTTAAGGCCTGAAGTGATATTGAGCATGGACGAACTTAATCTTAATCAAGCTCCTCAAGACATTAATAAAGAAGAATTCCAATACGTCTACAAGCTTTCGTAGCTGCAACGAACCCAGTCTGTAAAAAAGAACTCATTTGGTCAGGCTCTCTGGGCTTATTAAAATATATTATTGAGTCCAAACTTGAAAATGGCTAACCAAACATTGTCATAATGTTGAGAATTTTTTTAACTTCCGTCATCAATAATGCCAGTTGACAAGAGAAGCTTCTCTAAGCTAAAGTTAATCAAAAATTATCTCAGATCGATTATGCCCACGTTAAGGAACGTTCAGAACCGTGATTTTGCAAAAGAGTATAAATGGATAATATTTATGATATTTTGTGTCACTTAGATTAGAAAATGTATATAAAATTGTTTTAAGAATATTATTACAATAAAAAATAATTTACGTACAATATTTTGACAAAAAATGAACATAGAATGACCCATTTTCAAAATATTCTCCTTTCGTGAAAAATGCTTCTAATATAATAATATTTTGCCTGTATATAGCTCAGACCTCTGTACAGAGGCTCAACTAGAATTTTTGAAATATATAACTTAGAAGTGGGTTTATCCTTGTTTTACGACAACAGAGGGGAGAAATTTTAAGAAAAAAACGCCGGTAATTATTTCAATTGGTCGTAACTCTGAAAATAATATGAATTTTTCAAAAACAAATACTTTAGACTTTCTGGAGAAGTCTTTACTTTATATAAGCAAAATATTATTATTTTAGAAGCATTTTTTTATAAAAGGAGAACATTTTGAAAAAAAGGTTGTTCTAAGTTGATTTTTTGCCCAAATATTGTATTTAAATATATTTTTTTTATCAAAATATCCTTAAAACAATTTTATACATGCATTCTAATCTAAGTGACACTAAATATCATGAAAAATTATCCATTTATGCGCTTTTTTAAAATCTCGGTTCCAAACGTAGTCGGATACCTTAAGGCTAACAAATTTAGCTATTCTGGCAATTGAATATGACTTACATATTGATATTGACAATTGGATGAAAGATTTTGCTATGAAAAAAAAAACTCTAAAAGTGAATTTTGAATCAATAAAAAAATTTAAAGCTGCTTTTTTTTACTTTTACTAATTTTCTTGAACAATAATTAAAATAGAGAGGTGACAAATTTCCGGTCGGCTCCAGGCGACGAAAGCCCACGCTACGCCACTGGTATCTACGTCATGCCAACTTGTGGATTCTGAATCTAACTAATATAACGTGAATTAACTCCATTACATAATGAGACTTTCGTGGAACCAGGGGATTGAACACAACAATCGGCTAAGACACCACCCCACCTTCTGACTTTGGATCATTATCACAGTAAGGTAAGACAAAAAAATTTCATACCTATACGAATTGCATTATTCATGTAAAGATGTTCAAATAAATACTGTAAAACAACTTTTGTATACTCACATTTAGTTTTTTTTTCCAGCTTGTGCATGCAACTTAAGCAACTCGGTATATTTCATTCTGCTTCCTACAAAAGTTGATAGAAGTAAATTTTTTCCGCAACTGTTGTGAATAATCAGAGAATTCCTTTCCAAACAAAAATCTAAAGATATTCTTCTATCTTATTGTTAGTTATCAAATGTATTTTAGTTTTCAAAAATAATCATTTCCCATTCAATGTAACAAAAAAGCTACACAATTCACTCAAGGAAGGACGACCATTATTTTAAAGATCAACCAAGTGAAATCCTTTTTTTAAAATTATATCTTACATACATAAAAAATTGCGCATACAATTTATTTCAATAGTCAATGGCAAAATCAGTGCCCATTTAAGCTCATTTTTGGTTTTGGGTGTAGAAGATCTACAGGCCCATTTGGCACTGGTAGATCGAAATTTATAACCAGAAAATGTGGTTAAGTCCAGCTTATCCAGTCCCTTCTGAGCCCCTACGGGCACTTGGGAGTCCATCTCAAGTGCCCAATTGATAAATCGGCTCTGGGGAAAATGTTATAATAAGAGGCTGGCTGGCTGAAGACCCCCGTCCTTTACGTAATTTCTATATTCTCCCTTTTTGGCAGGATGTTGTTACATTCTTTCGAAGTGGGCTGTGCCTCTACACCCCCAGAACACCCCCAGGTCGTCGGACTCATAAATTTATTTAAAATTTAAATTTTCGCTCTAGGGTTCACCCAATCAGAGGCGCTAACAAAGAGTTCAGTGCAGGGTTATTGAGGTGAACAGGCCGGCTTTAAAAAGTGGTGCGCGACAATTTTCGACAGACCCCTTCGTTTCTGTTGCAAAATTGAAGATGTAACAAAATTTGACCCTTAACAGATTTCACTCTGTGGACCCCGTAGAAATGTCCAGCCATTTCAGCCTACTCCAGCCTCTCCCGCTTCATATCGCTGAAAGCTAAGTGTATTTTATTTAATTAATTGTTTATGTAATTAGAATGTTTAAATTTAACCTACCTATAAAATAAATTTAATTCTTAATTTAAATCAAAGTTTGTATACTTGAGTTAATTTTTTGTCTTTCAGTCCATGACGCGATCTTAATTTGAGGAACTAAGAACCTTGGGAAAAACTAGTTTACATCGAAATGAAACAGCACGCTCTAGATTCGCATCACTTAATAAGATATAAAAATGGGTAAAGATTGCTTTGGGCTTTATTTTTAACTTCTAATCATTTGAAAGTGTTTCAGTCCAACAGCTGAATATATTCCTGGCTTCGGAACTCGAAATATATGATTAAGTTTTGTACAGCAAATTGAAAATTGTCCTTCAAATAACTATAATCTTCGTACAGTGCTGATTTAAGCTAATTTCGGGCCGTAGGCGCTGAAGATCTAAAGGCATCCTTGGCACTAAAGGATCGAAATTTATAATTTGAAAATATGGTTACTTCCAAATTATCCGGAGCCCTGGGCTCCCTTACCAAGAGCCCAATGGATAAACAGGAAATGTCTTCCTGAGAAAGAATACTCTTTATTTCCTTCTGTTTAATTTAAATTATAATTATGCTCAATCTGACAACTTCATATCCGAATATTTAAGCCAAATTTTTTATTGAAATCTTTGATTTTTATTGAGGGGGGGGGGAGTAGGGTTCCGTGAAAACTAGATGTATTTGGTAAATATGTCAGTAGTACTGAAACACCCATTGTCAACAGAAAATGTTTCTTATTATCTGCAATTGTTAATACAAAAAATATAGGAGAGTGATGATTTAGCATGGTAGCATTCTTAGCAATGATTTTAGTCCAGTGGCGAACGTACACCCTCGCATTACGGGTGGCCCAGGTTTCTAGGAGGGGCTCAAAGCTTAACTGCCGCCAAGAATGCAATCCCTAGTAAGATCCGGCTTGAAGTCCAAAACCTGTCTTAGCAGGGGGCCCCAATATTCCCAGTTATGCCACTGTCTTAATCCATTTTATGTGTAGGCAGAAAAAGTATCAAGTGTAGAAGACACCAAACTTGATAAATCACTTCTTTTTAACCTGCAGCGGTTTCATTTATTGTAATAATTATAAATTTCTGGCTGGATCTAGTATTGATGTCGTTTTGGCTTCCTTATTATGTTAATGAAATTGAGTTATCTTTCTAAAATTTTATAGGAATACCTCCTTTTTCTTCCTTTCATGTGTGATTTACCCAAAAGTATCTTAATTTCTCATAAATTCAAGTGGGACCAATAGATTTTGAAAAAACAAATGGCAACAATGAGTTTTAGATCATTTTTGGTTTCGGTTTTTCATTTAAAAATAATTCAAGTAATCAATCAAATGCTGTGTTATTTATTTACATTACAACATTTATACTCCGTAATTTGAATAAGTTGAAATTGAAATCGTAATCACTCTTTCACTCTATGGTGCTAATTGTGTTACAATGTGCACTTTAGATTTTTAAATACTCATTTATGACTAGGTATTTCTAGTGCTGTATTAATGCCAACATGTCTGTTAAATATACAGATGTATCAGAGGTGAGAGGCCTACTAATTTGAAGTAAAGATTTTTGTACAAAGCAAGAAGTAACGTAATATTATATTTTAATTTCAGGTTTTATTAAATGCAATAAATGTATGGGATGTTGGCTGTGTACGGAATATCCTAGATGAAAATCCAGAAATAATACTTTCTTACACTGAAGTATGAGTCGTACTTTGATATATTACTCATGTATAATTTTTATTATTCATAACTCTTCAAAGATATAAGTTATTGCGTTTAAGTTTAATAATCCAAATTTAATTTAATTTGATTTGGAAATTTTTATTTTTTAAAAAAATAATTATTAGAAAACAAAAAGGAAAGATTAGTTATTTTTTAAACGGGAATTTTAATACCTTTAACAAAAAAATAGTTTGCAATCAAAATACTGTAATTTAGTTTTGTTTAGTCTTTATAAAAAGTCTTTGGGAAAAGTTTCGTACGTATATATCAAAACTTCTTACATTTATATTGTGTTTATTATACATAAGTAATAAAAATTATTGCATAATTTTCTTGTACATGATTGCCACCTTAATTATTCTTATTTAATTATGTATGAGTCAAAAATGTGAATTGAAGAATTATGAGGTATTTTAAAAATGTACATAATCATTCTCAAATCAATGTCTACTATGTGCAATGAGTTTAACTTTGATATTTTTATTTAACAATATTCTGGTTAATACACATAGCATATTTTTTTTAGTAACCACAATTCACCACATAAAGCTTAGAGCAGTATTTTTATATGAAAATTTAGTTAGTAAATTAGTCATTATAGTCAAAATCTCCTAAAAGATATTATATTGGTTTGACAACAACAATATGTACTTGTGTGATATCAATGACACAGATTCAATTAAATGCATTATGAAAATAAAATATTTGTACAAAAAATTGTTTGTCTAATAAGTTTGAATTTTTTTAATTATTAAAAACTGGAAGTGTTTTGATAATTACCATTCCAGTTTATATTCAATCATTGTGTATATTGAGAAAAGTTCTTGACTCTGATATATATGTATGTAATGTATAAGTGTTTATCAATATCTTAATTCGCTAATATTTTTGTACATTATATATCGAAATTCTGCAAATTATTTAGCTTATAATGTCATTGTGACATGGTATGTAATATCAGGTTAGAGCAACATTTATATATTTTTAGATTTCAAAGCAGTTTTGTCACAGTAATCTAGTTTATATGCTCTAGTTTATTCATATTTTGAAGAAGAGAGTAATCATTTTAACGTATTTTTTTCATACAGAATGGAAAAAGCCTTTTGCATATAATATGCATTGCTGAAAATTTCAAATCCATTAAAGAAAACTGTGAAGATTTTAACATGTTTGACAGAAAAAAGTACTTGATTTATATGCTAATTGATGCTGGAGTTGATCTGGAACTTGTTGATGAGGTTGAAATTTATTCATATTTCTCATAATGTAATAAAGTGTTAAAAAGTTTGCAAAAAAAGTTTATTTTTAATAAATGATTGTACTTCTATGTTTTATATAGGCTGGAAATACATGTTTATTTTATGCTGTTAAAAAAGAAAACATTTTTATCTGTAATATTCTTTTACAATGTGGAGCAGACATGTGGGCAAAAACTGAGGTAATGAAAGAATTTATTCTACAATTGCTCTAAAATGTAATTTATAATATTTTTTTTAGTAAGGTTTGTTTTTTAATAAAATGTATATTTTCTTAGAGTTACTTTTTTTTCTGACAGCTGTTTTTATTTTGAATTATGTTTGCAGTGACTTTAATGTATGGTGGATGTGAAACAGGCTTTGTAGAGCTTTCTAATTTTGCATGTTGTAGACCAGCTGTCTTTTTTGTTTCATCATGTAAACTTATTTGCAATTGTTTGTGTAAGTAAAAGTTTTCATTTCTAGTTAATTATTTATTGTATTATTTCTGTTTTGGATTACTTTTGTTTTTCTTTAATCCAACTAAGAACATTTAACATATTTCAATTTCTTCTTACATGCTCTTTTAACAAACTCATAAATAAGCAATTTTTTTTTCTTTTGGCTTTTTATCTTATGTGTATTTTTGTTGGTAATTTACTTTTTATTTATTTTAATAATCCTGCTTTTCTTTTATATATATATATATATAAAATGTTTTTTTTTAAATTAAATTTGATTATATTTTGAAATGATTAGATTCTGCAATACATTTCTTATTTGATATTTGAAATAGATATGAAATATGTTGATGATATAGATCTGATGTTAAAGTTTTCATTTATGAAATTTTTTGTAATATTATAAAGATAAATTTCTAAAAACATCAGTTGTGTTTAAATGAACTTACTTTTTCCAACATATTGTGTAACAAACCTTTTCTTACTGTCTCTCTTAATTATTTTGTAGTTTAATATTTCTATTTATGAATATGCAAGCCACTTACAATCAAATGAGTTGAAAGAAGTCTTTCAAAAATTTTCTGTAAGTTTACTGACTTTTATTATAAATTTTTCCTATTTTTATTTATTTGCTGTTTTAATTTTAAATATTTGGTTATTTTTGATGTTAAGTATTTCTAAATTATTGCTGATAATTTCTTTTTTAATATTTATAATCCAATGAACTTTTATCAAAAAAAAAAAAAATAATAATAATAATAATAAAGGGAGCATGTCTATAATTGATTTTACATGTTGTATTAAAATATCAAAGATTAATTTTATTGTTTATATTTATGAATCAACAAATTATTTCTAATTTACTAATTAGATATAATTTCTGGAATAATATTACTGCAAACAACCATGAAATATTATTTTATATCTTTTGCCAGTTAAACAAATATGTGCTTTGATTCTTTGATTTCACATATAGTTATTCATTATTTATTTCAAGCCATTATATGCTGTAAAATAGTTTTCCAAAAGAAAATAAGTTATTGTATCTGGTGCTTTCATATTTCAGAAGAATCTTGCTGTATTGAAAACTTTATCTTATTTTACTTTTACACATCTACTGTGTAACTATTATAAGATGTAAAGATTGTCTTTTCTGTAATTATGTAATACTGGTAATATATAATAAGGTAATACACTCAAAATTGAAGTGTATTACCTTATTTATTTAAACTATATTGATATAAAAAAAATTCATGACATATTTTTAAATTCCATTATAAAGCTGTAACAAAGTCATTTTTATGTGCATTTAAAAGGCTATTTTCAATGCATATATAATATAGGGAAAGTCATATATATTTGTCAAACCCCATATTTGTTGTTATATAATACAGCATAGCTTCAAATAATCAGTATAGTGAAATGTCTTTTCTATGATTTATATCCTATCAGGGTTGAATTCTTAATCAAGTACAAATACTTCTTAATAAAATAAAAAAAAATTATGTAGAGTAGGGGAATAGAATAATTGAAGCAATACTTAGATAATAGTCTTTGAGTTATAAGGTTCGAATATGTATGATTTTTAAGCCATTAAAAACCATCTATAAATATTTCAGCCTGGTCTTTGGAAAGCTGTTGAACGTGAAGACATCTATCAGGTGAGAAGACTGATTAATTTATGGTGCAGAACTGACCTTGTTAAGGTGAGAGATTCTTTTTTTTTTTATCTGGAAACTATATAACTTTTAAAACAATGCTCATGTATGTTCATTCAAAGTTTTTAAAGGCTGAGAGTTCCATTTGAAATGCATTAAAAATGTTATTACTTTTCTGAATTGATAGTTTTTTTTATCAAGCCTTCTTTTAGTTGATTTGTTAATAAATGAGTCTTGTTATAACAAACATAATATAATTTATAAATATTTCTTTAATTAAAAAAAATCATGTTTGGCATACATATTATGTTAATATTTGGATTTTCTTTCTATTAATATTTTTAATTGAACACATTTTATATTACTACTATTAAAATTCTCTGTCTATTTATAGAATGGTACTTTACTCAAAGATGTTGCTCTTGGCACTGGAAATGAAGAAATAATAAGTTTGATTCTTGGTATATTTGATACTATGGTAAGTTATACAATATTAATGCTTAAGTTTTGATGTGAATTATAATAACTGTAGGATAGTGAGTCTTATTCACTTAATTTCTGATATTTTTTGGATGTTATATAATTAGACAATTTTTAAATTAGTAAAATTAAATAATTCAACATTGCACATTACATGCTGAAAATTTATTTTTTCTCTGTCTAAAAAAATAATTTAGATTATACTGAATTTTGGACAAATTTGTGTATTATAAATGTTATTTATTGTAAGGTGTCTAAAAATGTTCATGCCATTTGTGAAATTGTTATGATTTTTAAGAATCCTTATTATTCTAATACACTTTTTAATTTCTATAAATCTCATTGTCAGGTATAATAATTTGCCAAATCATATACTGACTATTATTTTATATTGTTTCTGATGTGCAGCATTTGAAATCCAAGTAAATGTACTTATGGTAGAATTTATACATGTCTTTGCAGCAAAGTATATTCAGATCAGTAACATGTCTATGAATTAAATATATTGTAATGTTAAAGTGTATATCTATAGTTATATCTTTTTCAATATTTAAATTTTAAATAACTGTTTTATTTATATATTTTTGCAGAAGTTGATATATCATATTTTTGCAAAAAACATAAAAGCAATTAGTTCCTTATTAGAAACAAATCGTCAAAGGATACGTTTGGATCTCAGAAAAATGGTAAATTATTAAACATTTTAAATAATTTTTTTATATTATAATAGTTTTATATATATAATAGAGTGAAATTTTGTACCTGCATGTATATTTTCACATTTGAAAGCCAAGTGTTTTGCACATTACTGTTTGGTTGTGTTTATCACAAATAGAATGTTGATTATGCATTTTTGTAAGAAAATTGATGAAATAAATAATTTATTTGATTAATGCCTTCTTCATATTTTAGGATTTTCTCAAATATATTTTTGTTTATCTGGATGTAGGTAATAAAATAATTAACTAGTAAATTGATAAGTACCATTGGTTCATATTATATTGAAGTTATAAAAAATATAATCCTAATTCATGACTTTTATTTTTAGATTTATTAGTTTTATTATTATTTAGTGATAAATATATAAATAATTAAATTATTTTTATCTTGTAGTTATACATTTTTTTTTACATTTAATGCAGTGATTTGGATATAATATTAGATATTAAATGTTTTGAAAGAGTTCAAGTGACATAACATTTTATTTTCAACAGAAATGTAAAAAATATACATATAGATTTCTTATGCTATGTATTGTATACATAAACATGTAAAGCACATTTTCTTTGTTGTTTTGAAAGTTAGACATACTTTTTCCACCATAGTATTTTAATTTGTATTCTCATATTTTATTTTGTTACATTATAAGGCCAGAAAACAACTAGCTTTTTCATTAAAAACAAATATTTTTCTTGCTGTTATATGTATTTCATAATTTTTTATTTAAAAATCATTATGAAAATTTATTTAGTAAAGTATTTTTTGAATGTGTGTTTATGTTATGAATAAAATATTTTTATTATCCTATCAGTAAGAAGTTATAAATGAATATCTAAATTTCTTATAAATGTTTTTTTTTAATAGCACTGTGACAACTTGGATTTGTGCTTGTGCAATTTAGTCTGATATGCAAAGACATACAAAGTTTTATTTATAAATTTATGTTAGTAAGACTAATTAAATTTTCATAATTTAAGAGTGACAGAGGAGCACCAATCATCTATTACTTAATTCAATCTGAAGATATAGCTGTTATTGAACTCTTCATAAAACATGGTTGTCAACTTTATACTATTATGCAAGATGATTTTGGAGTAAGTAAATGTTAAATATCTAATATTTTTCACCATAGTTTATTTCATTTTAATTTGTATGGCATGGCATATTTTTTATTGCTTAATATTTTTGTCATAATTAAATTTAAAGGAACTATATTAATAATTAAATAAAAAAAATATTTGTGTGTCTTTTTAGTATGATATGCCAGTGTTGTATTCTGCTTTAAAAGCAGGAACACCTGTGAGTGTCATTGAAGCTCTTTTGCCTCACAATAAACCACACCAAGAAGAAATGCTGTACAAGATTCTTTACAGAGTAATATATTATTTATAATCATAAAGTTTTATTTAACAGCCTTTTTGTGGAATTGTAATTAAAATACTAAATTAGTCAGTAATAGAATTTGCTCAGTTATAAAAAACATTACTCAAAATCAGCATTATGAGTAAAAATGTATTATAAATATCTGGGTACGAATATTTATATAAGATATATATAAAGATAAATTCTAGTAAAATTTAAGCATTTTAGGGGCTAAATAACCAAATGCCCTGGAACTAACATCTGTAAACGTAATAAAATATTATTCCTAAATATAATTTGAGTTGCACATAAGAATTTTCATAAATGTTAAATTTATTTTGCTTGCCCATATATTTTTTCAAAAGAATTCAAAATTATTAACAAAAATCCATATTTCATTGTCACTTAAAACTTTTATAATGTTATTAATGTTTTTAATTAAATTTTGTATGATTTTAATAGCATGTCATTATAGTCATAAATAACATGTTAGTTCACATTATTTTTTTGTTCACATCTTGGATGGGGTAACTGAGTAATCAAGTCCATAACCTGTAAGAGGGCTGATGCATGTTTAATCTGTCATGGCTCAAATCCCTCATATTGGCAGGGTGTTGAAATTTGGGAAATGGGATACCAGCTTCAGTAACATTCTCATCTCTTGACTCAGGTTCAAAATTGTGATGCCTGTCATGAGTAGCTTTTCTATCACTTTCAAATGTGACATTAATAAATAATCAATCAACCAATATTCTGAATTAATAAAGGAATTCTAAACTCAGATTAGTATTATTTAAAAAATTATCAGTTTAATGGAATTGTATTATATAGTTAAATTATGTCAATGAAAATCAAATAAAAAATAAATTATTGGATCTAAGTAATTAAGTTACTTTAAATTAAACATTAAATTAATTTTTATTATAATTGAAAGGTATATTGTTAAAATTAAATTATTTTTGTTTGTAGTTTATTTTTATCATTCTTCAGTTTGATCAGCATGTGAAGCCTACAATTTTGGGTCTAAAAAAAAAAATTGGTTCAGTAAAAAAGCAATTGTAGGAAAAAAGAAATTTTACAGCATAAAATCTTTTTCATGAATCTGAATAATTTTTATCCATCTGGTAAAAAAAAATCAGAAAAAAGTTTGATCTTCCAAATTTACAGAGCTTAAAAGTTAATATATAATTACATATTACACAGAATATATTTGGTGTAATGTAATAAAATTTAAAATCGAATACTTTTTCTTTTTTGTTTAGAAACACTTTTTAGCATGTCAAACATAATTCAATTTCCTGGAGTTATTTTATCAGATTTAATCTGAAAATTTCTTTTTAAAGAGCTAGGGTAATTATTTACATATGTTATAAAAAAAATAAGCAAAAACATCTCACAAAAAGTTTTATAGTTCGATTTTATCTGAAAAATTACATTGCTAATAATGTTTATCATTTGCAGGTAAATTTCTTCATTGAAATGATCATGAAAATCAATAAACATTTAATTCATTAATTTTAACTTTAAAAATCTTAATAGCTATAATTTCATGTGCATGTGATCTGAAATGTATATATTCCAGCAAACATTGAAATGGATTCTTATTGTATCTTAAAACATGCACTCTTTTCAAATCGGAGATTTTTTTAATAACATTGTTATTCAAAATATCTGCATGTAATATCTGTAATCCAGTGATTTTATACATAAATAATCAAAGAATTTTGCATAGTATTCTTGCCCTTTTATATGAATTAGGAGTATTAGAATTTTTATTCAACCTATAAAATAAGGCATTTATAATTAGAACAACTTATACCATTCTTGGACAACAGATTACTTTAAAATAATGTACATGTAATAAATGATAGGAAATCATATTAAAATATGCATATTTACTCCAATATTGCATTCAAGTGTATAATTATTATTAAATGCTATTTGTATATTTTATGAAAATAATTAAAGAGTTATTCTATTATTCCACTATTATTACATACCATATGCAGGATCTGTTTTAAATTAAATTTGATTTTGAATTTTTCTATTTAGGGACATTGATTTGTAATTTTATGTTTTATAATTCTTAGGGCCAAACTGTGTTAGAAGTAGCATTAGCACAAAATGTAAATATTGATGTTTTCAATGTATTGATTGATAGAGGTGGTCCCCAACTTCTTTGTGAAAGAAATCAGGTATTTTAATTTCTTTTTATTATAGTACTAGCTGGGCATACCCGTTCTTCACACAGGTGAATTGAAAAATTAAACAATACAGATTGAAGGATAAAGAAGTTTTTAATGTGTTAATTTTACGTGAATTACAAATTAAACAAAAAAAAAAGCTTTTTTCATATCTCAGCTGAACAAAAAAAA
>BMAV01025644.1:306029-777409 GCA_019973955.1 Trichonephila inaurata madagascariensis | reverse complement strand
CCTAATTTTTTTAAGTAAATGTAGCCATATTTGTTCTGTATCACATATGTTTTCTAATAAAATATTTCTTTGTTTGTTTGCTTTATTTTATTATTTATGAATGAATATATAAATATTTTTCTTTCATAAGTTATTTTCCCTAAAATACTCAATAGAACATATCATCTTGGATCCTCCATCCTTGGAAATATCCTGGAAGAAGACAAAAATTGGCTTTGTATGGATGGAATTTAGAAGCTATTGAGGTAAGAAAAATGTATCATTTTTAAATAATACATTTCTGACAAGCTTACGTATAATGTAAATGAATATTAAAGTAAAAATGATAAATTTTTATCTAAACAACATTTTATTTAACGTTTTACTCTTTCAGTAATTGAAATATGTATTTAGATACTTTATTTTATTTAGCATTATGCTTGTTATTGATTTTTAAATGTATTTATTAAAGTTTAATAATTTTTAATGCTATTATCAATACATTGAATTCACATTATAAAATTTGGATTAAGATTTCTTGTGCATGCTTTATATATATTTTTTTCATTTTCTTATTTAAAACATAAAATGGATGAGAGAAGAAAGCTGCATTTGTACAAAAAAAATCTTAGATCTGTTGAAAAATATTATATTAAAAAATTTATGATTTTTAAGTAACTTAATTTGTGTCAAATGAATTTTGTCTTTTTTTTTTCCGTAAATGGAACATTTTCTTTTTATACACACATGCACACACACATATATATACAAAGAAAATAGCTGAATTTCTGTTATAATTTTAAAAAATTCATTGATATTTGAAATTTTTTTGACAATTTAATTTGATTTAGAACAATGCTAAAACCACTAAACACATTGATGAAAAAAATTTAAATAATCATTATTTATTTTTAATGAATTTTCTGTGTAATTTTTATTTAAAAATTTTTTATCATTTTTTCCTGGCAGGATGAATTGAAAAAAAATGTTTACCTTGATGATTATTTTGTGCACTACAAACCATTGCAAGTAAGAACTTATACCTAATTATCATTGCATGCTGTAGTTATTTTAGCAATTAACAATTTTTTAACTGTCATGGAAAAAATATTTTTCATCAGATACAAATGAAACATTTATGTGAAGCAATTGAAAAAGGAGATATAAGAACATTTCTCGAGCTGAAAACATTCTTATATGAATCAGATGAATCTGCATTTTTGTGGCATGGAAGAGTTGTTGTAAGTATATTTAATGTATTACAAAATGAAGTATAAAGGAGACATTTTTGTAAATTTTTTGTATTTATTACATATAAAAACTTAAATTCATATTAAACAGAGAGATATTTTACATGCTGATTTTATAAAAGATACTCTGATTGAACAAAATATGTGAAAGTTGTGTATCTCATATATTTATATTTGTTTTTATGAAGATCATTTTTGACAGTAGTATGAAATTCCTTAATCTTTCATATTAATTTTCATTCCAAAGTTGTTTAAATGTTTTGTTGATTTATAAATAAAGTTGAACAGAATTTTTTGAAAGATAATTAAATCATCTTTACATGTGATGCATTATATTATTGTAGATGAAAGTTATATTGATGCAAATTATTATAAAAGGACTCTGGGGAATTGCTCTGTAGTATTATGTAAGGTGTAAAATATATAATTACTTTCCCCTTGTAAATTTTATTATCTGTATTATATATTTTCTGTTTGCAATTTTTTTTCCACAACATGTTTTCTTTTCTTAGGGGGATGGGATACCACATCTCCACAGAGCTGTACTATATAATCGTTTAAAAATGGTGGAAATAATCCTAGCTGAAAAACCTCCTAAAGAATCAATTGATAATTTATTTGATCAGGTATATGCTGCATTAATATTTTCTCACTGGTTATTAAAGAATTTGGTTGAAAATTTTCAAACACCAATATCATTAAGTTATGTTTGATATAAGACTGCAATAGGGAAGTAAGCCTTTTCTTTTTGTGCATGTAAAAAAAATATATTATGTATCCATAACAAATGTGTTCTTAGACTCTGTTTTTCTATATTTAATTTAATATTTCATTTATTGAAATGCAATTATAAGATTAATACAAATTATTTTATGTGCTTATTTATATTAGGAATATTTTTTTTCTATTTTGGAAACTATGAACAAGGGTATTTTTCACTAGTATTGCATCTCATAATCCTTATCAAAAATATATCTTTTTTATATCCTTTTATAAAAAAAATACACAACCTTTCTTGTAAATAGAATATTCTTTAAATTTGTGAGCAGTATGTCAAATTTTTTAGTTAGTAACAGAAATTTTTTGTTTCCATTCATTAGAACAATATATTTAATGTAACTTTTACATTTTTTATAAATTTTAATGTATTTGTAATGAATATTGCCTAATTTAAAACGTGAAAAAATAATTAGCAGTAAACTTTTAAAAAAATTTTTTTTCTTCAACTTTCAGAACCGGCGGACTGCTCTACATTATGCATATGCAAGTGCCTCAATGAAAGAAATTAAAAGCCTCTTAATGAGTTATGGCTGCTCAGAGCATGTGTTAGATAAAGTAATCTTTATTATTTTTATACAAAAATTTGCAGACCATTAGTGTTTTTTAGTTCTAATAATGTTTTAAAAAAATTTATTAGTAACTAATTTTACAATGAGATTAACATATGTTAATAAATTAATTAATACATGTAACTTCTCCTACTGTTATCACAAAAAAAGTATACAAGTTAATAAATGCTAACATATGAAAATAGTAATATTTTAAAATATAAATGTTAATATACCAAATGTGCTCTTTTTTTTTTTTTTCTTTGTATGATTATGCCTTGCCTGGCCCAAGTCGGTGGATTTTCATAATGCAGAAAATCGACAGCGGCCATGTCCTATGATTATACGGCATGTAAAAAATCCTTGAGTGTCCATTTGGCTTGGTTGCTCTCAGCAAAATTAAATTCTCAAGAACAAGTTTAGCATCAGCAGAGCTCAGGTGCCTCCCTCTGGGGAGGAAAGTGGGCATCCAAATTACTTGTGGTAATTGGTATCGCCTATATGGTGTCACACTAAAAAGTTATACTAGATCCGGGGAAATGTACTAGGTCTGCAAAGGTAGAAATATCAATCCGCAGCCCCATTACAGAAAAAAAATGTTATTAGTCCTACTTTATATTCCATGGACTTGATGCCTCATATAATAAGTCACCTAGATTATTTTGCTCAGTTAATACAGTGTAAGAGGAATTTTTTTCAGTAATTCAAAGTGGCTACTGTCTTTCTTTATGCCTGAAGGATTTTAAAATTGTTTCAGAACTCCAATCATTTAATAAATAACATTAAAGTGATGAAAAACTTTCTTCCCAATCTTTAAAACAGTTTTTTTTTCATAATCCTGTTTAGTTTAAAATTTCTACTTTATTTAATAAGTGCTGATTTTGTAAAGGAAAAATATCATGAATATTTTCTGTTTGTATATTCAAATGTAATAAAAACAACTGTATTCATTTAATAAAATATAAAAAGAATCTCAATAAATTTAGATTATAATTTAATATTTCCTTTTCATAGATGAATAGAGAGCCTTTAGACTTCCGAGATAAACAAGATACTGATGATATGATGGAACTGCTACACAGATTAAAATCAAAAGTATATTTTAACGGTTCTTACTAAAGAAAATTACATGAAATGTTAATTTTTGCTTTACGTAAATTTTGTTTATCTGTATTGATATCATAACTGATTAATAAGAA
Organism: Trichonephila inaurata madagascariensis; assembly: GCA_019973955.1. Classification (NCBI taxonomy): domain Eukaryota; kingdom Metazoa; phylum Arthropoda; class Arachnida; order Araneae; family Nephilidae; genus Trichonephila; species Trichonephila inaurata. The sequence continues at coordinate 773,653 of BMAV01025644.1, read as the reverse complement.
TGTAGTCAGCATTACAATGTTAATTAAGCACAGTCGTTTCTAATATGAGATATTCTGTAGAATTTTAAGTAATTTGCTATGAAAGCTCTGAAGAATGATTCTGTGAATTTCCTTTTATTAAATATATGTGTTATTGAATTTTATCTGAATATCATTCCACAAATAATGATGAGTAGCTTGAGAATTTATGCCTGTAAATTAGAAATTCATTATATCATAATTATAATTTTATATGAATATGGCTATTAGTTTTACAACAAATACATTAGTAATAATACATTTTCCAAAAAAGAATAAAATGTTTGGATGAATCATATGAAAATGATAAAGTGCTAAGATTAATTACTGTAATGTATTGAATTTTTGTATTCAAAATAATTTTATGTAGATTTTTAAAACATTTTTTTTTTTTTAAAAAAAATTTTAAGCACTTTATTTTTTTAGTGTAACCTAATGATGACTTATTTTAAATATCTTACTTATATTATATTGAAATTTTAATAATTAAAGTGCAGTTTTTTAAAGAAAACTAAAAATTAGAATATCATATTTTTCTTTTTATAAATTACATTCACTAAATTTCTTAACCACTTTGTCATTAAACATTTATTTGAGTATCACTAATACTTCATAATCTTGCTTGCTTTTATTTCTTATTGAATTTATTCTCCATTCAGCTTAGTATCTAATCTATTTTATATATATGAATGCAGTACATAGCTTATGTAACCAAATATCTGAATTAGTTAGTTATACATTATTAAGCTTGAAATCTGTAGAAAAAGTTAAGATTTTCTTATAATGATGATACTGCTTGAACAATTTTTACTTTGTCAAATTTAATGAATTAGCACTAATGAAATGTTCTAAATGATATTTAGTGAAAAATTTAATAAATATAGTAAAATATTTAATTATATATTTAAAACACCTTATAAAAATTACTGGTAGCTTGCTTGATAAAATATATCATTGTATAATCAATGGATAAATGGTTTCAGATTTCAGGTCAAGCAAATATTTTCATTCAGCAGGGGCTGATGTATATTATATCTCGTAGCTCAAAGTCGTTACATCCACGTGAATGTTAATTGTAAAGTTTATTATCCTATTATGGATAAGAATTATATATTGAAAGTGTTATGTGCACTTAGGAGTGGAGCAGAAATGATTAATATGCTATAATAAACTGATTTACCAAGCATTTTGCTATGCAAATGAATTTAGATATCTATTAAAAACTGACAAATATTGTAGTTATATAGAAAGTAAATATAGAACCATATTTCTTACTTGATAATTACCTTTTTTAAAAAAAATATTTTAAGCTACTTTTGATAACTAATGATTTACATTTAAGTTGGAGGATTTCTAAAGATATAAATGTTTAAAATTTAATATTTTTGAGCATCATTACTAAGAATTGTCTAAATTTGGAAAATTTAAATTTTGTAATATTTAAAAGAGCATAGATTCCCAAACATTTTGCAATCACTGCCCACTTTATGAAAGAAGAATGTTTTATTCCCAATTCCTTGATTAGTTTTCCTTTTTGCACCTTGTGGCATTTTGTATGTTAGTAGCAATTAGTGATAGAGGCCTTTAGAGTTAGTTGACTGCATGAATTTTATTTTTTTTTTTTTTTTTTTTTTGTACTTAAAAACAGCATAAATTTTTACTTTGTATCAGTAGTAATTTTATTGAAATGCTTTTGTAGTCTAGAAAGTTTAATTGCTTCATTTAATAATATTTTTAGGCACATCAAGTTCATTGGTTAAAGTTTGTTTGTAGGCAACTCAATAAATGTATTTCAAACATTCACAGACTGTATTGTCAACTTTTCATCTATCAAATAAATATACTTGTTAAATAACTAAATTTTATGTCAAAAGAGTATTATAAAACAGATACTCTTTTTATTATATTTTTATAAAATGTAAGAAAATTATTATTTTTAAGGAAAAAAACTATTTGTTCACTTAGGATCCTAGTGCAAGGGAAATTGATCCTTGGAAAGAGGTGGATACAAAACAAGAAACAATGTATTGTGAACACTTTGAAGAGGTATATGGAAAAGAAACTGTAGAACAATGCTCTGATAGTGAAAGTGAATCCTCTGAAGAAGACGAAGCACAAACTGCAAGTTCTTGTGCAATCTCATGAAGGATTATTTAAAGAAATATCCTTGCAGTTTCATGCATGATATATTTTCAAATTGTAATAATTTAATATACATATTTTATTATATAAAAATTTATGAATGTGTGATATATGTTTGTATTTAAAAAATATAACACATATTTAAAATGTATTTTTTTCATAAATAATAGAGAATATCCCATTATTGACCATTTCTTGGTTCTGATTACATCTCTGTGGGAATTATAACATATAACATTAATTTTTCCTTGATTTTATTGAATAAATATCCAGCTGTTTATTGAGTTGTTAAATTTTTTTTCCAAAACTGAAAAATTATACAACGTGCAAAATTTATATAAATTCAAGATCTGCAAAGACAAAATAATATAATCAACATTGAGTCTTTCTATAATTTTTAATGAGGTAAAGAAAATATTCTTATCAAAACGGCTGAGCTAGGGAAAACAAAAAATATTTTATATTCTACATTTGATGTATTTAACTTGTATATATTTACACTTATATACGTGAGGGTTATCATAAAGTTTTAATTACTACTAAAGATAATCGAGGTAGAAACTTACTTTTTATTTTCAAGACTTCTTTATACAGTTACCATCCAGTTATACATTTCTCTGTGTTTCTTAACACGTGTCATTGTAGAATTTAGCACATCGCATCAAAAACCATTGTTCCATCCCCTTAAAATCTGCAAATCCAGGATGGTTAAAAATTAGGTGGTTTTAAATTAGGAAAACAAAAAGTTCCTTTGGGCGAGATTGAAAGAATAGGACAGTTGTGGCAAATTTCAAAGTTGAATCACTGATTTCTCAACCACAACTTGAGATGAGTGAGCAGGCGCATTGCCGGCAGGAAGATGAGCATCTTCAATGATCATACTGTACTGTTTCTTGATCAGAGTATCACTCATTATACAGTGTGCAGTAGTAGACAGCAGTGACAATCTAATTCTAATCCAGGTAGTCTGAAGAAATTCCACAAGAGTTCCAAAACGTATACAGTATGACTTCACTGCAGACTTCTACACCTTGGCTTTCAGGGGAAGGTGGTCTCGGAATCGTATTGATAGATCCAAGATTTATTCATAGTTACCAGGCAACCAAAAAAATTCCTCTTTCTCGAGAAGATTTAACATCTTCCTTGATAGGTTATGCCGTATTTGCTTCTGAAAAGGACTCAATAACCAGGGAACCCAACATGCTGACATATTTGCTCCTCAGTTTAACAAGATTAAGTCTTCCATGGTGGCTTAATCATCCATGTTGGTTTTCTACTTTTTGGATCATTCGTCAAAGATATGTGCCAAGTTCGAAAATTCCTTCATCACCTCACAAGAGTGTTGTATGATAGACTATCATTTTTTATAGTGTCATAATTTAATCCTGGATTTGCCAGACTCAGTAAACTACCAAAAATTAAAAGAACTTAATTGTATTATAAGTTTCTTATTTTTTCCGTAATAGTAGGTTACTTCAACCTACAGCTTCTTGAAACCAAATAAATCAATATAAGGAGCCAAAATGTTCCAAATCTTAAATTGATTTTAAAAGAAAGTAGTATAATGCTGATCCCCCAAAAGCTGAATAGGTTTTGTATATGTTTAGATTTTATATTGGGGTAAAAGTGTAAGCACAGTTATCATATCCATTTTCTCTATCAGCTGATTTATATTTATAAATGTGATTTTATTTAAGAAATAAAATATTTAGGTGTATCCATGTAAAAATATGATTTTCAATGCTTACAATTTAAAACAGCTGGGACTTTTTAAACTTGATAAAAAAAAAATGAATTCATTGCTTTGTGGAAGATATTTAAGTTACATAATTTCCTAATAGTACTTAAAATCATCTAATTAATGCTATCATATCGTGTGAAGAATAGTGCTGAGTGAACATATTAAAAGTACAAGCATAAAACAGCGTTTTATATGGTAAATACTATGAATTTTTGATGACTCATGTTTGGGAAGCATCTAGTAATACAGAAGGCACCTGAGAAAGCCAGAATTTGAAACTGATGTATAATAACCCAATTTACTATTTGTGCTGGATTGTATTTTAAAAAATATTTTTCTAATTACAATGAAGTGTGTCTTTTTTTAGGATTCTGGTACAATTTCTCAATTTACTTCATCCATAGTGCTATTTTGCATATTATAAAATTCACTGATTTCCAATACAGCCAACAAATGTATTTTTTTAAATAAACATTAACAAATGTTCGATATTGCATTAAAATGAAAGGAAATTTGAATAACAAATTTTAATTTTTAAAAAAATTTATTATATAACCTGTTATATTTACAAGCACTTTGCAAGTTTTTAGTTGCACACAAAGTGGATTTCATGCAAGATGTACCTAAAAGTATGACTAAAAAATTTAAAATTGATTATTAATTGCTCTTGCACATATAATTATTTATTTATAAATGTGATTCTCTTTTCACATAAACAAGTATATAGATCCTATGCTGTTAAGACAAGAATTTGTTTAATTTGAGCAAGCTGTTTAAACTTGGTCTATAAAATAAGTTCATTTTTACTTGTGGAGGTGTTTGGATTCCTTTGTAGCAGTAATTTGCAACATCTTGTAAAGGAGGGGGTCCAGCCCCCCCCCCCCCAAAGCACGTGATTTTTTGGATTGATTGTAATCCTATGTTGCATACAATTTAATTAAGTATTTGTGATTAATAATTAATGCTAATTAATAATTTTTTACTGTGTTTTGTTCCTGAAAATCAACAAAATCAAAAGAATTGATTGTGCAGTTCAGCATGATATGAGAATGGTGGACTTTAGACCCTCCCTTGAAAAATTCCTGTGTGCGTCATTGGAATCGACTATGCAAAATAAATTTTGCTTAAATATCTTGCTTATATCTTAGTTATTGCAATATCCTAGTTAATATATCAGTAATAGAATGAAATAAAACCATCACACTTTAATGAACTATATATTAGTACTTTACGTTGACAAATTTTTCAAGTCATTCGTAAGAAGGGGTCCTTTTTTTTATCTTTCAAAGCAAAAAGTTGTATCTGAATTGCTATTCAAGCAGCAAGAAAAAATTCCTTTTAAAGACCTGTTAAGATTATTTTTTTACACATTTTAAGTTGCATGAAATGTATAGAAAATAAGTTACAAAAATTCACAAACACAATGAAATGTTTGAAAATAATATACAAAAAGTGGAATTTCTAATTAGTTAAATTGTGCTCAAAAATTTTTTTAATAAAAATGCTGTGGTTATACAGTTTTGTCAAATACAATATTTATACATTTTTAAGTAAGGTCCATCACAAAAAGAATGGTCAAAAACTATTGAATTTCATTTTTTATACCTTAAAACTTACTTTTCTACATATTGTGTCTTTAAATACTAATATAGTTCCATAAGTTTTCCTACATTTATGTTTCACAAATCATTTGCTTCAGATGACAATCTGCAACTGTTATTTTGACTTCCTCATCGATATCAAATCAGTGACTGTTGAGAAACTCTTTCAGGTAACAAAACAGATAAGTCACTCGGTGTAAGGTCAAAGCTGAATGGAGGGCGATTCATTTTTTTCACCCAAAGAATGGCTGGATTAGGGAGTCTTTTCCTCACCCACATCTTTTTTTTTTATAACTGCTAGTTTTTCTGAATGATTTTATAAATGAAGTTATTGAACCGTTTTTGAAAAATGCGGTTATCGTGAAAAGGTCTTCATAAATTCTTGCATCAACTGCATGCTTACAGTGGTTCGTAATGCTCGATTCTGAATTTACAACCATGAGCTTTGTTACAAATGTCACCAATAGGGTTGTATAATAAATGTCAGTAACATTTTCTTTTAGCAATATACTGTTAGGAAGAATTCTTGATTTAAATGTTGATATGCTATATGCAGAATCCACAATCCCTATAGAAATTGCATGATTGTATTTTGTATAAATATGAAATAATTATTTTAAATTAAACTGTTGCTACAATGGTCCAATATGTGATATGACCATAAGTATTAGCAAAAGCAGATATTTTATGATTAAGGTATAATCGCCACTGCCAACAACAATGAAAAGAATGACTTAATTTGAATTTCTTTAATTTTTATCGCCTTTTACGAATACAATCTTAACTATTTAGCTAGTTTTCTCCCATAAAGAGGTAATGTATTTAAATAGTATGAGAACCAGGGGATAAAATTGAGAGATCCTCATCTATACTTGCACCTGTTTTTTCATTCACATAAAATTTGCGATGGATCAATCCATGATGTTTTTATGTTAATCTACCAAAATTTTACTTTAAATGTGAAACTTTCCACAGAGACAATGTAACAACAAATCATTACTTTTTTTAAACAGTATATTAGTCCCTGCAGGATATATCTATGTCAGTCAAATTTAACTGCTAACTCATATGTACTCTATATAAGAATATTAACCCTCCAAGCGGTCTGCACGTAAAATACCGCCATTCCAGAGATGCTTTTTCTGCCTTCAAGCAAGATTCCCAAAAGCGGCCGAGCCGCATTCTTAAAAATACGGCTCAACCACTTTTGAGAACCCCACCTGAAAGCAAAAAAATAAGTGTGGTGCATTTTTGAAGCATCTCCAGAATGGCAAGACATTAAGTGCAGACCGCTTAGAGGGTTAAGCTTATGGCACAATGTAGTGATAACCATATGCTGGTGTTCAAAAAGAAAAAATGCAAAATAGCTAATAGGCTTCATAAAATAGATCTTACATAGCTCCTAATATAAGATATTATTCATTCCACCTTATTTTATTCAATTCATTAATGTACACAAAATGCATTTTTTTGCACATTAAATTTACACTTTTAGTCTATGAAATATTATGAATAAATTTTTTAGTACAAAGAAACAAAGTAAAAATCTGAACAAATTGTGTTCATTCCAGTTATGCATCACACACACACAAACTTAATATCTTTCATAATAGGGAACATATTGATTTAAAACATTTTTTACAGCTGGTTTAAAAAAAAATCTCATATGGATTTTTATCCTATTTAAAAGACAAGATTTATGCTACACCAAGTAATTCAATTTGTAAGTTTGAACCCTGATCACACATGTTGGGTTCTTCCTAATCAAATGTAACATTTCATCCTATAAAAGAATTACACATACAAAAGCCCTTCTCTTTGTCTCTACAAAACTACTACTCAGAGTAGAGATAGTCTTGCACTAATAACTAATTCTACTAACTTAATGCATAAGCAGCCTTCTCAGTTTAATAACTAAAAAATTGCAGATTTTATGTGTTATAGCTTGTCATTACCAAGACCAATTCATTTTTGCATGCTGCTTTATTCAATGGCAACAAAATATAAAGAAAGTTCAATTTTTGTATTTTATGATTGTTTTTGTAGCTTCACTAAAACAGTTTCTATGAAGTTTTACATGGTACTTTTCCTACACTGTTCATAAATGAGATGGTGCAGTCTTATTAAAGAGACCACATATTTATTTTAAGCCCCACTTATAAACTGTCATATATATTTAGTTTAATTTCTAAGAGCATTATCCCTGTTTTAATAGACTTTTCTAATTACACATTTAAGTTTACATCATACAGAAATCTATCTGTATAGTCATTACCTGAAAAAGATATATGTATTAAGTTTTTGTTCTCTTTGATAGTTATTTCCCCATATTTGTCAAATTCTATGCCAATTTGTTACACATATATAATCTATTATTGTTAGACATTTGTAAAGAACCATGTGAAATATTTTTGCTCCTTGTGTTGTTTTTCCAATACCGTTCCATGATCTTAAACCAACCGATTCGAACCCAACCTTTTTGCAAGTTTCATTATTTGTGGTTGGCAGCAACATTGCAATGCAAATCACGAAACTATTTAAACTCGGCTCGTGTTAGTTCTTTTTTTTAGGGAGAAAGAAAGGAAATATTCAAGTGTATTTTAGCTCTTAAATAGAGAGCGGCTGGTTGGCTATGCAACGGTATGTTGCATCACATTTTAATATTAGACTATGTAAGAAGACAATTCGAATTGGATGTCTGGTAATGTTGATTTATTTAACTAAGATTTTATTAGTCAACTTATTGTTTTTGATCGCTCAAGTGATGAGCACATTGACTTTATCCTTAATTATTAATAAAAGTCATTTTTAAGAAACTGCTTTCATCTTATGCCTCCTCAACACAAAAATTTTCACTGCTTGCTTTGCGAAAGCTTGGGTTAGTTTACCAGGAAGTGTAACAATTTTGAAAAATATTTCAATAAGTTTAGTGTGGAACAACATTTAGTTCATCATCTGCAAATAGTTAATTGCCCAAACAAAAGACCTAGATAATCAGTACTGTACAGACTAAATTTTATTTACTTCAAAATCCAAAGAGCAACAAAAAAAAAAAAATTAAGCTTAACAAATTTATATATGTTGAATTATGTTAATATGCATTAAGGTAGACAGTTTTCACTATTATTGTGTTTAATTTGTTACATTCATAGTATGATATTGATTATACTTTTATGTCACAAGATCAAGTTATTTGTCCCAATGTCTAGAAATAAAAAAAAGAGCTTTGTTAAAATGTATCCAGTAAATAAATCTACATCATTTGCTTTTACAGAAACATCAAACTTTTTCAATCAATACCTTACACTTCGGTGGTTTGGAGTTTAAAAATGGCATAGATGATTTAATGTTGCATTATAACTAGATGTATGAAATGAGTTATATGTGTGTGAAGGATCTAATAACTATATATATATAATCAGGTAATACCAGAAATTGGCAAGTCACAAGTGGATTGTTTAAGTTGTAAAGCACACTAGCTTTGACAGCATCATTGGCAGAACTATGCATCAAGCTTGTAATACTTTAAAATTTCTTGCTTAAAATATTAATGTGTATAAAAGGGGGGAAAGGTGAATTATAATCATATAGGTAATTCATGTGCAGAATTTTTTATATAAAAAAAATTACAAAATTTGTATAAAAAATACCACAATGAAAAAAAAGCATGTTAAGAGAAAAAAAGACTTACATGCAAAAATTTTAATTTCTAAATTTTTCCTCGTTACTATATACAAGCTAACTAAATGAAATTTGTATTCGGTGTTTTTGGCATTTATATAAGACAATTCAATTTACATTTACTCATTTGTTAAAAAGAAATTCTACAAAAAGTAGTAACAGTGAAATAAAATATAATTACCATTTTTTAAACACAATTCTGATTGATAATCATTATAATTGATAAAACTTTTGAGATATCATAATTATTAGACGCATTTGAATGTGATAATTAAAACAATACATGTTTATATTTGTAATTATATATTATTTAATTTTTATAAAATAATTGATTAAAAATATGGAACTCGTTAAAGACACAAAGCAGTCATTGAAAAGAAATATCTGCATATTTCATAACAAATTTATTACTTGGAGTTGTAACATTGACAGGGTTGAAAAAAGAATACAGTGATAATAGGGCATGGTTGGATTGTTTTCATTTCATTTAAAAATTAAAATGAGCAATCAGTAAGAAACGTACCAAACATTCAGTAAAATAACATTGCCTTGCCTAGCACACTCCATAAGTTTAATTAAAGTCAATTCATCTTTAAATAGGTATGAAGTTGGATTTACAGTACAACTGTTAAGCAAACTTCATGACATGACACAGCTAAAAGCTCTCAAATTTAAAACATCACAGCCCCAAGAAAATGTTATGGTACACTTCACTCAAATAAGAGTTAGAACTTGTAAAAAATTCATAAAGTTTTTTTGTTAAGATTAATTTTTGACAATGGAATATAACTGTATGACCTTTTTTATACATATATATTAATTTACTCTTCACACTACAAGATGACATAGGAAAAAATAAGAAGCACAGATACAATAAAAATGCTCATAATAATAGGTACCTGAATTTTAGAGTTATGTATAATTCTGAGAGTTTTTCTTTAGTCTTAAAAAACGGTTACTTGCAGACAAATTATTCCCAAAATACACGCGGTGGCGAAAAATTCTAGACAAAATGAAAAAGCAATATAGACAGTCGATAGTTGCCGCATTTAATTTCTATTTATATTCCTGGCACTAAAGTCCAATGTTTATTTTATTCTCCTGTTGTTTTCTGTTAAATTGATTGCTTCCAGGCAACTCTTCTACTTCTCAAACAAACCAGTAGCTTCAAAAGGATGAGGGGAAGGTGCAAAAGGCAGCTCTACACGACAAACTTCCCCAGGAAGATGCCCAGCAGGCCGATAGTCAACATGACAGCAAGGTACAGCATGGGAGACTGCGGCTGCTCTTGAAGGCGGTCATCAAAGTGGGGCTTCGAGTCTTTACCAGAGTGGATGTTACCAAGTTGCGAGCCTGCATCACTTGTTGGGTTTCCACGAGATCTAAGCCTCAGACCTTCTGCCTGTAAAAAGATGAAAACAATCCAGTAAAAGGATACAAATACTTTTTCAATGTAATTAAACTCACACTAACAGTTACCATGAACATTAAAAATCAGGAATTTTCAAACTATAATATGCACACACAAGGGATATGGAAATAATTTGAATGTTATAACAGAAATGTCTCAATGTAACAGTTTGAATGTGTAAACAAGCAGCTCTGAAATGTAATTGCTTGAGTATATATATGGCTGGGGTTAATTTCACAAACTAACAATGATTATAATAATTGCAACTTGCACCAAGTAATGGCTTCGATCAAAACATGCCCAATACAACACTTCATAAGTTTAAGGCTTTAAATGTAAACTTAATTATAAAAAATAAAAAAAATCTAAACATTTTCTTTTAAAGAATTTTTTTTAAATATATAAAAATGTATTTCATTACTACTATGAAAAAGTAATCATAAATTAAAAAGCAATGTCTTCCTATCTTTCACATATTCTTATGATATCCATTCAACTGCAAAGACATATTTTCAAAATTTTATATCAAATGAATCTTTTAAAAAGTCTATAATTTATTTTTATGTCAAAAGAATTTAAAAACATTTTACATTAAGATTTGTAATTAACAACCAAGATTTGCGACAAAGATTAGCTCAAATAATGAAATACACTACTTTTAATTATTTTTACAGTTGTTTAACATGGTATAAATTAAATTCAGTTAAATTTTAACTATCAATTATTTTAAAAATCACAATTTATACAAATAATTAACTGTACTTACTTTTAGCTGTGAATTTTCTTGTTTGATTTGTTGAATTTCATCCTTGAGCCTTTTGTTTTCATCTGCTATTTTCTTTAACTCCAAATCTAAATTAGATGACTGAAATAAAAATATAAGTATAATCAGAATTAGGGATTTTGAAGTTTATTCCATAAATTTATATAAAACATAGAATCAAACAGGTTTTGGAATATGTAACATTTAAATAAAACATAAACATGTAATATTTTCACACTTTTTAGAAATTTCTTTAATAAGCTTTATGATTATGGATAGCTAATTACTTTTTCATATTATAAAATTTCACTAAAAAAATAACTAGAAGTAAATAGAAATTAATATATACAGAAGGAAATCAAAGCATTAATACTAGATCTACAACTGATAACAATTAAATACAATATGAATATAATCAAAAAAAAAAAGAGAAAGAAATGTAAACAAAATCTAAAAACACATATTTTGTAAGAAAATATTTAACACCGTTCCTGATTAGCTTGAGTGTAGCAGAATTCGTCAGTACAATTTGCTTTATCGCATTTTTTCTCTGCCAAAAACTTATAATGAAATAATACATTCTGTTAGTCAAGTTTTGCAGAGAACTTTGCCATTGATGTTAAGAATGGATGTGTTTCACCCAATTATATATGCAGCACCTGTTAAATAAGTAAGAATAGTTATGTTGGAAAAAAAAAAAAAAGAGTAAAAAATTGTGATGTGCAAAAGGAATGCAGATAATTTTTCAGATAGTGATTGAGAGAATGTGGATGCAATTCTTTTGTAAGTAGCCATATGGAAAACTTGAACTATTGTTCAAGTGTTTGGATGATTTGCCAGCAGCTCATCAATGGTGTGAAATCCAAAAGGCAAAGTCTTAACCTGTATCTGCTCATTTTACTTTTAACACAAACCCAGGTATAAATTTTAAAATAGACAATATTAATACTTTGAGGAATTGACATAATGAAAACTAATTAATATATGATAGAGCCTATACATATTGCAGAGATTGCATTCAAAACTACAATGTTTTATTTCTCAAAATGAAACAGTTTTTTTGAGAATAACTATTTTCCAGAGTGTTAAAGAAACCAGATCTTTATAAGATTGTTTGAGTACAAATCAGTTATAGAATGCACCAGTTTTATTAAAAACATTGTCACAGAGAATGAATTTGTCATATAAAGCAAAATTTGTACTTCAGCAACAATAATGAATATGAAGAAAAATACATCCTGTCCAAAATTAAATAAGGTATAGCTAATTCTACAACATTTACTTGAGAAGTTTCAGAGATAATTTACACCTGAAAGACATAACAATATAGACAAGTTTACTTCTTTAAAAAGGAAGACTTTAATAGGCATAGTACATTCCTATGAAGAGAGCGCAATTTTGCGAATCAAAGAATCAATACATTTGTATCGTCATAAAATATAGAGGAAAGGATATTTGATAATTCATTTGATAACTTCTATGTTAGCCTGAATTGTCATAACTTAAAAAATCATTAACTGGGCAAACAGTGTTGTTTTATAATGGACAATTTTTACAACCCACCATATCTGAATGATACCTTGATCAAAAGAAAGATGAATGCATGTGGATCATTCCAATTGAATAGAAAAGATTAATTTCAAAATCTAAAGGCATAGAAATTAAAAGTCACATTATTAGCTATCAAAGGAAAGTAACTCAAATGAAATGGAAAGATAAGAATGTCCAATTTTCACATGTAAAAAAAAGAGACTATGTCTAAGTCTAAATATGCAAGTGATTACAATAATAAAATGAGTGGTCTGGATAAAGTTAACTAGCATTTAGCTGGTTATTCTACACCAGCAGTCTTCAAACTTTTTCCACTCCTGAAACCCTTGGAACTATAAGATGCTTGTGGGAAACCCAATCCTTAGAATATATTTTAGTGTAATATTTAGAGTAGAAAAACATGCCATAGGTACTTTATGTAAAGACAATTACAAAGAAAATGATTATATTAAAAGTTGAAAAAAAAAAAAAATACAAAGTTAATCTAAATTTTTCTTTAATAGCATTAATTCTTTTTTCAGCAGTCAGCTAACTTTGCATTATATTCAGCATTTGGGAAATGTTCTTGCATTTTTTTTTACACAAACTATCAAAGACAAGATTTATTAGTTATTTGCAGCAGCATTTCACACTATATTTAATTTATGTTACCCCATATATTGATAAAAATTTTACTAAAATACACTGTTACAAATAGCATTAAAAAGTTCAACAGCTGTGTGAACATAGAGTATTCTGCACTAATTTACAACAAAATTTAGGAATTGTTTGTGCTTAAATTAAAATTTTAATGCTAAATATGCTGATATGTCTAAAAGTTGTTATCTAGCCTTCATTGACAAGGCTTCTGATTAATCATATTAAACAAATTAATTTTTTAACCATTCAAACTTCAGTTAGAAATATACATGTTTTTCAAACTGAAAAGGATGCTTTATTATATAACTTTTGCCAAATTTGATTCATTTTTCAAGCAAAATATTGCAAGTTATTCTCTTTGACATATGAATGACCACAAGTTAAGTTTTAAAACCAATACATTTCTTTTTTTCTACAACCCCTAAACTTAACGTAAATATACTTGCGTATCTTGACAATACATTTATAATAATCCATTATATATATATAATAAATTATAATATAATATTCATATGAATAATATACAATTCTAATAAAGAGTAATTCAGTAAATAACTATATTACAGAAATCCAGCAATTAAAAGAATCTTAAATCTTGGACAGTCTTTTACAAAATAATTGTAAGGTCAAGAAGTTAATCTTTATACATGCATTTAGTCCTTAAGGGGTTATGTTCATTTCATTTAAAATTGTCAACATGCCTCTCTGCTATAAATGTTTCAACCCCAAATATAATTTCTAAACATAGTCATGACTAGATTAAAAAATAATCTGACTTCATCTTGTTACTCAAAATATTAATTAAAGATTTTCTTTCGTTAACTATCTGATTTCTGAATATAAAGTATATGTAGTAGCTGGATAATTCCCTCACACAATAAGGCAAATAATCTCAAATTTAATTCTCTTTTTTTTTTTTTAAGATTCCTCCTTTTCACAGCAGAGTTTAAAATGTCCATCAATACATTCAGTATTAGTTTTGCAACAAGTGTGTTGACAATGAATACAGTATTAAGTGTTTTTAATGTGCGATGCAACTGAAATTACTCGTGAGACATTATTCCTTTACAGTACCCCAGTAACAATTTTATTCTATCTGTATAAAAATGTCAATAGCGTTATTTATTGTTGTTGCCACCTATTTCTTTTTTTTTAAATCATCAGTTCCTAACCACTTATCCAAAAGATTCAATTAAATTAATACTTATTATTAATTTTTTAAGTTAAATCTTAAGGAATCTGAAAATGAAGATATAAAGACACATTTGTTGTTTAAACATGGAATGAAGATTTTCAATTTTTGTCTAATATGCTCCAGTGCAGGAAGCTAAATAAATAGTTCTACAGTCAAATTGCCACAAGTTTCTTACAATTTTTTTCCCTCTAAAAAAGTTGCTTTTGAGTGTCAGCATAGCCCCATTCTTTTCATTCACCATGAAATAAACTCGAATGTACTTTTTTCATCACTTTTGTTGCAAATAATTTCTATCACAGTGTTGACATGTAATGACACA
Organism: Trichonephila inaurata madagascariensis; assembly: GCA_019973955.1. Lineage (NCBI taxonomy): Eukaryota > Metazoa > Arthropoda > Arachnida > Araneae > Nephilidae > Trichonephila > Trichonephila inaurata. Next base: position 758,592 of record BMAV01025644.1, on the reverse strand, counting down.
CAAACTTATTATTATTCAAAAATAATTATTGAAAAAAGGCTGTATGGTGTTCTAATTTTTTTTAAAATACATAATTTTTATATAAATTACTTATTCAAACCCAATCTACAATCTATGTAAGATCTATGTATCAGCTCAAAATGAATCTAAGTATTTGAGACTTATAAAAAGGCTTAATTCACTGATTAATAAACAAATTTTACATGATTATTATCAACAGATCTGTTTTGTATCATGAAAATAATAAAAATAACAAGGATGTTTTATGAAAAATGCCACATCTTCTGCAATCTTTCACATTATGCAACATGACAATTTTGAAGCTTATGTGAATTTAATATAATTATGTGGATTAAGAATAATCTCTCATCAACCCTTTGATGATTTGCAATATATTACTTTGTGAAGAAGGTTTTTATAGCCCACAATTTTCCACAAAGATTTTTTATCAGGAATTTGCCTTACACAAATGTAAAAGCAGTTAATGGTTTAAAATACCATTACTCCCCTCTCCATTTTACCAAGGGGGGAAATTTTAAAATTTAGAAGGTGCTTAATCAAATTTAAAACAAATAATCTGTTTAATATAAAGAGCAGATTTATGTACTAAAAGCTTTATAAAATCTTGAAGCATGAAAGCTAAAAAACTTCACTGATATATTTCAGAAGTTTTTTGCAGCATAACACTATTCAACAAAAGAAATGCATGCCATGTGCTTTGAAAAAAAAAGTTATAATTATTCATAAATACTGAATCAAATTACACAGGTTATTCCATATAAAAGTTTTATAAAATAAAGCTTTCTTCCAGAGAAACATAAATTGCATGCATCTAATACTCTTCAAGGTCAATGATAAACGAACTCAACTTTATTTACAACTACTAAAATAGTTATGAACTTTCATTTTGCTCAAGATTAATATTTTCAATTTATAAATTTAAAATCTAAAAATAATAAATTTTACACATGTTATAAATACTTACATATTATCAAAAGAGATTAATTTACTGTTTGTGCTTGACAATTGCTTATTCTAAGCAAAATGAGTAATTTTTTTATATAACATAAAAGTAAAGACTTCGACATAAATTTTTTTTTCATAAAGCACATGGCAATTAATATAAATGAATTTTTCAATCGCCAAGAGAGATTATAAAATCTGTAGATGTAATGAATAATTTGAGTTACAAATTTGAAACTATTCTTTTACATTGGTTATCTATGGTTTAGCAGAAAAAGAACACATGAAACATACAAGAACATAGTTATCATTTGAACTGACAAGTAGAAAACTTTTTTTGTCACTAGTAGAAACAAATTTGCCAGATGACTAACAATGAATTAACAGCCATTCTCCCTTCATACTCAGTATTCTTTCTTCAAGTAAAAAGTTGTACAAAGGGACTTTACTGGAAAAATAAATATATTTTGCCAAAGTGAAAATTCCTTAATTATATCTTGGCAATTTTTTTTGCATCAATCATTCGCGTCTGTTTCAATTTCTTCATTTTCATGCAAGTTTTGTATTGTGTCAAGTAGAAATATACCTAATTTTAGTTAGTTAAAGATTATTAAGTAATATAGATTCGTCTTAAAAAGTTACAACAAATAGAGTTAGAAAGTTTTTAATTTCATTAATGGGATAGTCTTTCTTAAATATTGTCACAGTTCCAGAATGTAAGTATCAGTGCAAACAAGATTTGTTTTTCTCAAGTTCTTTTTAACTATTGAAAACATAAAATTACTTTAAGAAAAAGAATGCATCTAATTTTGAAATACCTGACACAAATGAAATATTAACAAATAAAAGCAAGCATGAACAAATGCAGGAGGGGGGAAATTGTTACCTTTGGATAGGATTTTACAGTAGAATCAGCCACAACCTTATTAACAGCTGTTTTGTCTTCTCCTTGCGCTGCACTTGTATCTAAATTATTCTGTAACACAGGGAAGCACACAAAAGACAACACTTTAGGGACTGACACACACATCCATGAGCAAAATTAAAAATTAGTACATGCAACATTTATTTAAATATAGTAAGGGCTACTTAAATATGATTGTATGAAATCTGAAACTATTATCAAATTTAATGAAAGAAACATTCTCCATTATGACAGCAAACAGTTGATGCCATTTAAGACAAATTATTAGATATTTAAATGAAAAAAATGTCTCATAATAAATTGGACGAGTTTTGTAAAATGAATAGAACATGCATTTAAAATGTTTGAAAGCCCTGATTTAAATCATTTCTGCAATTTCAGTCAGATAAAAATGATAACACTGATGTAGTTTTCTGAACTTTTGAGAGTGTAGTATTTGGATTTAAAATAGAGTAGCTTCTATTTTTATCTAAATAAGTTTTTAGTAAAACTAGACTTCAAATCCAATTGGCATTAGCCATTAAGCCGATAAGCTAATACAACAGAATGTCATATAGCATTAAATTTTTTGAGTACCTGCAATTTTTTCTTAAGATATACATAATAAATCGATTCAATCACTTATATTGTATATCTCAATATAAAGGTTATATTTGTTCTTGATCTTTTTTTTACTATTAATTTCCTAGTTTTATTTTTACAGAACTTGATATTCTTCAACTTTCTATTCATTAAATTTTCAGTACAATAAGAAAATCCAGGGTTCCTAATAGGTCAGAAAAAAAGGGTTCACGTGTTCTAAAAAAGAGGTCATTTTATATCATAAAAGAGAATGTTTTTATTCAATGAATTTAGGGAAGAGGGGCAAGTAGTCTTTTAGAATAGCAATTTTATAATTTAATAAAACAAAAATAATCTGTCTACAAATTATGGAAAGGTTTATCTGATTTTTTAATTAATGAATTACAACCAAAATACAAGAAAAACCTAAGAATAAACATTGTAATTTCTACAACTTAATAAAGTAGTTTCAATAACTTTCCTTTTTAATTGTCCATAACACAAGCAGCTCAATTTAATGAATTGTATAATTAAACAAAACATTAGTTATTAAACCTTTAAAATATTATTGAATTAAGAAAGTGTTATTGCTAAAGATGACAGTCGCATTTTTTATTGGCAATATGCTTAATTTAGTAGATCCAATATTAAATTGGAATTTTCATAATCAACTTCAAGGTTGAATTTTAAATTCTTCCAAAAAGTAGAAAAGACTAGTGTCAAACAATATTAAGCAAAATTTATTCTGGGCAAGAAAATCATTTCTATCATACAATTTAAATTAGAAATACTTAACATTGTTTCTTCTTTCAAAAACTATCATTAGGTGTAAGATGACTCAAACAGAAAATAGTGCAATCTAATAAAATGTAATTTTAATAGTTTATGCAAATTGCAGTGATTATTTGAGCTATTATAAGAAAACATTAACAGAACAATTAAAAAACGTTAAAACACGTATTTAGAAGAAAAGAAAATTCATCTATATAAACTATTATTTTTTATACTTTTCAGATCAAACTAATATGAAGGGGAAAAAATTTCAGAACAATTCAGATATGATAAATTGAGACTAATCAAATACATTGATAAGTTAATCATAAGACAACAAGAGTTAGTCATGCACATACTTAATGCTAATATATCAACAAACAGTGCTTAGATTCTAAACAGTGGTTAGTAGCAAAATAAAAAAAAAAATGGACACACAAAGCAAAATACTCAAATGCTCTTTAAGTATAAACTATTTTAGACCTAAAATAATTTGACATCTTAATGATTAACATATGTAAAATATTACTATTTCAATCGAAATCAGTTTGAACATATATGTGCAATTTAAAATTAATATTCAATTACTTATGAGAGCTTATTAATTACTCAAAAGGCTATACATTTTTAAAAAGTCATCAATTTCAAACAAAGGCCTATTTTTTTAATGTATGAATTTTATATGTGAAAGGTATAATTTGCAAAGAGTATTTTATTGTCTGACAAGAATGTACTCTGTTGCATCACAGGAGAATTTATTGACAAAGAAAAATGATACAAGAAATAAGTAATAAGCAATAGTTTCCTTTAAAATGTGTATCATTCAATCACTTGCAACATTTACCATGCACTTCCATCAATCTGAAGAAATCCAGGTACTTCTTTAGAAAACTGGGGCTTCATTTTATGATTATGATCTTGTACCACAATTCATATAAGTAATGAATTCTTTCAGAATACAACAGCAATGGAGCACTGAATATCATTATGAAGTAGCCATCAGCACATTAATTTAACTCTGGGTTTTGCATTAACATTGTAATATATTAAAAGTTAAGACTTTACACTTTTCTATTAGATGAAAACCTAAACATATGAACTTTTTGAGATGTTTCATTAACATCAATAATGACTAGCTGTTATACGAACAAATATCAAATTACAAGAGAAAATAAAATTAATATTTTTTATAAAGAAAAAATAATGTGAAATTTATCAAAAACTCTTGTAGTATTTACATTTTGAACAGTTCCGTCAGCAGGCAAGTCAAAGACACATCTTAGCTTGGAATCCATTAGGTTTTCAGGTTTTGTATCTCGCCACTGCAAGAAAAAGATCAAATCACTTTCCCCAATTAGAATTAAACTAGAGACCAAGATGTATATTATAAGCATATGCATAGATCCAGGATTAGATTAAAATAAAATTTAGATCTCAATATTTGATAAGTACCAATATTTACATTTTGTTAGAATCATACTGACAGTAAGACTCAACTATATCAGAATAAATGCAAATTATAAATACCTGTCTGATGTGATTAAGTGGAGAATGATAGCTGTGTGTTTTTTTAAGAAAATTACCCATCTTTGAGTATAATTCTTTGCAGTGAGTCTTTACTTCCACTGACTCTTTCTTTTATAGGTAAGTAGATGGCATTGATATATAATGTCATATCTTACATGTACTATACATGGTGTACCAGATGATGATGAGTTTGGTGTTTTATGGTGCAAGAGTCAGTTTTGGCTATACTGCGCCAAACATTCATAGGTCTGTGGTCTGGACAGGAAAAGGAGAAATTGGATGACAAGATGGAGGGTCGAAAATAGAGAAGGATCACTGGGGTACCCCGGGGTCGTGACACCCGTGTTTACCAAAGATAGTAAACCCCTTGGGAAAAGCAAAAGATCACTAGGGTACCTCGGGATTGTGACACCCGTACCCACCTAAAGAAGGTGAGCCCCCTGAGGGGACATGGTGTACCAGAAATAAGTGTGTAAATTTAGTGAAGAGGTAGGGACTCACAAAATTTCACATAGGAAGGTAGAATCACAAATTAAAGCATATAAAGAGCAGTATGTATCCACAACTTTTATTCCCGAAGTTGTCTAACAAATGTAACTGATCATGAATTGGCATGTAGCACCACCATTCACTAACCACTAATTTTGTATACACAATCAATTAGCACAGTGTACATAGCTACCATTATTTTTATAGTATTGATATGCAGATAAGCTCCAAATAAAATTGCTTAGCTTAGCCTGTCTGTTTCAGTCTCTATTAACCAAGCAAGTGAATCAGCCCTCCAGATTTGGGTGACCCAAACTCCACAGCTGGGCTGCAGAGTCTGCTTTCTGCTCAGATCTCCAAGCCTCACTATCACAATCAACTCTGATTTTCAAGCTTAATCCTTTTTTCTCCTTAGGGGAGGTGATGTATAACCCCCATTCATTTAACACTAATTTCGTATAAACAATCAATTTGCATATTGTAAATAGTTACCCTATTTTTATAGTATTGTATATATATATGCAGATAAGTTCTAAAAATAAATTGCTTATGCTTAGCCTGCTTGGTTTAGTATTGATTTAGTGAGCATGTGAACTAGTCCTCCATGGGCATTATAGACTTCAGAGAATAGTATCTATCAGTATTAATTCAATGAACCAGTAGATATGCAGCTAACCCCTGATGCAGCAAAGAAAAATGGTCAAACGGATAAAGAGCACTGCCTCAACTGGCCCAAATATTTGCATGCATTCATAAACTAAACAATTGAAGAACAACCAAATTTAAGCATTTGGTTTATTATTCATAGATTTGATATTTCACATTTGGCAGTTGAGTGGATACTGAATGAAGCATGTTAACATGCTTTACATTTGAAAAGAGTGCAATAACTATCCTAAACAAGCGTTAGTGGTTCCAACAGAAAACTATCAATTCCAGTTTACCAGTATCTCTTTTCATGAATGAAGCCTTTTTAACTTATGAAGTTGTTTTCAACACACATAAATCGCATCTATAGACCTTTCACCCCATGCACAGAACAAGAAGTGTACTACAGTATTTCACTCCAAATGAGCAAAAGGGATCTTTAGTGACTGTTTGCCAGTACCATATTTATGCCAACCTGTTGCATAGTCTTGAAATATCTCATATTTTTCGGACTATTACCAAGTTTCTAGGCAAAGTTTTCGATGATATTTGAAGATAAACATCATTCCATCATGACGATAATGCATATGATGGAAGTGGATATTTGCCTCACAAGAAAATTTAGAGCTCAATATGTTAGTTAGGGGTAAATCAGTATCTTAATTATCATAGTCATTCCGATTTCTCACTAAAAATTTTTCTTATCTAGGGGTGCAATCAAAATTAAAAGTGTTCATGAGCCTGGTTGCTAATTGATATGAAATTTGTAGCATTCATATCAATTGCAACTAATAATATCCATGAAATACCAGGAACTTTCCTGAATGTCCAATGGCAATATCCTACATTGCAACAAAAGACTGGAAAATTTGGAGCACCATTTGCAAAAAATCAATGTGTTTTGATACCACATCTTTCTGTTTTCTTTCCTCACTTACTGGGAAAATTTTAACAGCATTAAATGACATTTCTATTCATACTTTCCTACAGGAAACAATTTTTTTGCTATTTTATACCCTTCTACCAAATCATGTAGAGAATGTAATAAAAACAATGTAAAGGTATTTTTAAAAAGGAAGCTTCAATAGTCATTATAAAAGTTTTTATATTCCAAAAAATAAAGCAAAAAAAAAAAAAAAAAAAAATTAAAAATTGATATATACATTAAAATTTACAGTGTTATGAGCATAAAAAAGAAAGGGAAAAAAATACACTTACTAAATTGTCTAAGTTAACATCTCCATCAGGTATAATCATTGTCTGAACCATAAATTTGTGCTTATTCTTTTCACTGGGATTATAATCAAATGGTTGTAACATAACTAAAAAAAAAAGATTTCAATCAAATTGTATTAAGTTTCTATGCATGGCTCACACAGTGCGATCAAAACACAAAAAATAACTATTTTAAAAGTCACTGATATGATTTATTAAATTTGAAAATTAAAAAAAAAAAAAAATGCTGATTATACATGAATACTTTCTCCTTATTAATTTCCTTTTAATAGCAGTAATTCAATTCTTAGATAAGCTAATGTTTCTCATTATGTTAGGACTAAATAAAAATGTTTCACTGGATTCAAAATGTTATTAATTTTAAATCAAATTAAAACAAATATTTGTCCTCAAAATGAAAAATAAATCTGATGGCATGACCTTTTTATAGAAGGACACACATTCTAACTTCCCTATACTAGTAAGTTCTACAAATTTGGAGTATTTTGATCATTTTCTTACTGTATGAGTAATTGTGACCTTCAATTAAAGTATTGAAGTTGTCATAGATGCATTTGACTTTAACTTACAATTTCTTAAATAAATATTAATAGCACACAATCATGCTTCTTTTAATGTTCACAAAAGCAGAAATACAGAAGCTTCACTGAACTCTGATACTACTACTTAACAAATTCCTAAACAAATAAATGTTATTGCATTCTTAAACAAAATGATTCAAAAGTATTAAAGCAACCACCTAGCAATCACAATGATAAAATCCCGAAAGTTGAGAATTCTAGAACCTGATGTTATTGATCTTTTAGTTATATATCTAATGCTACAATAATTATTTTTATTAATTTTAAAAACCTTCTTTATACAAAAATATTATTTTAAAAAGAAAACTATCATAAAATATACTTGTGTATCATCTCTAAAGTTAGAAAGTTTACGAAATTATTATAACCTATTTCATTGCTTCATGACAACTTTACATGCAATTTCCAGTTTAAATTAGACAAACATCTCAGTTTTCATAAAATTTTGCTTTTGAATAATTTTTTGCACATAAGACTTTTTCATTTTGATTTGAATATATAAAATTCAGCTCTGAAATTTGTTAACAAAAACAAAAAAGTAACAACATTGGTTCAAGAGAAGACTATTTTATCTCAGATGTGCAGATGTTCAAACACTTATGCTGTAAAGTTCTACACTGGAAAAGACATTTTGGAAATGCAAAATTAACTATAATGAAAACATTGGAATTATGAACAACAACTGATTTGGTAATAGTAACCTGCTTTTTGCAATAGCAGTTGAGTTCCTATGTCAGGATAAGGAACTGCCAGTATTAGGTATAATGAAGAAGATGGAAATGTCGAAACAATTACTACAGCAACATGTTGAAACATAATTAACTGGTTCTTGCTAAAAATTTGTGTTCTATTTGAAAGGGGAATTTAGAGTGGAAAAATCTAGAAGTTGTAATTGATGAAAGTATGTTTGCAAAAATAATGTAACATTTTGTCTCCTATAATGATTTAGGGGCAGAAAAAGCAGGGAGAGCAAATTGTTTTCGGTAATAGTTCCTAATAGTAATTCAACATTAGTCATGAATTAATGAATACATAAAATGAAAGAGTAAAAAAATATTTACTGATAACTAAACTGTACATAAAGAAAATATTGGAAAAGCTGGCTTAAAACATGAAATTACCAATTGCATGCATAAATCAAAAGTCCAAAAAAAGTTTTCAAAAACATTTCAAAAGTAATGGTCAACAAAATGGAGAAACAAAAGGCAGAGAGAAAAAAAACCCAACATGATCTTGAATCATACGTAGTTGAATTAATACAGCATCAGAAACAAGAAGCTAAAGGAAATAGTTGTTTTGAAGCAATTCTTAAATCTATTGCATTGAAATTTCCATCTCAAAGCACATAATCTAGCATAAAAATTTTATAAAGTAAAAAACAAATACATTTATAACAAATTTTTACTTTGTAAATCATTCTTCTATGAAAAATAGCAAAACTTCACCTAAATACTTGCAAAAATACAAAAATATCAAAGAATTTTTTTTTCTTTTTCTAATTCATATTAACACTGAAATATTTATTTCAATACTCACCAGCAACATTGACTACTTGTTTAGGCTCTAAGACACCACTATTAGGCCGTACACAATATTTTTTGGGAGCTGTTGTTTTCACTTTAAAACATACTCGACGATCTATAGGGTTCATCAATTTCAAGTAAGATGTGACTACATCAGTAAATGGACCTATAAATGTAATAAGTTATTGATCATTTCAAAATAGATACAAAACTTAATAAATGAAAAGCATTTTGAATTTTATACATAGAACCCCTCTTCATCTTCAATTAAAAAGTACAATATCTTCAGAAAGGTGAGAAAGAAAGAACAGTTGCAAAAATTTTATTTTCAAGAACAGTAAAATATTTAACTGTAAAATCTGTCTTGTGGTTAAATTTATACAACAGAAATCAAACACATTAAAAAAATCAATAACGCCACATATTTTATTATAAATATAAGTACTGTATAAAAACTGTAGTTCTCAGTACCTTCCTTGCATAAATTTCACTTTGACATTTCACAAGCACTATTACAAAACATTAAGTTTTTTCCTGAATCACAAAAATAAAGTCTTGGTGCCTTATTTCTAAATCTTTTAAGGCACTTAATTTCTCAATATTATTCATGACATAAAATCCTAAATATAAAGTGATTTATAAAGAAGAATACAGTTTCAATGCACTATAAATTCAAAACGTGCAAGACACTATATGTTATCAGTAGCAGAATTGTGTATGGGATTATTTAAAGTTTTATTAGTGACAGTCACAGATGTTCTTTGTGTGAACCCTTAGTCACATGAGACATCAAGCTGGTAATCCATTCCTCCCAAATGCATATTAAGCTATCTGAATCAAGTCCATTGATAGCTGCTGTGATATACATCTTCAGCTCCTTTAGATCCATAGGATAGGGAGAGTGAATACCTTGTCTCTTATGAATCCCCACAGGAAGAAATCACAAGGTGTTAAGCCAGCACTTCCGGGCCCACTGGGTGAGTGACTTGTTGTAGTCCATGGCTTATCCACTCCATTGGTAAGGATGTTGCACGAAGGCTGGCCTATGTGGCAGTGCACCATCCAATAGGAGAATGAAGTTGTCACTGTCGTCCTGCAACTATGGCATCAACCAAAGTGTCAACATATTAAAAAAAAAGTGGCTCCTGTGACTGCTCATCTAAAAAAGAGGGCCCAATGCTTTTTTAGACACTGTATAAAACACATTTGTCTTAAGGGAACCTTGCATGTGTTGCACTATGGCTATTGCCTGTGTCACATCTGTCAGAGGTGAAACACAAATTTCAAGAGTACATATACCTTACGGTTTGCTGAAGTGGCACATATCTTTGAATGTTACTGTTTTATAGTATCAGAAAAGTGTATACTTCTTTATGAATCACCCTGTATATATAATTTAAATAAAATATTAATAAATTTAACTCCAACAAATGTAATTTCTCTCTAAGTTGTTAATTATTAAACACTTATAGTTATCCACAGAGTTACAGTTTAAATAATAGTACCAACTTTTAAGACTCTTTGTTTATTCATTTACAGAAGTAAGACTTTTAAAGTACAGTAGAACCTGTTTTTGTGTGGTCCTTTTTTTTTTATGCAATTTTTTTTTGTGTGCAATCTTTTTTTATACGGTACATGAATTTCAACTGCTTTGGCACCACTGTAACATTTTCCGTCAATTACATACGTACACTTCAAGATGCTCAGATGCTCTGCTCATTGGCTAGAAACAGTCTTTCGACAAAACATGTTTAATTGCTTTCTCTCAACACACTAGCAGCACACACTTGATTGAAGACAAACTTTCAATGACAGTGACATTATTAATAATATGATAGATTATGACGACGGACAAGAACCAGATTCTTTGAAAGCAGATAAAATATATGCAGGGATCCAGATTTCCAACAAATCGAAAAACATTTTATTAAAATAGATACCAGTTCTGAAAGGAATTAGAAATTCCCAAAAGAGTTTCGTACTTGCATATCTGGTTACTGTAACCTTTACAAACAACTCACCAACTGCTGTCACAAAAACTTATTACTTACTTTATGGTGCTAAAAAATAAATCATTTGAAATTGTATAAGTGATGAAAGCAATTTTGAACTAATTCATCACAGGAAGATGGGCGCTTTGGATTACGATGAGTAGCAGCGAATTATATATGTACATTTTGAAAATTTCTCCATGTACACAATGACAAATTAAATGTTTTAAAAATGTTTTCATGTGGAATTTAATTATTTATATTATCTGGAAGGACTTTCTCATAAATTTCTAAATAATTGACATATTTTTTGAGACTTTTTTTTATGTGGTTCCTCTCCTCCACATAAAAAAAAAAATTCTGTAGTATTTTGACAAAATTGTTAGTTACATGCAAGTATTTAGGAAATTTTACATTGTTTTTTTTGTCCAGTTTCTTTCCTATCTACTGCACAAAAATATAGGTTTTACTGTACATCCTAATTAACGAGTAGTTTTTAAATATTGTCAGAAGTTTTACATAGAAATAAGTTAAATACAAAGATTATCACACATCCCTCGCCCAACTAGATATATATTAAGCAATTATAATACAATGCACTTTAATCTCATTTAAAACTAAAAATATGTAATTATACATTTCGGATACATTGACAATTATTTCAAAATATTAAATTTATAACCAAAGAAAAATAAATTTTGTTTAACCAGATTATTAAAAACACGTACAAATGGTTCAAACTAAAATCTATACAATTTTAATATTAAAGACAGAAATAAGCATATTACACCTGCCAACCTTTGAAAATGAGAAATCCTAAACTAACATGTGATGTACATTGTAAGGAAAATTTGAAATAACATATGAATTCACATTAACATATGAATAACACATTCAAGCAAATTCGTAAAATAATGTATAAACAATGTTTTAAAAATAATCCAAAGGAAACTTCACAATTAAAAAGATTTGGTTTGAAATATATTTAGAGCAATCAGGAAAAGAAAGAAAATATGTATAAGAAAAAGTAAAGACTATGATGAAGATTTCTTTTAAAGAAAATTATTATACATTTCAAAAGTTAACAACCAAGTTAAAAATTGATGTCACAATTATGACTAAATGATAGCCATTAAAAACAAAAATGCTTAAAATTCTTTGAGGATTCTTTGCTATACAAATTTGAAAGCCTTATCGATAACAGAATACATCTACAAGCATCTTGTTAATATTTAAAGGTAAAAAGACAGCACTCTTTTTCTGATGCTAAATGTATTAAATGACATGAATAACCCATAATTGTTTTTCTCATTCACAAATAGGTAACAATTCCATTTTTTTCTAGCATTACTGCAGTGTTATTCACCATTAATGAGACTAAATATTTAAAAGAAAATCCCTCACTTAATAAATTTATTCATAATGTGTTAGCTAATATTTTCTTCAGTAGAATTTCCAATCAAATTTGGCAATACAAAAAGGCCATTTTCAATTAGACATTTTGCAGCATCAAAGTAAGCAACCCAAATGAAAAATAATGTGTAGTTTGTATTACAACTGTCATCAGATGTTACTGCAAGAGGACCTCATTTCATAAATGTAATTATATACTCTTTCCAACTAGAAGTTAGTTTACTAATCATAGCAGATATCTTAGTCCTTTCACATACATACTGCTTGGAATTTCAGACTTTGGAAATATTTTCCAGAAACAGGACCAACATGATCAGCTGTAGTTATGCTCTATAAATTTTTTTTTCTTTCTTCTGTAATGGGGCTGCATATTGGTATTTCTACCTTTGCAGACCTAGTACATTCCCCAGGAACTGGTATCCCTTTTTAGTGCGGCACCATTTAGGCGATACCAATTACCGCAAGAAATTTTGATGCCCAGAGGGAGGCAACTGAGCTCTGTCAATACCAAAAATTTGTACTTAGGAATTTAATTTCGCTGCGAGCATCCGAGCCAAATGGATACTCAGGGATCTTTTTCATGCCATATAATCATACGACATGGCCTCTGTCGATTTTCTGCATCAGGAAAATCTACCGACTTGGGCTGGAGACTAACTCGCAACCTTAGGTACAGAAGGGCCAGCGACAAATCAACAACGCCACGTTAAGAGTACTTCAGCTCTTATTACTTATAACTGACTAGTCTTAGAAAACATTATCCGATTTCAAGTCACTTTACTTGAATTTTTTTTTTGACATGCTTTTGAGTATTCAGACGATAGAAAATATATGAGTCATGGTAAGAAATGCATGCCAGTATGAAAATACATCACAAAATGCAATTTTATTATTTTTTTTCCTTTTGAGAAAATATTAATACACAATTGCATTCTTTTTTATAAAATTCTTTTTAATGTTTGAAAATATATTTTGCCTTTGTTAGACAATGTTGTAAACAGAACAGTTGACTAAAATAAATCATTCAGCTATATGAAGTATAAGGAATGCAAATGCATGCAAAACACAAAATAAGTGGCATTCTATAAAGTTGCTAAAGAGGAAAATTTGTTTAAACGCAACTGCTTTTATGAATCAATTAAAACCAACAGCTAATGAAGTCAGATATACAGAAAAACAACATTAATATTTTCGAATTTTTTGGATACCAGTTTCAGCATGTGTGTACTTCTTTTATGATAATTATGAGTAAAAAATGATAAATAAGAATTGTAGGGATGAAAATAGTCTGCAGAGATGATGGAAATTTTGTCAAAATGTGTAAAAAGGAACAATCTAAGCGTAAAAGCAAAATGAAAGAGAAAAGCATAAATTTTACACATAAAGGATAACAGTTGTCACGTATGTGATGCATGTTTCAATAGTATTGAGAAGATAGTGTTTACGAGAGTAATATATATAGCAAAAAAAAGCTATAAAAATTATGAATTAACTACAAATATTTTAAAAACAATGAAATAAATATGTGAAAGAAAGTATAAAAGTTAAGAATCTAGCAAGTATAAAAACAATTTTGGATGAAATAAAAATTGAACTAATTTGATGGCATCAATTTTCCCTTCTTAGCTATTCAAATTTGGAAACATTCCAAAAGAAAAAAATATAATAAACAAAATTACAAAGTAAATTAATGAGAAGTTAACAAAATGAATATCTGAAAATGTCAAAGTGTTATGGGAATACTTAAAAGTTATACATACTAACTTGAGAATTTGAAGAAATGAAAAGAGTGCAAAGCTATTATCGATTAACCAAAGTGGAAAACTATGTGAAATGTAACAAGTTACATTCTATACATAGAATAAAAATACAGCAATATTTCTTATTTGTGAAAGTTATTTGTGCAATCCCAATTGAAAATTTTAAATTTATTCCATATGAATTATTTTAGACATTAAGCAATATCATAATCAAAAATGAAAAATTCCCTTAAAGCATTTTGAGATTTTAAAAGTTATGCTAATTTTATTTTCTAGTTAGGTAACAGATGAGAAATGACACCAATTAATTTGTTCTTATTTCATATGATTTTTCTAAGTGAACTAATGATAACTTCAGTATTTTGAATAATTGGAGTTTAAAATAAGATGAAAAAATACTTAAAATAATCATAAAATTTTATTCTATGTTTAACTGACTATTTCATACATAAATAAAAATGAATATATTGCTTGGTAAACACGAAAAGTCAAAAACAAGGTTAAGTGTTTCATTAAGTGTTTTATTACTGATTTTCATAAACAGAAATGGCTGATTGTCGTTACATAAAAAATTTTGTATTCAGAAATTCTTCAAAATTACCACAAAACTCTGAGAAAGAGAACAATAATGAATAATTAAATAAAATTTTGTAACTGAAGAATTCTATAAATTTCAAAATGCTATCATTGATGCCTTTTGAATTCAAAAATTTTAGAAGGTACATTTTACAGGAAGAAAACAATTAGAATAACGTCAAGCAGAATTATTTTTATCAAAAATAACATTCCCCTCCCCCCTTAATAAAATGAATGATTAAAGTATTATATTCTCTCAAAGGTGACAAGAAACACATCCAGAGAAACAGATGAAAAATGTAAGATTCTTAAAGCATAAATAATTTCCACAATAAAAAGCAAGTCTGAGTAAAAGTCCTACTTAAATTTACCTAATGTGTGTGGCAATATGTCTATATGCATGTTTTAACAGCTATCTATAAACACACATGTACAAAAATATATTTAAATGTTATGAACATAATTGTAAAATATTTTTTTCATATGTATTCATAATTTAGCAACTCTATAAAATAGCTTCAAAATAAATATAAAATTAGTTATAAATTTTTCGCCGATTATTGATAACATTTATGCTACAAGTTATAAATAATTCTTTTGACTTATTTAATCAAACTTTATCATTAATATAGAAAATTTTTCTTTTTGCAAGCATCTCAATCAATTCTAAATATAACAAAGAGAGACTAATTAAACTGGAGAAGAGGTAACGTGAACTTTCCATGCGAGGCTGCAAAGGTGGGTAAATATGAAGTGTGATAAAGCACTAATCGCTTTTCTACTTAATGAAAGTTACGTATCGTTGGATATAAGTTACACAATTTTTAATCAAAAAAGGATTTTTTTCGCAAAAAGAAAGAAATTTAATATTTCAGGAGGTAATTGAGGAAAAGATCATTACTACTCTCAAGATTAGACATTTCCTTACAATCTGACAAGTAAGATCAAGGAAGTGTGTATCAACTAGCAAGTATAGAACACGCAGTATTGAAAAAAATTCCCATCATTTAAATATTCGTGAATGAATGCACTAATATAATAATAAATAAAATTATAGTCCATTCAATATGGCTAACCAAAAATTGCAATAAATCTTTTATAACTTGCCTACAAAATGAAGCTCAGAAGCAGGCTCTAAAATCAAGACTTGTTCTTGTTTAGCCATGTTAGGAGTTTAATGTTTTTATCATCTATTAAACCGGCAATTGTAAAAGACACATACAGTATTTTTAATATACAAGGAAACCAGACCCCTTAGGCTCTCTTATTTCTGGCACAGTTTACTTGAGCTCCGAAATGCAAAACCTCTACTCATGCGCTATCAATAGCTGGCGCATGATGTCACTAACTCGAGACGAGAAAAGTAGCCAACCAGCTAAATTCTTCATTTGATCGCAATGCAAGTTGAAGTTACTTTCAGAAGACA
Organism: Trichonephila inaurata madagascariensis; assembly: GCA_019973955.1. Taxonomy (NCBI): domain Eukaryota; kingdom Metazoa; phylum Arthropoda; class Arachnida; order Araneae; family Nephilidae; genus Trichonephila; species Trichonephila inaurata. The sequence continues at coordinate 742,202 of BMAV01025644.1, read as the reverse complement.
TATTTTTTTTTCCTTTCATTTTAGAAAATATATTTAGTTTTAATAAAAAAAATTATTAATTGATAATATTTTAAGTTCAGCTCAATATTATTTTCAATAACATATTCGTTTAAAAATCGATAACTGCGTTGAATTTAAATCAATAGATAAAAAAAGCACTGATAGAACAGCACAAACCATGGTCAAAATCTGTTTTACCAAATGTAAAAGAAAACTATAACAGGATATCACGCAAATGGTTTTCATTTTTAATAAGAAAATCACGAATAAGCTTTGATTGCTTATACATTAAGAGGCCACTTCATTATGGCCATCCCATTTCGATCACTTTTGCCTTTAATACGACCTAGATTCTGCTTCGTGCGAACTTTTGAAAATATTGATAAGTCATCTTTGATATCCGAGGTCAAACACATGAAGAATAGCATTTCCGAATAATATAATTTTAAATGGTTAAGAATATAAATGTGTTGATCGCTTTTTCAAATTCATCGCACAAATGCTCAATAAACTTAATAAGGAGATGACTCCGTCATATTCCTTAAACAAATGCAATCAGGTGTTTCTGCCAAATTGACTTGCATATCTGCAAGTGAAACTTAAAATAGAATACCAAGCTGTTCATTTTTTTTGTTGTTGTTTTGTTTTTTCAATTTCCGTTACCAAATCATTGTGCAACTGGGTAAATTTGAGATGTTTTTTTTCTTTGAGATGGTATTTGCACTGAGTTTCAGCTTCAAAAGCCCATGCGATGCATAAAGACAACGAACTCTGAATACTTTGAGTGATTTTTGATTAAGATCTACTGCACTGTTGCTAATCTATTTTTTCTTTCATGATTCGGGAAACTCTTTGCACCAGCCGATCATTCACAACTAAATGACGACTACAATTCATTTGCTAAGATCCAATTCTTTGCCTGACATTGCAGTCTTGATACATTTTCACTACAATACAGCATAGTTCACAAATATGATGGTTTTGCTAAAAACTTGTTTTATACATTCAATCTTCAAAGACCATCTCGTGTTTAAAATTCTTCAAATAATGTTTTACACCATATATATTCAAAAGCAATTCACATATTCTGTCTCAGGAATTCAAAAATTTTTTTGAATGCTAACCTATCTCCTGATGGCAACATTTTGACGCAATAGTTGATTTGGCCAAAAACCGTCAGATTATCATAATGAAGTGGCCGCTCAGTGTAAATTTTAAAATATTTAGCGATATTCTGAAACCTCAGCTTAAGCCACAAAATAAAATACTTAATTTCTCAATTTTAATTATTTTTTTTTTTTTTTTCTCAATAAGAGGAAAACAATTTCAAGCATTTCCTTTTTCCAATGCCTACTATTAGCTCACTCTCTCCCTATATATATATTGTTCAAATTTTCAATCGTTAATAAAATACTTTCTATTCATTCTTCCAAAGTAGGAATTGACTTTTAAAAAAATTCTTTTATATTACTTGCTATACATCGTAATAATTGTACCAATTAATGAGAAGTTAGAACAGATATTATCGTAGTTGATTATTGCCCATACAACACATGTTTCCTTCAATATTTAGTGAATCTGCGAAATGTGAACTAGTAGACCTCGACAACTTTCGCAGACACAATATGATATCTGTAGATAATTTGATGTAATAGGGGTAACGATTTGATTGTGTCCAGTTATACTTGAAAAGAAAAAAGATTGATTAACTATAAAAGCAATTATCAATTTACACAATGAAATGTTGTAGATTTTTTTCATTAAGTATAAATTATATGTAATAATAATGAATAGTAGAAAACGGAAAACTATTCACGAAATTTTTTTGTGTGTACAATCCAAGAATATTCAAAATTTCTTTTAACCTTAAAAAAAAAAATTATGCTCAAGCGTAAGAATTGCATCAAGAAATATTCTTTTGATGCTTTTTGTAGAAAAATTCTAAGATTTAATTTCTCAAAACTTTAATTTAATAAACCAAAAACTTCAACTCTTACGATATGGGGGAAAAAACGATCCCCCCCCCCAAAAAAAATTAAAGATTGAGAAAAATTTTATTGTGGACTCTGAAAATTATTTACATCATATTGTGAGCTTAAATATGTGTGAGAATACTTTTTTTTATAATATTATTTCAAAAAAGTAACAACTTACGAATTCCTTTGCATATCATTCATGTACTCTCTCTGGCCCATAATAATAGTTGTACCGAGTGAATATTTAAATCGGAATTATTGGTGAATGCGGCTGCAAGTTTTGCTGTAGTGTGAAATTGAGTCTTTAATCACAGAATCAATGCTCTATGGCATCTATCGTTTTTGCCCATCTTTATATTTTTAGAGTATCCTAATTACTGTGAACGATAATTATTTATAAATTTCTTCTGATCGAAATCAATTGTTTTATTTCAATTGAATATCAACTAATTGTAAAAGTAATAGAAAAAAATAATAAGGGTTTTCCAAACAAAGATCGAGTTACGATTGCTCGGTTCTTGATGTATCAAAAGAAAAAAGTAAAGTTGCAGAAAGGTGCAACCACGTTAAATGTAAAATAATTTAAGCCTACAGAGTAAATATAAGAACTTTGGAAACGGGTTTCCGAAAATAATTATCAAAGTGAATCTTGCGCTAGTGTTGATTATTTGAATAAAAAAACCGTGGATATAAATGCAAAGATAATAAATAAAAACTTGAAAAAAAAAAGTTATATTCTTTTGAGAGAAGAGTCGCCAGAAGATCAATAGCTAACGCCATTGAAGTTTCCAAATCTGTATTATATCGAAGTATAAAAAAAGAAAAATTTATAAACCGTTTTTCAAGCCCACTAAACCATATCTTGAACTTATACACAAATAAAACAAAATAAAAACAACATATAGGGAAAGATAAAAAAACCAAAGCATCTCAACCAAGGGAATTTACCTACAAGTTTAAAATGCATTTCCGAAATTATTAAAAATACAGAAATTATCTGAATACATCAAAATAAAAATTGGGAGTAATATTTTTAATTTATTGTTTAATTTAATATAGTTTTTTGTTAGTAAATTTTGAGTTCTATATTTACTTTATTTTACTACTATCATCGTCAGACAAATTAAATTCATCACAACTGCTTCTATTATAATTATGAGATAAAAGGAGTATTATTTTTTTTACCTAGCGTGTATTTCAAGTTATTTTACTTTAAAGAAATCTTTATGTAAGAATTATGAGGCATTTAGAGTTAACAAGTCGGAATACAACATTTTCTTTAGGCATACTTGAAATGTTTGTTAGATTTCAGTGGGGTAAAAAAAAAGCTTCTGTTATAATTAATTTTGAAGAAAACCAAACAAGTTAATATTATAAATATATTAGAGTAGAATATACATAAATATACAGTCGAACCTCTATTTAATGAACCTCTATATTGCGAATTTTTCTATATAGCGAACTTTTTCCTGAAACCTTGAACATTTCCCGATTTTCTTCGTGAAATAACCTCTGTATAGCGAAGTGCATTTTCTATAGAACGAACTTTTTCTTTTGGGATTCAATTTTTGTTCTCCCTTTTTTTTAAAGTATTTCTGAAAAAATTTCAAGTTATTCTCTCTTCGACACACTTTAAGGTGGTCATAAACCTTGAGAGAGAGAACTGGTTTTATTAGATTTTAACTCACCGAGAGCAATAGAGTTCTGGACGTTTCATCCAAGAAGTGCAACCTTTAACCCCCATTGCCCAGTTTACTAGAAACATCTTCGATATACGCTTTCACCTCCAGTGGAGTTGTCCCGTGACCCCATGCTCTAATTCTAAAATAATGTATGTTTAAAATTACTTGTATGCTTTAAATTAGAAAATATCTTTGAAATTAATTAATTTTAGTATAAATTTATTTTCTTAATATTGAAAATATAGTGAATTCTTCGACATTCTTTTGTCTTGTTTTCCTTGCAGTTTTTCTTTTTTTCTTTCTTTCTTTCTTTTTTCATGGGTACGATATATAAAATAAACATATATTAATTTTAAAAAAAGATGTGAATAATTGCTTTTTTCTGAATATATAGTGTTTATGAATTTAAAATTTGTTTTATGTGGGTTATAAAGTATATTAAGGTATCCGACAACGTTCGGAACCGTGATTTTGCAAAAGCGTATTTATGATAAGCGGATACTATTTATGATATTTAGTGTCACTTAGATTAGAAAACGTATATAAAATTTCTTTAAGAATAGCATTACAATAAAAAATTATTTAAGTACAATATTTTGACAAAAAATGAGCATGGAATGACCCATTTTCAAAATATTCTCCTTTTGTGAAAAATGCTTCTATTACAATAATATTTTGTCTGTATATAGCTCAGACCTCTGTACAGATGCTCAACTATAATGTTTGAAATATATAACTTAGAAGTGGGTTTATCCATGTTTTACAACAACAGAAGGGAGAAATTTTAAGAAAAAAACGCTGATAAAATTATATTTCAAATGGTTGTAACTCTGAAAATAATGTGAATCTTTTAAAAATCATAGTTGAGCCTCTATACAGAGATCTGAGCTATATACAGGCAAAATATTATTATAATAGAAGCATTTTTCACAAAAGGAGAACATTTTGAAAAAAGATTATTCTAAGTTAATTTTTTGCCAAAATATTGTATTTAAATAATTTTTTTCAAAATGTCCTTAAAACAATTTTGTACATGTATTCTAATCTAAGTGACACTAAAGATCATGAATATTATCCATTTATGTGCCTTTTTAAAATCACTGTTCCGAATGTAGTCGGATACCTTAAAAGATAAACCTCTATATAACGAATTTTCCATATAACGAACTTTTTAGCGACTTCGTTATATAGAGGTTCGACTGTATTTCTATAAATAGAATTCGTCACCATTAGCTAGAATACATTTTTTTACACTGATTATTATATCATATTTTAAGATCTAATGGCCTTTCATAAATCTTTGCAAATTGTTCTATTGAACAAAAATTATACATATTTCATACGCTTTATTGATCGATCGATTAATTATTAATATCACACTTCAAGTTAGAGTGATATTAAAGTCGCGCTACACAGCTGCACGCGCGCTATTGGCGACGAACCTCGTAACTTTTACTAAAGGTCAAGTGAGGAGCACGACACCTGGGTTGGAACCTCAGTCCCCTTTCTTCTACACTACACCAACGTCAGGACATTTTGTCCTCGACAGATTTAACGTACGTGAGCCCCCTCTGTTGCGGCACGAGGCTCGAACTCATGGCATGTCAGCTACTTATCACATTTCGAAGCAACGCGAGGGCTAATTAAAGAGACTTTAGCTGCAAATAATTTAATAGTTTTTATTAGAGAAAATAAATACTTTAAACATTTATCAGCTCAATGAGAAATCGTTGTAATGCTATGTGAGCAAAAATAAAGGATACCCTCCTAAATACTGAATGTAATACTACCATGATATATTGTTCATAATACAGAAGAGTCCGAAAACTCGGCCACACCTTTGTAGGGAGAAAAAATCGAGCAAGATATTGTCCAATGTACTAAATTCACGTGACGTCATAGTCACATGATAACTGAGCCACGTGTTTTCGACCAATCAGCTCATAAATTAATGCGACGTTATAATTATATCATAAATATAATCACGCGTTTCCATCCAATGGGCTTGATTCATGAAGTCACACGATAAAAACAAACACGTGTTTTCCATTGAATTCAAAACAAACATTAAACTAATTGTACTTGTTCTATTTGTAAAACTCAGATAAAATTTCAAATTTCATATTTGGTTAAAGATGTTTAAATGTTAGGGAAAAAAATTTCTTTAAAAAGATTTTTTTAAATTAAAAAAGTCGTATATTTTATGCTTATACTTTTAAATAAAATGCATTTTGTGTACATATGTACTTTTTATAAGAGAAAGTTTCTGCAAAGAGCAAAACTTGGCAACACCGGAGCACGTGAACTGATTAGTTGGAAACACAAAATAGTTTTTATCGTGTGACTATGACGTCACATGAGTTTTTGAATTGATTGGCTAGAATCACGTGGCTTTCACTATCATGTGATTATGACGTCACATGAATTAACCTCATTAGTTCATGTGCTTCACTGTTGCCAAATTTGCTTTTTGCAGAAACTTTCTTTTAGAAAGTACATAGTTGCCAACGATATAATAACGCACATAGTTAAACAAAATACATTTAATTTAAAAGTATTTGTATAGTGTAAGTATTTTTTTTAACTATGAAAACTCTTTGAAGAATTTTAACACGTGAACTCTTTACCCAATCATATAAAATTTTAAATGGCATCTAAACTTTACAAGTTGAGCAACTACTATGTCAATTTTTAATCAATGGGAAACACGTGATTGCCGTTATCATGTGACCATCATGAATTTAGTCCATTCGGAAATTATTGCTGTTGTTACATTTAATGACAAAATGTCGGAAAAAATGAAGTTGTTAACGCTTAAGACACAGTACAAAACTCCTTAAGTATCACATAATGAGGAACTTAAGGCTGTTCAAACCGTCCTTCAGTATTTTGAACAACAGGATGCGTCGGTAACGGACTTGCTGTTCCTTTGTCATCTTCGTAATGAAGCAGCAAAACACAGAGTGCAGTACGGAAGACAACAGGGCAACATACATTTCTTTTTTCAAAGAAAAAAAAGTAGCCAGGTCTTACGAAGTCATCTACTTAATTTTCATTATAGACAGCTTTGTGCCTTCATAAAGTATTTTTCTGAGGTGTGTTTGATCAGGTAAATTATCGTATATTATGTATTCATTAGTTTTCCTTTTCATGTAGTAAATGCTCTATGTCTTCATAAAGTACTTACTTTTCCTTTGTTTAAGAGGGGTCTCAGGACTCTTAAATTACAAATTTTTCAATTTTTTGAAAAAAAATACATGTAAAGCTTCACACATTTCTGAGCGTTTTGATACCAAAATTCAGTTGATATTGCGAAAACTTCCGAAGTTATTGAGAAATAACTAGTGAAACTTAAACAAAAACCATATCTCTTTCTTATCTTTAGCTTCATTTTTCTCAAAACAAAAAAAAAATTTTAGCTTGCACGCAGGATTTCTCATAAACTATTTATGATATCAATTTGAAGTTTCATACACGTGTTCAAAATAAGGCTCTTCATAGCTTATTTAACAATTTTCAAAAAAAAAAATTTTAATAAAATTTTTATTTGAATTTTAATTATTTTTTTTTTTAAATTTTAAAATTTTCATTATAATTGTATTTAAGAAATATTTTTTTTTTTTATATAAATTTCTTAAAAGTTAGTATAACTTTAAAAGTGAACATTTTTTATACCAAGTAAAATTAATTTTGTAAATTTTGTACTTCAGATTTCTGCGTGGTGTAAAAAAATGATTTTCATATTTTTGAAAAAATGTCCAATATATATTTCTTTGTAACTTTTTAATTTTTTCTCAAATTCTCTGAAATTTGAAAAATAATGTAAATAAATATGATTAACATAAGCTAAAAACTTCAAATTATTTTTTTGTTTTATTGCTATTTTACATTGGTTTGAAGAAGGGTGTTTTTTTCGAGTGCACGGGTATCTGTTAAGGTATCCGACTACGTACGAAACAGTGATTTTTCAAAAGCGTATAAATGGATAATATTTATGATATTTATAGTGTCACTTAGATTAGAAAATGTATATAAAATTGTTTTAAGAATAGTATTACAATAAAGAACTATTTAAGTATAATATTTTGACAAAAAATGAAGATAGAATGATCCATTTTCAAAATAATCTCCTTTTGTGAAAAATGCGTCTATTATAATAATATTTTGCCTGTATATAGCTCAGACCTCTGTACAGAGGCTCAACTAGAATGTTTGAAATATATAACTTAGAAGTGGGTTTATCCATGTTCTACGACAACAGAGGGGAGAAATTTTAAGAAAAAAACGCCGATAATTATTTCAATGGGTTGTAACTCTGAAACTAATGGGAATTTTTCAAAAAACATAGTTGTGCCTCTATACAGAGGTCTGAGTTATATACAGGCAAAATATTATTATAATAAAGGCATTTTTCACACAAAAGGAGATCATTTTGAAAAAAGGTTATTCTAAGTTAATTTTTTGCCGAAATATAGTATTTAAATAATTTTTTTTTGCCAAAATGTCCTTAAAACAATTTTATACATATATTCTAATCTAAGTGACACTAAATATCATAAAAATTATCCATATATACACTTTTTTAAAATCACGGTTCCGAACGTAATCAGATACCTTAAGGTATCTGACTACGTTCGGAACCGGGATTTTAAAAAGGCACATAAATGAATACTTTTCATGATATTTAGTGTCACTAGTTTTAAATAACACGTATAAAATTGTCTTAAGGACATTTTGACAAAAAATTATTTAAATACATATTTTGGCAAAAAATTAACTTAGAATAATCTTTTCAAATGTTCTCCTTAGTGAAAAAATGCTTCTATTATAATAATATTTGGCCTGTATATAGCTTAGACCTTTGTACAGAGGCTCACCAAGTATTTTTGAAATATATAACTTAGAAGTGGGTTTATCCATATTTTACGACAACAGAGGGGAGCAATTTTAAGAAAAAAGCGCCGATAATTATATATTTCAATTGGTGGTAATTCTGAAAATAATGAGAATTTTTCAAAAATTCTAGTTGAGCCTCTGTAGAGATGTCTGAGCTATATACAGGCAAAATATAATTATAATAGAAGCATTTTTCACAAAAGGAGAACATTTGGAAAAAAGATTATTCTAAGTTAATTTTTTGCCAAAATATTGTATTTAAGTAAATTTTTTTTGTCAAAATGTGTCCTTAAAACAATTTTATACATGTATTCTAATCTAAGTGACACTAAATATCATGAAAATTATCCATTTATGTGCCTTTTTAAAATCCCGGTTCCGAACGTTGTCGGATACCTTAAGGGTCCTGAGACATCTTAAGGGTATTTGAGCATTTTATTTCCTGTTGTATTCTCAAGTAAACAAACATACAATTGCAGTACAATATTTTCTGAGTAAACACTTATACTTATTCATTTTAAATGCCATTCATGATAATCCAGCATTTTCACAAACTCGGTCCACATTAGTCCAAGTTTTCGAGATTCTACTGTATTACATTTCTTAAAATTAAAAGCTAAACTTCTGAAATATTAAAAGTTTTTGACTTTCCATTTTGGCTTTACTTCAGCATTAAATCTACTTTTAAATGACTCATAAATATTTGCATTGCAAAAACGGGTTTTTTTCTTCAAGCATACAAAATTGAAAAATATAAAAATTTCAATAGGTTTTCGCAATATCTTACCATTATACAGTGAAAATCGTATAACACGAAATTGAGGGGGGACTGAAATATTTTTTCGTGTTAAAGGATGCAAGGGAAAAAAACAAAATATTGAACAAAATTAAGTTTGTTAGAGTACATTTTATTTACAAAGACATGCATATATGCATGTATTTAATAAAAATCAATGACTCAAAAGCCTTCACAACAAGACCTTGATGAAATTCATTACAAAATTTAGCAATATCTAAATCTTTACAAATTTTCGTTTTCGTCTTCGGTTTTGGATCAATAGCCTTAAGAAGCTCCATCTTCATTTGAAGCAAAATAGCAGTCTGCTTTCCCCTTGAGCCCTTCGCCATTGAGTTCGTAAAAAAAGTTCTTTTAAAATTTTATAAAACAAACAAATTCGAACCAAACTTATTGATATTTCCTCACACTGCTCCACCGAATTGTAATTGATGAGAGATGAAATGTTTTTGTGTGGTGTTTGTAGGGGTGAAGGGTGAATGTAGCTTAGATAAACAAAATTGGCTTGTGTCTCAGGCTATTTCGAGGGTATTTTAAAGCCAAGTTGGCCAGCTTCCTTTCTACGAAACATGTGAAACCGAGTAACATTTAAAGTAGATTATTATGTTATAGATACTTTAAGTAAATTAAAAAAATACAGTATTTTTTATTAAAATTGTATTAATATAATATTAATGTAATTTACTCATCACTTCTCCACGTGTCATCAACCATTGTATTATATTTAATAACTGGGATATGTATTTGCGCTCAAATTTTGTCTTAATTTGCTTCTATGTGTTGTTTTTATTGCCACAAACGTTGGAAGATATTTTTAATTTAAATACATTGTTCACAGGGAATGGCATTAAAATGTTTATAAATGTGTGGGAGAAACTTCTGTGTATTCTGAAAATTCACAACCTAAAATTTAGGAGCTGTTCCCACTTAAATTTATATTCTAAATGCCGAATCAGGATTTTTGGGGGGACCTTCCCCCGTCAAGATTTTCTTTTTAAAATATGGTTTTTCGGAATTTGAGATTTGGTTTATCCATGAAATATTTATTTATTCCGATAATGGAATAAAAATAAGAAAAGAAGAAAGAAATGAAATAAATAGGGAAATGTAGAAATACAAAAACAATGAAAGAAATTAATTTCAGAAGAAACACAAACACAGTTGACGACACTGCTATATCAACTATATTTAAGGGTCAAAAGGGGATAAAAAAACGGTTTTGGAAAAATTTCTATAGAACGGTTCTAAATGGGGTGGGAAACCCGAGGGTCCCCAGTGCCTTTCTAGGGACTCCGTGAAGGAGTGCCATTTACTGTTAAGATTTCCTGGAATATGTATTTTGATCAAGAATACTGAGTATATATATATATATATGTATGTATATATGGTATAATTAATTTTTATCCCCAAAATTCTTAATTTTAACAGACAAATAGTAGAAAAAAGGAAATTTTTCGACATACATATAAAATTTAAAAAGATAATGTAATAGTCTCAAAATTTATGATAAAAGAGAAAATTTAATTTGTTATAAATTTCCTCTTTGGGGGAGAGTAATGTACATGTTTCAATATTCAGAAATATTATTTTTAAATTTTAAAACAACGAAATAAATTTCTGGGGAAAAAAAATCAGAAATAATAAATAACAAAACATTTTACAAAAATTTTTAAATCAAAAATACCCAATTAATTTTATTAATAGTTATATGAATAAAGCTTTAAAAAATAGAAAGGTTTAAAAATTTTGAGATTAAACACAGTTTTTTACTTATAAACTTAAATTTTTAAAACTATAGTTATTCCATATTCAAATATTAGATAAAATTACCTTTATTATTTTATTCATATTTACCTAGTGTTACAAAGTTATGCTAAAATTTTGTAACCTTTTAATTTTTTTTCCATTTTTTTTATACTTTGTTAGTGCTACATTTCACCCATTCACAGATTTAAATCTGCATTAGGTCCAGAATTCTAAAAACTTATTTATTACTCAGATTTAGAGCAGGCTCTGCATTTTTAAGTAATTTTAGGAAGTTACCTCTATCTTGTAATGGGATTTAGATATTCCTATACATTATTTTCAAGGTTTTTGCTCAGTATTATTTACATAAAGAGGGAAGGTTTGGCCAAAACATGTTCAACCCCACTTTTATATAAATTATTTTATATATTAGGGTCCTAAGTCAGCAATGTTTATAATACTGGCACCATTTTAAAATTTTTTTAATCTCGGTTGCTCATATGTCCTTTTTTGTGGATTTTCCCTATTGTCTATGTGTTTTGGGAATGTGATTGTTGGATGTTATTCTGTTTGTAGAGAAAAGACTATATATATATATATAAGGACAAAAATTAGATTAAAAAATTAAATTCCCATCAGCACTTCACTTTTTTTTTTTTTTCCTCACCCTTCAAATTCAAACTAATCACCTATTTATTTTTTTCCGAACATAGGGCCTAGCCAATAAACATGTCTAATTCCAGATCGTTATATTTAATAGCCCTATATGTCAGCTTTAAATTTTCTAAATCCCCCTCATGAAATCCGGATGGTTTTAAGTGTTTAATATTAAAAAACTTTCGGTTTTCTTTTTCTCTGCCTCTTGAAAAGAAGAGATGTCTATTCTCAGAATAAAGATTTTTTTAAAAAACAAGTCTGTTTCTGACTCTAAAATCATCTCAAAAAATAAACCCGCAGGTTTCCCCGATAAGGGTTTCCCAATTTTAACATAAAGCTATTTTTAGTAGTAAAAATAATTTTAAAAAAAAAAACGAACCCCCAATATGCCAACTTTGAAGGGTGCTGTCAGAATTTGATGGAACACCAAGGGCCCTTCTATTTTTTGTAACGTCGGGGTTGCCAAAATTAAAAACATGCTCAACCCGAAGAAACCTTTTACCGCCGAAAAATTTTGCCGGGATGAGGAAACCAGTTTGCGAGTCAAAGAAACAAATTCTAATGGCGGGGGAAAAAAAAAGAAGAAAAGGGTGAATTTACTATACCCGTGAACGAGATTTCTTCCGCCAGAGAAAAATTTTCTTCCCCGAAAAGCTGAGGAAATTTTCCCATGAATTTGACCACCACGAATAATGGGAAGTCCCCAAATCGAAAGAAAATTAAAAAATTTTACTAGTCCGAATGAAAAAATCGGATTAGGTTCCCAAACATTTCTGCCGCTACGAAGTAAAAGTCAGTTAAATTATTAGTTTTCATTTTCATAACTAAGTGACTGAGTTTGCTGAACAGACTTTTAGAAGAAGAAGAATATATGATATTTAATTTTTATAATATAATTGTGAAATCAGGCTTTTTATATTTTAACTGAGAAAAAAAGTGTATAGGTTTTCTATAAAAAATTTTGGGGAAAATTTTAATATACTTTCAAAATTTTATCTTAAGATGTCGAAAATTAAATTTATGATAGAAATTGGTGTTTTAAAGTTGAAAGATATAAATTAATTTTTTAAAAAATTGACTATTGTACTAATACTACTGATATTGATTTTATAAGAAACAAAAGTAAAGTAAACTTGCTTTCTTTTTCTCCACAGAATTTTATTGTTTTGTTAATTATTTTATTAAATAACCTTATTGCATGCATTTAAATTTTTTTCATCTTGAATTGTGTGTTTTATATACTCCCATATATCAAGATTCATTATTTCTCGAAATTTTCCTTACTAAATTTTAAAAAATTAAATTTAATAACTTGAAGTTTATTTTGATATTGTACGTGGATAAGGGAGAATACAATCATTATAATTTTGTATATGTTTTTTAAAAAAAAAAGGACAAACGGGTTTAGTTGATATTACACCTTTATTGTTTTTATTGTTTTTGAAAATCTGTGATTTGATCACGCAGATTTAGAGAGATGTGTTCTAAAAATAAGTAGTGTGATAAATTTATATTAGTGAATGTGACAAAAAGAAAGTCAAGAATTTTGTCTATGAAACGAATACTTAAAAGGGTTTGGGGAGATTCAAAATATTGTATGCGATATTGTTGTTACAGTGAATATTGTGAAAATTTTTTCATAAATATAAAGGTGATAAGAAAATCCACATTTCCCACTCACAATTATTTAAAGAGTCTTTTTTTCTTATAACTCTTATACTTTTTATTCCTATATTTTATAATTTTTATATTTTTAATATTCTTTATTTTATCCATATGGAATAAAATATTTTATTGTGTTGAATAGTGCATATGTTGTTTTACACCTTTTTATATTATTAATAATTTATTTTTTTAGTGTCTATATTTTTTTTTCTTTTTAAAAATGTATTTCATATATGCAAAATGTTGAGTATTACTACGAAAAGAGTAATCTGAGTATTACTAGATTTTTTACAAAATTAGTATTTTTAATATTTGTATGATCCATGTATTTTTTTATCTATTATCTTATTTTTTGATACGATATTATTTTCCCCAAAATAAATTTTTTTAAAAACATTTCGCTGCTATAATACAATCTATTATTTGAAAGAATAAAGGGAAAAGTGAGTTTTATTCTGATGTCGAATGATTGAAAAGTTTTAATTCCAGTTATATGTACGGAAATTCATTTTTATCACTTAGTATTTTGAAGTGTGTCATTACTGTGTTTTTTGTTATAGTTTCGTTTTTTTAACATTTTGATTTTAGTATTCCTTTTACATATATAAATATTTCTACTGTGTGTAATATGTGTTTCCGAATGATGTTATGTATTGTTTTGAATATGTTGAAAATTGATTAAGTTTGTAAAGAGAGAAAACCCCCGCCATGATTCCCTTTTAAAATTGGGGGGGGGGGCAAATGTAAGAATAATTAAATTAGATTAAAAATTAAATTCCCTATCTAGCACTTCACTTTTATTTTTTTCCCTCACTTCTTCAAGCATCAAACTAATCACCCATTTATTTCTTCCGAACATATGGCCTAGCCAATAAACATGTCTAATTACAGATCGTTATATTTAAAGCCCTTTTATCAGCATTAACTTTCGGCCCCCATGAAACCCGGGGAATCGATGTTTTGTTTTTCCCAATTTTGATTTTTGGTGGGTTTTTTCTGCCGGTCAGAATAGATGTACTCATTCTAGAATAAAGACCTTTTTTAAAACTGTTTCTGACTCCAAAATTATGTCATATATATATATTAACTTGCAGCGGATGACACTTGATGTTAATACAGTTTTTTGAAATATTAACTCATGAATTAAATTAAAAAATGAATAAATATTAACGAACAAAAATAATAGTCCAACAAGCACATTTAGAAAGGAAAAACCCCTCACGTGTCCCTTTGGCTTGAAGGGAACTTCTAATCCAAAAAAAACGTGGGTTCGAATCCCACCTGGCATAACCCCCTGAGAATGTGATTTTTTTTTACCATGCATTTTATTTAAATTTAAATTTTAAATTAAGAAAAATAGCAAAAACAAAAAAAAAAGTCCAACACTTTTAAAAAGGAAGGAAATGGAAAATTTTCTTTTAATTTCCCCTAATATTGGATTCTTTCTTATGTAAAACATATTTATTTGTAACTATTTAATAAAAAAGGACAAAATAAAATTTTCTTTGTTGACCCAAGTTAAAATTTAACTTTTTTTAATTTTTATATTACTTGTTTTATTATTTGCAACTATGTAATCATTTCTTTTCGCAATATTTTTCAATTTTACGATTATTTTCACCTTTTATATTTTTCTTGGTGAATTTTAATCGTTAAAAAAATACATTTTAAAACGCTCAATTGAGCTGAAACTTTTATACATGATTGTTTTGGATGACAAACAGTATAATTTAATTTAATTTTTAAAAAAATTAGATTAAAAAATAATTTTTCAAAGAATTACAAATACAGCCACGTTGGATCATTTTGAGGATTAGGAACCTTTTGGGACTTGGGCAAAAATTTTAAAAGGTTTTTTTCACATTTTAAAACACTCATTTGAGCGAAATTTTTTATACACTAGGAGGTAAAATACGATATTTTAATTTTAAAATTTAAATTAAAAATTGTGACTGAAACAAAAATTTTAAAAAATTGAAGTTGTTTTATTTTTTAGCGACTTGGGTCAAAAACTTTAAAAGATTTTTTTTTCTCACGTTTTAAAGATTCAGTTGAACTGAAATTTTATATAACTATTGTTTTGAATGACAATAGATTTCTTTAATGATAATTAATAAAAATTAATACCATTTTAAAGGGTTATGTCCATGTATATACGTTTTTATATTAATTGTACCTATTTAATAAATATTTTTAAAATAAAATTTTTTTTTTGTTGATCTAGTAGAATTATTTTAAATTTTTTTTTTTTTTATATTACTTGTTCAAAAAAGATGTTTACGTTTTTTTAAAAGAAAAAAAAAAATGGGTTTAAAAGTCGTATATGGAGAGGAGTCTTAGGGGTTATTTTGAATCTTTTTAAAACACCCCCCATATATTGAAAATCAGAAAGAGGCGTTCGAAATTTAAGGGTACGCGACGTTAGTTTATTACATAAAAGGAAAGGAAATGGGCGAAGACCGAAAGTTTGAGAACCGCCGTTCTATAGAACGCCCTTTTCTACGGTCTTTTAACACGATGTGAAACATTATAGTTCAATAACAATTCGCTTTAAATTATTTTACACGACTGATTTAGCCGAATACAATTTAGGATCGTATTTTTTTGTGGAGAAGGTTTTTATGCCATCCTATTTGTTGCAGATCCCCACCAGGTGGATCTACAACATATCAACTTCTGCACCGTTCAATCAATTGCCAAGTTGCCAACATGATCGCCAAAAATTATGTCAACTTGGCTCTATCGCCAACATTTCGCTTTGTTTCCATTAAATCGCCATTATAATGTAAGGAATGGCGCTGCTTGCAAATATTGCAATCTAAACATAAAATAAATACAACAGAAAGTAATATTAATGTATTACACATCTAGATACAAATTATTTACACTATCAGCATTCACGCAGAGATCCGCTTAGGAAGGTGTTTTCAAAAATCGACCCACAAGAGAGTTACGGGGCGTTATAAATAAAAAAAAAATTTTATCAGTTATTAGATTTACAAACTTAAAATTTAACAAATATGGGTTTTTTGTTCAAATGAGAAGCACAAAAAGCTTTTTTTTGTTTGTTTAATTTGCAATTCATATAAAATTAACTCATTAAAGCGTCTTTATCCTTCAATTTGTATTTTTGAATTTTTCAATTCACCCGTGCGAAGAACGGGTATACCAGCTAGTATATAATAAACTTAATGCCGCAGAACGATTTTTGTACAAAACTTCTTGTTTTGGGAAAATTAATGTGGTTAAATAATTTTCCTCAATTAAAATGTCATGTATTCCTTTGCGTCATTTTACCCAATTTTACCCCTATTTCCTTGCCAAAATAAATAGGATTTTTTTGAAAAACAAACCAATCACAAGCAACACATTTTACCTCAGTAACTTAAGTTTAATTTTTCAAAAATATATGAAAATTTAATGTTTAACTTTTTAAAAATGCATTGTTTAGTAAATTTCTGTTTTCTAAAAATACATGCATTGTTAAAAAATTGTTCCGCAATATCCGGTGTCCCAGAAGCTTAAGAGAGATATCTATATAAAATTATTATTCCTATTAACTCTTTTAAAATACGAGAAAATTTGTAAATAAGATTCCCCTAGAAGATATCAAATAAAATTAAATGCTGCATAACTGAAAAGTGAAAATTTAAAATGAGTCTCGAATAAGGGTGGATCGCGGTTACATGGAGAAAAAAAAATTTCATTATAATTGGAACCTAAGTAGATATTTTAGAAAACATGTTCTAAAATAAGGATAGGAGAAAAAAAAAAAAAGTAAAAAATTCAAAATTTAATAGTTAAACACACACACAAAGGGGTTGAGGTTTCAAAAAAATGGGTAGAAACTTCATTTTGATACGATGATTTTAGCTCAAAATAAAATTATTTTTCTACTATACAAATAACCAGAGATGATTATTGATAATTGAATACTGAGTAGTGCAATATACATTTAACATTTCATAATCCCATCTCTCCAATGTCAGTTCAGTTTTTTCAATTCAAGTTTTTTTCCGCCTTCCGCTTTATCGTGCTTTGTAATTTCGACTGTAGGATTTTTTGGAAATTTTATTCTAAAGAAGCTATTAAATGCACCTGATGTTTTTCTTCTTGTTTTTATTTAAAGTATCCGACTACGTTCGGAACCGTGATTTTGCAAAAGCGCATAAATGGATAATTTTCATGATATTTAACGTCACTTAGATTAGAATACATGTATAAAACTGTTTTAAGGACATTTGGACAAAAAAAAATTATTTAAATACAATATTTTGGCAAAAAATTAACTCAGAATAATCTTTTTTCAAAATGTTCTCCTTTTGTGAAAAATGCTTCCATTATAATAATATTTTGCCTGTATATAGCTCAGACCTCTCTACAGAGGCTCAACAAGAATTTTGAAATATATAACTTAGAAGTGGGTTTATCCATTTTTTTACGACAACAGAGGGGAGAAATTTTAAGAAAAAAACGCCAATAATTATTTCAATGGGTGGTAACTCTGAAAATAATGTGAATGTTTCAAAAATCATAGTTGAACTTCTGTACAGAGGTCTGAGCTATATGCAGGCAAAATATTATTATAATAGAAGCATTTTTCACAAAAGGAGAACATTTTAAAGATTACCGTAATTTTTGCCCAAAATATTGTACTTAAATCATTTTTTTTTATATCAAAATGTCCTTAAAACAATTTCATGCCTGTATTCTAATCTGAGTGACACCAAATATCATGAAAATTATCCATTTATGCGCTTTTACAAAACCACGTCTTCCGAACGAAGTCGGATACCTTAATAGAGGTATCGGTTGCGTAGTTGCGGACGTGGTATTTGCGGACACATAGCATTTCGTGGTACTTGCGGACACATAGCATTTCGTGGTTTGAGCGGACACATTTCCCCCCATCTTAGAACAGACAAGGGTGCAGATAAATAAGGAAATAAATACTTTTAAAAATCACAAATATAATTCGAAATATCGAACAATTTAGAAAAGTATCTAAAATCTTTAAGTTTTAGCGCGAGCGAGTGGAAAGGGTAGACCGTGGCTTGCCTTGTCACGAGTTTGAGCCAAGTACCACTAAAGACCCGCCGTGTAGGGGCAGCGATGCACGTTAAATCAGTCGAGAACTGAAACGTCCCTCCCGTTGGTGGGTAAAATGGGAGAGGGTGCCAGATCAGGTGTCGTCCACGTCACTTGACCATGGTTCAAATAGGGGTCCGTCGCCAAAAGCCCTCCGTGTACTGAACAGTGCGACGTTAATATTCAATCAATCAATCAATTTTTGAAAACCAGGTGAGACTAAATCCAACGGAAAAATGACATTTAAAAATTGATAATAAAGGTTAGTTAGTATTTATTTTTCTTTTATTTACTTGTATCTGTTGTATATACATTACTTCTAGTATTTATCTTTACTTACATTAATGAAACTAATTAATTTTATGATAATTGCGCCTGTTCTAATATTTATTTGACTCTAAAAATACAAATCCTGAAATTTGTCCATCCCCTTTCATGATACTGTTATTTACTTTTAAATTTTTAAATATTTCTCTAAAGTTTTATTTTTATTGCATTTCGCTATGTTTAAAATGCTTTCACTTATAATATCTTAACAATTCAATATAAATAATTAAATTTGATTGCAAAAATGTATTTATCCTTGTAATTCGATAAAAATTGAGCAAAAAAAAAAAGTTACTCACGGAAAGTTTGCCATAAAATACTTTTTAAATGCTTGTGATTTTAAAAATATTTATTTCCTTATTTATATCTGCACCCTTTATCTGTTCTAATATGGGGATGTGTCCACTCAAACCACGAAATGTTATGTGTCCGCAACTACCACGCCACCATAGGTATCTGCTTATCGCGATAAATGTCAAAAACTACTAAAATACCTGTTTTACTTAAATAAAAATTACTTTGACTTTTTACCATAAAAATAAAAGCGCAAATATTTAAATTTCATTTTCATTGTGGCAGTACTTAAAATAAAAATTATTTTCTCATTTTATTTTTCACTTCATCTATACATCAGAGAGCATCTTTTCGCATAAATATAGATTTTGAAATTCTCAAAAAAAAAATTTTTTTTTGATCCACCCTGATTTAAAATATACATACATATAATTAAAAGATTTGACTCTGAGCTCACGAGAAACCTCAATAAAAATTTATCTACAAGTTAACAATAACCTATATCAGGGGTGGTGAACCTTTATGGATCAACGTGCCATTTTTTTCTGAAAAAGTGTTATTGAGATATAGACATGCCTGTCAAATAATTTTGACTTGTGATAATTGGAAAAATAATAAAACTAAATGCTAACAACTCAAAACTGTTTATTTGCTACGAAAAAATACATTTTGCACCTTATAGTAGCAAATATTTTAGTTATACGTGTAATTAAAATTAGAGTAACATTAGTGTGATTTCTGTGTTGCTACTGATTCTATGAAAAATAACTTATATTAGGATTGTAAGATGTTACTCGTACTTTTAGTAGAATACATGCGGAATTGATGTCATCAGTCAAACAGTTTTTAAGCGAGTTTTTATGCTATTCATTTCTGAAAATAATGACTCGCAGGCATGGGTAGATGAAAATACGGTTAAAATAGATGACCCAGCTTCTTCAAACAGTTAAATGTGTCTGGAATCGAATTCCATGATTCCGAAATTTCATTATTAGCATTTTTACTGATATTGCTTGTTAATCTTTTTGTTTCAATCAATTCCAACTTTTTCTCCTTTTTTTAACAAATTTTTGAATCCAAATTACACTAAACTGCAAATTAATCAGTTGCATTTCAAAATTTTCAATTTCCAACCAATTGAATTGGGACAAGTTAAGTTTATTAAATGAAATCACATCAGGGTACATAAAAAAATTTGAAAGTTTCCTTTAATTCTTTGCACTAAGAAAATCTCGCTGAAAACTGCGACCGATTATTCCAGTTTGTTCGTAATACTTCATACTGAACTTTGTTATTCAATTCTCTCTCTCTCTCCTACTATTAGCTCACACATTCTATTTATTTATTTATCTTGGTGTGGAATTTTCAATCGTTAATAAAATACATTTTAAAGCGTTCAGTTGAGCTGAAATTTGTGTACATGATTATTTTGGATGACCATACAATAATTTAACTATAATTAAAAAAAAATTAATTGATTAAAACTAATTTTTTAAAAAAATTACAAATACAAACAGCCAGTTGGCATCATATTTGGTGACTTAGTGCCCCCTTTTTTTGGTGTTTTGTGTAAAAAACTTAAAAAGGGTTTTTTTGTAAAGTTTTTAAAGCATTCAGTTAATTTAAAAAATTTTATATAACGATTTTTTATAAATACGAATTTTAAGGGAAAATTAAAAAAATTAATACCACTTAATTTGTGTTTTTGTTTTTAATATACATATTTATATTATTTGTAACTATTTAATAAAAGTAACTAAAAAAAAAATTTTTCGTTGACCCCGAGGAAAAAAAATTTTTTTTATATTACTTGTTTTAATTAAAAAAAACCGTTTTGATCGGTGTGGGCCCAAATAGTGTCACGGGCCCTCAATGGGAGTGCCAGTGGTTCGTCATCCCCCGGGCCCATATTCATGTTTAGCAACCAAAACATTTTTCCTCCCTTCATTGACCCCGCTTTAAGTTGTTCAAAGTTTATGAAACTAAAGGGGATACCCCCCTTTTTTCCCGGGGGAAATTTAAAAATTAAATAATATAGATTGAAGGATAAAAAAATTTTTAATCAGTTAATTTTACGTGTTCTTAAACAAAAAAAAACTTTTTTATCTCAGCTGCCAAAAAAAAACCATATTTGTGAAATTTTTTAAATCTGTAGATCTAATAGCTGAAACCAGTGGCTGACCCACCCCCACCGCGGGCCGGGGGCCAAAAAGGGGCTGGCGGTTAACAACCTTTCATCCCTTCAATGGGTCAATAAATGGTACCCCAAACTTGTTTAACTTAACACTGAGGGTTTCGCGTCAAGACCACCTGACGGAACATTTGCCTCATCTCAGGGCCCAAGATTTATCGAGTTGGGCAAAGTAGGCCTTGACCCTCGGGCTTTGGGGTACGAGTTGTTAAAAAATACGCTAAAAGGACTTACTAGCTGGTATACACGTTTTTCGCACGAGTGAATTGGAAAATTTAAAAATACAAATAGAAGGATAAAGACGCTTTACTGAGTTAATTTTAAAAATTGAATTGCAAAAAAAAGCTTTTGCATTTTTAGTTGAACAAAAAAAACAATATATTTGTTTAAATTTTTTAAATCTGTACATTTTAAAAAAAAAAAAAAATTATTTATAATGCCCCGTAAAACTCTTTTGGGGGTTTTTAAAAACCTTCCCAAGCTGAACTCTGTTTAAAAATAACACATTGTTGCACATTTTGTGAAATGAAAGCTTAAAATAGTGTAAATAATTTATATATCTGGAAAGTAATACGTTAATATTACTTTCTGTTTTTTTATTTTATGTTAAGATAGTAAAATTCCCAAAACACCCCCTTCCTTACTTTTAATGGGATTCAATGGAAACACAGCGAAATGTTTGGGGTACAGCCGTTGGATCATTTTTGGCCACCTTTCAACGGCGATTGATTGAACGGCGTTGATAGCTGTAGTGCCAAAAGGGGGGGGGAGCTGCAAAAAAAGAGGGCAGCACAAAACCTTCCCCCCAAAAATATATATACATGCCAATTCTCAAACATTCGGGTTTAGCTGGTTGGGGAAAATTTAATATACAAACATCCATTTTATATATGTAGATATTCATTTTGCGAAATGTCCCGAAATTTGGGGAATTTTTAATGAGAAAAGTGAATGGGTTTTGTCATACATTTTTTTTTTTTTTCTTTGTTTGAATTTTGTAAATCATTTGGGACTTTTTTCCCCTCTCGAAGTTTTCCCTTTAATTTCCCCGGGATTATGGTAAGCTAGACCTGTAATATTTTTCTGTCTCAATTTTTTTTTTAAAACCAAAACAAGAAATAAAGTTTTAGATTTATGTAATGAAATCATTTAAAATGTAAGAATGGAGCCAGACTGTCAGAAAAAATACACAAATGCCTTGAAAATTAAAATATAGTACTGTGTATAAAAAAAAACTATATTCTTTTACTTGTCCACATTTGTGATATTTAATTCCAGAAATTCGGTTTGTTCAAGTAAGTTTTAAAAATACGTTGTTGCCATCAAAATTGCAAAAGTCGGAAGGAAAGCAAACTAATAAAATTTTATTTATTGTTAAAAAATGAAAAAAAATTTCGGTGAAATTTTGGGTATGATGGTCTAAATTAGCCGCCAGTAAAAACGACTCTACTCCAGTTAGGAACGAAGTCGAAGTGGATTTGAATGACAAATACGGGAAAGTACCTGCATTTAAAAAATTTTTTCCTCGTTTATCAATCGTAGTGACTAAGAGTGGGGGGAAGTCTCTGCAACCCGAAAAATGTTTTCAATGGGTGAGATCGGAGAACATACGGGTTAAGGCAACGTTAACCCCCATGTCGAAGTAGGTCTGGGAAATGGGAAACATACGGTCGTGTTATCTTGTTGATAGATTGTCTTGCACCGAAAATAGGATATACCCATGGCCTTATCTAAAAAATGAAAGCAACGGTTAAACGCTGGTGTTCCTTTTTTGTTTACTCTGTGGGTGCCTGAACCGTATGGGGAACAGGGCCCATATGATGATAAAAATCCCAAAGATCGGGTGCATTATTCTTGTTCCCTCCAGACTCAAATGTATCTGCAATGATGTTGCACACAGAAATGGGACGTCAAAAAGAGACATCATCGCCTATATCCACATTTGGATGGGCCACCTTTTGTCCATGCTCATGCTCGTTAAAGGGTTTTACAGATATTTCTTGCTATTTCAGACGACCGTTGGGGGGCCCGTTAAACAAACAAGCTCTTTCCCGAAAGACCGTGTTTCCTTTTGGGTGACTCCAGACACGAATGCGTTTTTCATGGTACGTAAAAAAGACCGTTTGAAAGAAGACTTTGTTCCAATGTTGACCCAGTTGTTTTGGGACAAACCGGTCCCATGCGCCCAATATTTCAAAGGGAAAACCGCAATAATAGTCGCGGTGCAGATTGTTTTGTTACATCTTCAGAAGACATCGCATTTTTCGTCAGGATTTTGTGATATGGTCGATCTTCGTTGACCTTTCGGGGGTTTTTGCGTAATTAGAGGTGGGGATTCTCGAAATGTGGAAATTTTAAATTCTTAAAGACTTTATTAAAATTTTAAACAAATTATTTATATATCAAAAAAAACTTATATTAAGTGAGAAAAACCAAAAACGTGCCCAAAAAACACAGATCGCCAATTGGATCCTTATCTTTTTTATATTATATCCGCCTACTCTCCCCAACCTAATAATATATTCGCATTCAGAATATGATCTTCCCCACCTTTAAATTTTAAACAACGGTCCAACCACTGATTTTCACGACGTACAATGGGGTACCGGATGAATGGCAGATTTTCGTGATTCTTTGGTAAGCGCTTTACACTTTTTATCTTTTTTTGAACTGAACTTTTTCTAAATTGCCATCGCGCACTAAAACTTCTGTCCTTTTAAAAAGGGTTTTCTTATTTGCATCTATCCTTCCCCACTTTTGGATTTTGGGTTTGAAAAAATTTGCCATTAATCGTGGCCGTCAAAAAAACACGAGGTTATGGAAAGGCGCGTGAGACGTCACAACTTGTCAGGATACGTGCTGTAAACAAGCCTATATATTTCCCCGATTTAAAAATCCGTGTTGAGGCTGTTTACCTGTAACAAACGGGAAAAGTCTGTCCCTCGAGCTGGTGCGGGGAAAAAGTTCAGACTTCTTGACATTTATAGATCCTTTCAACTCGTTGACCTTTTCTTTTGGAGTCGTTGGGCTCTATGAGTAGTAAAAACGTGAAAAGAATTCGAAAGGGTTGAGCCCTTTCTCCTTTTTATGAGGTCAAATCTTTCACAAGCAACTAATATTCAAATCCGACTTTTGTACGAGAAACCTGCTGTGTAACTTTTCTTTTACACAGAATTGAGCCACTGTTTCTACCACCTATGTTTTTCGATTGTGCTTGATTGCTAATTGTTTGTATTTCTCAGTTGAATAAAAACCCAACATATTTAGCTAAATTTTTAAGTCTGTACATCTAATACCGATAAAAACATGCTGAATGCCCGTAACTCTTTGTGGTGAATTTTGAAAACACCTTCCTAAGCTGAACTCTGTTTAGCAAAAGTAACACATTGTTGCACATTTTGTGAAATGAACGCTTAAAATAGTGTAAATAATTTATATCTGGATATGTAATACGTTAATATTACTTTCTGTTGTATTTATTTTATGTTAAGATAGTAAGATTCGCAAGCAACACCCTTCCTTACATTATAATGGCGATTCAATGGAAACACAGCGAAATGTTGGTGATACAGCCAAGTTGGCATCATTTTTGGCCACCATGTTGGCAACTTGGCGATTGATTGACGATGCAAGAGTTGATATGCTGTAGTGCCATATGGTGGGGAGCTGCAACAAAGAGGACAGCACAAAAACCTTCCCCGCAAAAAAATATATATACATGCCAATTCTCATAGCGATCGGTTGAGCTGTGTTGGTGAAGCGATTTCATATATACAAACATCCATTTTTATATATGTAGATATTCATTCTGCGAAGTGTCCAGAAATTGGATATTCTCCTAATGAGTAAAGTGAATGGGTTTTTGTCATCACATTTTTTTGTCTTTGTTTGAATTATGTAAATCTGATTTGGTACTTTTTCTCCTCTCTCATAAGTTTTCCTTAATTCCACAGGTATTATGGTAAGTTCTGGATGACCTGTAATATTTTTCTGTCTCAATTTTTTTTGAACCAAAAACAAGAAATAAAGTTTTAGATTTATGTAATGAAATCATTTAAAATGTAAGAATGGAGCCAGACTGTCAGAAAAAATACACAAATGCCTTGAAAATTAAAATGTAGTACTGTGTATAAAAAAAAACTATATTCTTTTACTTGTCCACATTTGTGATATTTAATTCCAGAAATTCGGTTTGTTCAAGTAAGTTTTAAAAATACGTTGTTGCCATCAAAATTGCAAAAGTCGGAAGGAAAGCAAACTAATAAAATTTTATTTATTGTTAAAAAACATGAATATAAAATCGGTAGACAATTTTGGAGTATGCATGGTCCTAAATTAGCTGCGCCAGTGACAGTTAAAACGACTCTACTCCAGTTAGGAACGAAGTCGAAGTGGATTTGAATGACAAATACGGGAAAGTCATTTCCTGCACTTCAAAGTTTTTCCTCGTTTATCAATCGTAGTGACTAGAGAGTGGTGGTGATAGTCTCTCTGCAACCCATGACAAAATGTTTTCAATGGGTGAGAGATCTGGAGAACATACTGGTTAAGGCAACAGTTGAATACCCCTATGTCGAAGTAGGTCTGGACACAATGGGCAACATACGGTCGTGTTATCTTGTTGATAGATAATGTCTCTGTCACCTAGAAAATAGGATATAGCCATGGCCTTATCT
This sequence comes from Trichonephila inaurata madagascariensis, assembly GCA_019973955.1. Classification (NCBI taxonomy): domain Eukaryota; kingdom Metazoa; phylum Arthropoda; class Arachnida; order Araneae; family Nephilidae; genus Trichonephila; species Trichonephila inaurata. The sequence continues at coordinate 716,208 of BMAV01025644.1, read as the reverse complement.
GAAAAATGTAATGCTAACGGTTAAAACGCTGGTGTTCCTGTTGTTTACTCTGTGGGTGCCTGTAACACTGTATCAGGAACAGGGCCCATATGATGATATTAAATGCCAAAAGATCAGGTGCATTATTCTTGTTGCCTCCAGACTCAAATGTATCTGCAATGATGTTGCACACAGAAATGGGACGTCAAAAAAAGATGACATCATCGCCTATATCCACATTTGGACATTGGGCACACCTTTCTGTCCATGTCTCTATGTCTCAGTGTCAAGGGCTTCTACAGTAGTAGTTGCTGTGCTACTTCAGACGTTACACTGTTGACGTTACACAAACAAGCTCTTTCCTGATAAGACTACGTGTGTTCCTCTTGGTGACTCCAGACACGAATGCGTTCTTCATGGTACTGCATGCAAAACCAAGACTCGTTTGAAAAGAAGACTTTGTTCCAATGTTGTATCCAGTTCTGTCGTTGGACAAACCAGTCTCAGCATGCGTCTTTTTGCAATAGTGTCGAAGGAAACCGCAATAATAGTCGCGGTGCAGATTGTTTATGTTACATACTTCAGAAGACATCGCATTGTGTAATGTCAGATATTTTGTGATATGCGCGTCGTGATCTTCGCTGACTATATTGTGGGGTTTCCTCAGCGTAAGTTAGAGGTGTGTGCATTCGAAATGATGAGACATTTTTAGAATTTTAATATGACTTTATTAAGAATTTAACTTAAATTATTTTATATATCGAAACAAACTTATATTAAGTGAGAATAAACCAAAACACGTAGCCGCAATTAACACAGATCACGTAATTGATCACTCTTATCTATATAATTATATTATATCCGCTCTACTCTCAATCCTAATAATATATTGCATTCAGAAATATATTCTCCTTACCTTGAAATCTGGGCAACGGTCCAATCCACTTCAGATATTCCTCTAGGCTGACGTACAATGGTATGTACCTGGATGAATGGCGAGATTTTCGTGATTCTTAGGTAAGCCGTCAATTTACAATTTATCTTCTTCGAACTGAACTTTCTAAATTGCCATCGCGCTTTTACTAAAAACTTCTGTCCTTTTAAAGGTTATCTATTTGCATCTATCCTTCGTTTCACTTCTTGGATTTGGGTTGGAAAAAGATTTGCCATTAATCGTGGCCGTCAAAGAACACAGAGGTTATGTTAGAGAAAGGATCGCGTGAGACGTCACAAATCTTGTCAGGATACGCTTCGTAAACAGTTCATATGTTTCCTTAATTTAAAGTCCGTGTTGAGGCTGTATGATCCTGTAAGGCTAACAGGCAACATGTCTGTCCTCTCGAGCATTGGTGACGGGAAACCGTTCAGATCTTGCTTGACATTTAGTATGATCCTTCTCAACTCGTTGATTCCTTATTCTTATGGTAGTCGTTGGACTCTGACTGAGTAGTAAAATCGTGAAATCGAATTCTGACACGTGTTAGTAGCCCTTTCTCCTTTTATATGAGGTCAACTTGATCTTCTCACAAGCAACTAACATTCAAATCCGACTTTGTATGAGAAACCTGCTGTGTAACTTTTCTTTTACACAGAATTGAGCCACTGTTTCTACCACCTATGTTTTTCGATTGTGCTTGATTGCTAATTGTTTGTATATTCTAGAATTTTCTTTGTCATACGAATTTGATTCTTATATCATCCCCCTTTCATGTTACAATTTTAATCGCCGGTAGTGTATTACTTTTTATGCTTCTGGTATTGTGTAAATAAACGTTAAATTGATTAGAAATGAAAAGTATCAAAGTTTATTATTTAATGATGTCAAACTATATTTCAAATAAATCAATTGAACTGGTTTTTTCAGAAACTAACGACTTTTCCGTATAAACAAAAAAGTATAATATCGTTTTGAAATATAATTAGAAGTTCATTAACTATTAATCATTCTTAATTCTGTGAAAAACAAGGGTAGTGAAATTTTCTCTTTCTTATAGATACATGATTTCGAGAAAAAAAATTAACTGTATAAAAGATTAAATTTTCAATTTTACACTTGGTGGTTTTTCCTTTTCTGTTCTTTTATTAATTCCATAGATTTTTTTATAGGTTTTGAATGACACATAATTAAATTAATTTTCGCTAATTTTCAAATAAATGTAACATTTTTTATTGAATATATACACACACATATTTGTTCTCTCTCTCTCATTTAGAATAACAAAATTTTTAAATTAAAAATATTCAATTTCAAAAATGTAACATCTCAACAAGGTGCTCTATAATTTTTCAAAAATGCGGAAAGTTCTAAAAATAGCAACAGAGAATTTTGATGAAAAATCGATATTAAATCAATAAAATCTGAATGAAAACCAGAAAAAAAAAGTGAATACTGAGAAAATTGAGTTTATGAAGAAGTGGAATTCCGGGGCATGAAATAATACACTTACATACCCCACATATAAAGTATAGCTGCACTGCTCCCTCCTATTATGTAACAAAGAGAAAAAAAATTTTACAGCAAGAATTTATGCGTTTTAACCAGAGATTTATTTGCATGTAGAACAAAAAGCCAAACAAAAAGTGATTCCATGGACGTATTGAATGGTTATGTTCTCTGATAATAAAACCCATCCTCATAAATAATAAAATAAGGCTATTTTTCACAAACAATGAAGGGAAAATCCATATATTACGTAACTCTCCAATAAAAGAGAGACACCTTTAAAGAAAAAATAAACGACAAGAGTTTCAGTAAAAAGAATTTTTATTGAGAACAAAATCTCTTCTGTATATTAACAAACTACTTCCTGCCAATAATATTATTCTATCGCAGTGTAAAAAGGGTATCTTCATTATTTCAACTCTAATTTACACATATATTACTTGTTACCTTTCGGACAAAAAAATCATTATCTTATTTAATGAATGATGGATAAATACGAGTTGAGAATATAGTGGAAAAGAATTACAGGAATCTTCGATTTACGATTGAGTTTCGTTCCTACTAATTGGTCGTGTATATGTCGCTCTGACATTATTTTTCAACACTACGTATAAGCGCATTGTAAAAATTTTATTTAAAACACAAAAGTTCTCAATCTTTGGTTTCTAAATATAAAGTTAATGTATTATCACTGGCTTTTTAAACTCAAAAGGCCTTTTTGAAAATTAAAATTGAAAGAAAAAATTACAAAATATGCGCAAAATTTTTTGTTCTAATGATTTTCAATTAATTTATTAAAAATATTTTGATTTAAAAGATCGACTTATAACTCGAAGAAAATCCCATTCATTTTTAATCACTGTTAAAAATGTGAATGATTTATTTTGAACCATTGTTACACAATCAACACCTGGGATGGCACAATATTTCCATCACAAATCCAGACTAAGTTTGTGAAGCATTTTTAAGCGAATTAATTGTTTTCCAAAAATCAAATTTTTATCTCGTTCACTTAAATTGATACTCGCGTACATGAACTTTAATTTTTGTTTTTAACACACATTAAAGCAGTGATTCTCAAACTTTGAATACGACCAACCCAATTTTCAATCATAATTTTCATCGCGCCCCTCAATATAATAACAATGTATTGAATTCAATAATCATGCTTTTGACGCTAAAGCCACAACACGATTTTAATTATAAACTGTCAAATTATCAATATAAGTATTAAATTTTGTATATGACAAGCTCATAGGACTGCTCATATATGACAAGCTCATTTGTACTTATTTTATCTGGCTCTTAACTTAGTATTGATAATGTTATTTATAATTACAGTGTGTGGTGCAGTTCTGATGCATTTATAAGTATATCATATCAGTGTAAATGTGTTTATTACGTCATAATGTATTATTTTGCTTTCTTTTAGTGAATTTGTAGTTTTTTTAAATCTCTTATTTTCGACTTCTCGATATGCTCGCTGATGATGATGATGATGAGTTTGGTGTTTTATGGCGCAAGAGCCAGTTTTGGCTATACTGCACCAAACACTCATAGGTCTGTGGTCTGGACGGGAAAAGAAGCAAAGGAGAAAATTGATGACAAGATGGAGGGTCGAAAAATAGAAGGATCACTAGGGTACCCCAGGGGTCGTGACACACCCGTGTTTTTTACCAAAGATAGTAAACCCCTTGGGAAAAGGAAAAGATCACTAGAGGGTACCCCTCGGGATTGCGGCACCCGTACTCACCTAAAGAAGGTGAGCCCCCTGAGGGGCTCGATATGCTCGCAACCCCCTTTTAAAGTTATTATGCCCCCTTGGGGTGCGCCCCACAGTTTGAGAAACGCTGCGTTAAAGCATAGGCTAATTATGCTCGTTTTTCCAGTTTTGAGTACAATTTTTTACCTGCTTATGTGTTTTTGTATCCTTGAGTGCTCTATAAAAGAGCTCGAAAAACGATAATTTTCTTAAATTTAATTCTTATATTATACATAAAAGGTAAAGATCACAAATTTACCAAGGTAAATTTCACAAGATCCAGTGCCATCACTGTGTCTGATCACGTAGTCTAGTAGTCAAGGTCATGAACTTGAGGCTGGCATGTCATGAGTTCGAGCCTGATGCCGCTGAAGACTCGCCGTGTAGAAAAAGCCACCGCACATTAATGGTCGAGGCTCAAACGTGCTCCATTTAGTGTGGCGTGGAAGTTAGAAGATAGGGATGCCAACTCAGGTGTCCTCTTCTTCACTTGATCGTGATTCAAAATCACGAGGTCCTTTACTTATACCCCTGGTGTTGCTTTTCAGTGCGACGTTAATATATATTCACTCACTGTCTCGTGGTCAACCCCTCAGGGGGCTCACCTTCTTTAGGTGGGTACGGGTGTCACAATCCCGAGGACCCTAGTGATCTTTTATTTTCCCAAGGGGTTTACTATCTTTGGTAAACACGGGTGTCACGACCCGGGTACCCTTTTGTGCGATTCTCTATTTCGGACCCTCCATCTTGTCATCCAATTTCTTCTTTTCCCGTCCAGACCACAGACCTATGAATGTTTGGCGCAGTATAGCCAAAACTGGCTCTTGCGCCATAAAACACCAAACTCAACTCAACTCAAGTCTCGTGATCAAAGTTAAAAGCCAGGAGGTGATTGATTCATTGGTTTATTAACGTCGCCTTTTGAAGCTACATGGCCGCGGTATAGCCGAGTGAAAAAAGGTTATTCCGAGTTAATTTTTTGCCTAAATATTGTATTTAAATATTCTTTTTGACAAAATGTCCTTAAAACAATTTTCTACATGTATTCTAATCTAAGTGACACTAAATATCATGAAAATTATCCATTTAAGCGCCTTTTTAAAATCCCAGTTCCGAAAGTAGTCGGATACCTTAAACTTAAGATCTTTCAAGACTTTAATCTTCTGATACTTTTTTCAGCTTTGAAGTTGTGGCCACGGTAGCCGAGAGTGGTGGCAGGGTATCGGATCGTGGCTTGCCTTGTCACGAGTTCGAGCCCACCACTCAAAAGACCTCAAGCCGTGTAGGCAGCGATGCATGCTAAATCTGTCGAGAGGCTGAAACGTCCTCCCGTTGGTGTGGTGTGGTGTGGTAAAGCTGTGAGGGGGTGCCAGCTCAGGTGTCATATCCACGTGTCACTTGACTATGGTTCAAAATTACGTGGTCCGTCGGCAAAAGCCCTCGTGTAGCTGAACAGTGCGACGTTAATATTCAATCAATCAATCTTTTGAAGCTACATGTGTGTGTGCGTTTCACCTCTCAATATTGATATATAAAGATTAGGAGATTCGTCACTCTATATACAGAAGGTTTTTTGCACAAGCTTCGCTAAAATCCATACAAAAGAGGACCTTCATTTTGTTGTATGGGATCCGAATCTGCAACCTATCGGATTTCTCTCTCTCTATAGATCATTTAAAATTATTTGTCGGTGAATTATGATTACGTTTGTTTAGAGCTTAAAATTAAGTTGTCTGTTTTAAGTTTGCCGTGTGTGTGAACAATGCTCTGAAACAAAGTAACGAACGATAGAATTAAAATAATATTCAGATTTCTCCATTAGTAATGATATAAATATTAACTTTGATTGTTTTTCGACACATGATTGAGAGTGAGAAAAAGTTTTTTTTATTAACGTCGCACTATAAAGCAACACGAGGGCTATGACGACGGACCTCGTAATTTTGAGCCTCGGTCAAATGACGAGAACGACATCTAAGCTGGTAACGCACTCTCTTAACTTCCACGTCACGCAAACGTAAGGATTTTCAGCTACGACAGATTTCATGTGCATCAGCCTCTCTACACAATGAGCCTTCAGTAGCATCACAGGAACTCCTGATACTTCGGTGCGACCGAAAATACCACAGCCATAAGTTCGGCAGATCAACCACTCAGGGTTGCCACGGCCACATGAGACAGAAGACTGACAACGAATGGTCTGGAGAACTCTGATTCGCTGGCAGAAGTACCGGTAGGAATCATTTCAAGCGGGGATTCGAAGCTGGGTGACCGTTTTGATTTTTTCTCTTGAAAATTTCCCTATGCTTCTAGCATATCTTTTCTTCTACCGGATAAGACATTTTTTAAAGTACTTTACACAAGATAGTGTAAAGATACAAAACAGTGTTGCAGTGGGAGAAGAAAAATGGGTGGATTAAGCAATCACCCAAACAATAAAAAGGGGAGACCCCTTTTAAAGAAAAAATAAACAAGTTTCAGTAAAAAGAATTTTTATTGAGAACACCTGTATATTAACAACCATCTCTCACGATAATATTCATTGCAAAAAAAGGGTATTCATTATTTCAACTCTAATTTATACATATATCACTTGTTACCTTTCGGACAAAAAAATCATTATCTTATTTAATGAATGATGGATAAATACGAGGAGAAATGGGGAAAAAATTTAAAGGAATTTCGATTTAATTGATTTTCGTTCCTACTAATTGGTCGTGTTTTGTCGCTCTGAATTTTTTTTTCAACACTATATAAGCGCATTGTAAAATTTTTTTTAAAACACAAAAGTTCTCAATCTTTGGTTTCTAAATATAAAGTTAATGTATTATCACTGGCTTTTTAAACTCAAAAGGGCTTTTTGAAAATTAAAATTGAAAGAAAAATTACAAAATATGCGCAAAATTTTTTTTGTTCTAATGATTTTCAATTAATTTATTAAAAATATTTTGATTTAAAAGATCGACTTATAATGGAAAAAAAAAACCCCTTTTTAATCCTTTTAAAAGTGAATGATTTATTTTAACCATTGTTACACAAAAAAACCCCTGGGTGGCTTTTAAATACAAACCCAGATAAGTTTGTTTTTAATTTTAAACCCTTTTTAAACTTTTTTTAAGCAAATTAATTTTTTTCCCCCAAAATCAAAATTCGCCTTAAAAGTACTGCTCATGAACTTTAATTTTTGTTTTAACACACAAAAAAGCAGTGATTCTCAAACTTTGAATACGGACAATTTTCAATCAAAATTTTCATCGCCCCCCTCAATATAATAACAATGTATTAAACCAATAATCATGCTTTTGACGCTAAAGCCACAAACGATTTTAATTTTAAAAACGTCAAATTACAATATAAGTTTTAAAATTTTTGTATATGACAAGCTCATAGGACTCTCATATATGACAATTCATTTTACTTATTTTATCTGGCTCTTCTTTAGTATTGATAATGTTATTTATAATTAAGTGTGTGGTGCAGTTCTGATGCATTTATAATTATATATATGTTTTGTTTTTTGTCATAATGTATTATTTTGCTTTTTTTAGTAATTTTTGGTTTTTAAAACTTTTATTTTCGACTTCTCGATATGCTCGCTTTTGTAGTGGTGGTTTTGTTTTATGGGGCAAGAGCCAGTTTTGGCTATACTGCCCAAACACCTGGTCTTTGGGCTGGGCGGGAAAAAAGAAAGGAAAAATTAGACAAGATGGAGGGTCGAAAAAAAAGGATCACTGGGGAAGGGTTTGGACACCCCTTTTTTACCAAAGATAGTAAACCCCTTGGGAAAAGGAAAGATCACTGGTACCCTCGGGATTGCGGCACCCGTACTACCTAAAGAGGGGCCCCTGAGGGGCTCGATATGCTCCAACCCCCTTTTAAAGTTATATGCCCCCCTTGGGGGGCCCCCCAGTTTGGAAACGCTTGCTTAAAACTAAGCTAATTATGCTCGTTTTTCCAGTTTTATACAATTTTACCTGCTTTGTTTTTTATCCTTGAGTGCTCTATAAAAAAGCTCGAAAACGATAATTTTCTTAAATTTAATTTTATATTATACATAAAGAAGATCACAAATTTACCAAGGGAAAATTTTTTAAAATCCCGTGCCATCCTTTTCGCACGTAGCCCCGTATCAAGGCAGAACCCGGGGGCGGGGGGTCAGAGTTCGAGCCGATGCCGCTGAAGACTGCCGTGAAAAACCCAATTAATGGTCGAGGCTCCGTCCCATTTTGTGTGGGGTGGGGGTTGAAGAAGGGAGCCAAAGGGGCCTCTTTTTTCCCCGATCGTGTTCAAAATCAGGGGTCCACTTTACCCCTGGTTTCTTTTCGGCGACGTTAATAATTTCACTACTGTTTGGAACCCTCGGGCTCACCTTCTTTTGGTGGGTACGGGGGTTTCCAATCCCCGGATGGTCTTTTATTTTTTCCCAAGGGGGTTTTCTATCTTTTGGGAATCATTTCAAGCGGATTCGAAGCGGTGAGACCGTTTTGATTTTTTCTCTTGAAATTTTATTTAGTATATCTTTTCTTCTATCTTCGGATAAGACATTTTTTAGTACTTACACAAGATAGTGTAAAGATACAAAATTGAGTGTTGGAGTGGAGAAGAAAAAATGGGTGATTACAATCACCCAAACAATAAAATGGAGGTAGAAAACACCCATACTAATTTTTCATTAAATAAATATAGAAGTAATCTAACAGATTTGGAATTAGTTAAGTTTGAGGAAGGTCAAAATTTAAATACGAATCCGAATATTGCAATTTTCTTAAAATCAGAAAATAATTTCCAGAGTGGAAACCCAATTAAATTAAAAGAAATAATGAAAAAGTTCACAATTAAAAAAAGTATTCTAAGTATAAGCAAAACAAGAAACAGAGATTATAATTAAAACAAATAATTGCGAAACCGCCAAAGAAGCATTAAAAATTAAAGAAATTAATGGAGTAAAAAATAGTACAAGATTGTCCCTATTGGCATATAACCAGTAGTTACATATTACAAGGAATAGACACAAAATATACAATAGAAGACATAAAATAGAATTAGAAAATAGCAATTATCAAATATTTGGGACATTCAACGTTTTATAAAAAAAAAAACAGAATTCGATTCAAACCAATCAAAACAATTAAAGCAATTCAAATTGGATGCAGTATCTCCGAAAGAGTTCCACAATAGGATTTGAAATGTTTAAAACTAACATTTACTTTGAAAAACCTAAGCAATGCACAATTGTTGGAAATTGACACTTTCAAAAAATTCTGCTGAAGCTCAATAAAATGCCGCCGAATATATGTTCATTAAACCACCCTGAAAAATGAGTGTAAAGAAAACTGAAATCAAAAATGTAGTTTTGTGAAAAGCGCATGAAGCCAACTCTAAAAATTTGTAAAAATATCAAGACGAAGTTGAAATCTTAAAAATTAAAGTACACAGCAACAAATTTCGGAGAGAAATGAAGCAATAGAAAAATTCCAAAGACAAGAAAAACATCATACTCAAACAAAACAGAAAAATCTTTTGAAAAATATCTCAAAATTAGAATTGAAATTTGAAGAAAACAATAGCATATTTGAAAGAAATTAGAACAAATAATACAACATTTCACGACAGAACCAAATACCGTAGTAGCACAAATAAATTTGAGTTTTTCCTCCTAATGAATACCATGGAATCCAAGCACCTTAAAAAAGTTGCATCCAATATAACAATCCCAAAAGATGATGATTATTCAATAAATAGAAAAACGAATGAAAAGCAAAAAAGACTCAAGAAAATATTATCAGAAACCGAGAGGAAATACATTAGAAAGTGTAGTAGAACAAAAATAAAAAAAAACTTTAAATATACAAATCTTTTATGTTCTCGCTAAAAATTCAATATTAAATTTTTGACATTTAAACTAATTCGTAGTATTATACCTTTTGTTTCCCCTTTAAATTATGAATATAACTTAATGGAACGCACGTGGAATTTCAAAACAAGAGGTCAGATATTCCTTTTCGCCCCAATTTTCAAAAAGCAAGCATTTTAATAATTCAAGAAACTTTGGTTACATCCAAATGATATTTTTACAATTCCCACAAGAATATATTTCCGAATTGATCGAGAAATCAAAAGAGGAGGATTAATGATAGTTTTAAACAAAGATATTAGCGCAGTAAAAATATTCTCAGAAATTAGTGAAGACTTAGAAATTTTAATAGTCAAAGTCCAGATAGATACAATTCCTATCACAATTTTCAATATATACATCCCACCGGGTATAACTTTAAAGACGTCAATTTATCAAAAATAGCATCATATATTGATAATCACAGTTTTATGACGTGGTGGGCGCCAAATGATAAGGGACAGACGGGGAAGGGGTTTCTTATTAAGTCCACTGAAGTTATTAAAAACACGTTTATTAGACAAAACAAACACATTTACATACATAACTAGAGAACTAACAGTTGACATAGAATTGAAAGGGATCGAGCGCTTGCTCAAACATCCTTACAGTTCCGAAACTTGGCCATCACTGAAGAAGATTGTTCTGTTCGCTAGAGGCGCGAAAGCCCCTTTACTGTTAATATGGAAGAGTCTAAATAACGGGCAGCTTGATATTGGGAGATTTCACCCATCTCATGAGATATGGGGATCAAAAAATTCCAATGCTTCGGAAAAAGATTTTTGATTGGATTATTGAAATGACTTTAATATTATTAAACGATAAAAGCCCAACTTATCTCCATTCATCGGGAATTTTACTTCTTATAGATCTTTCTTTTTAGCATCTATAAATTTAAATTACGATTTATTCTGGTCCACAAATACCGATAATTTTGAAGTGACCACTTCCCCTATAATTATTAATTACAAAAAAGAAACGTAAAACAGCTTTCCAGCAACAAATAATTTTAAACAAAAACAAATTGGAAATAAATTTATCAATAATATCATTCACAAAAGCTAAATTCTAAATGAAAATGTAAATATAAATATTATAGAAGAAATTAAAAAGCTCAAATCTTATCTCAAGAACCAAAAAAAAAACCAGATCAAGTTCAAGAGCTCCATGGTGGATACAGCATATGCGGTCTTTTAAGAGCAAGAAAAAACTTTAAAGACTGGATAAAATATAAAGAAGTAAGCGCAAAACTTAAACGAACAATCAAAGCCTGTAAAGAAAACTTTTTAAGTAATACAAGACATGTGAAAAAATCTCTTCTCCTAAAAGTTCTTTTTAAAATAATTCGAATAATTAAAAATAGAACAAATCCGAACTATTCTTCATTTAATATTATTATTGAGAATAACGGAAATCCATACTAACAAACGAACAATCCTAAGCAGTCTGTTTTTTTACAATATTACGCAAACAAAACAACGATAGTATTTCAAATATCTATATTCCGGACAATAGTCAAGATATTAATAAACCCCTTCTCTTTAAAAAAAAATTAGAAATAGCAATATCTCATCAAAAAGAACAGCAGTCCACGGCATAAGATTTCCTCCCAAACAATTAACCATCTCCTGCATCAAAGCAATAAATCTCCTGAATTATTTTAATGACAGTTGGTTTCAAGTCAAATTCCAAAAAGATTGACTCACGCAATTATTCTACCTTTCATGTAAAACCCTCACAAAAATCCCAAGGAAGTTTCTGTCATACCGTCCTATATCTCTTACTTCCAGTAATTGCCAAATTATTAGAAAGAATGATTCTACATAGAATGTTAGATTTCAGTTTTCAAAATAAAAATTTTTTCATGTTAATCTCATCATGGTTTTACTCTCATAGAAGCAGCATTAATACATTACTCAATTACAACATATTATACCGGCTAGAGAACGCAAGGAATATTTTATTTTGATAGCATTAGATATTAAAGCAGCATATGACCTGAAGTGTGTGGCCAAGTGGCCTTGTTTCTAAATTCAAAAAAAAGTTGGATACTCTGGTAGATTGCTACGATGGAGGGCCACAACTTCTACATCAGAGAGAACAATTCAAATTAAATGGAGGAACAATTTTTCAAAAATCATTAAAAATAATTATGGTGTACCCCAAGGTGTTCTATCTTAAGTCCTTTTCTATTTATGATTTATATGGCAGATATATTTGAAATTCAACACGACAGCCATCTTCTGGTTTACGCGGATGACATATTTTTTATACAATAGCGGTACAAATTGGAATAAAACAATAGGCAAAATGCAAGAATCTTTAAATAATATTTCAGTCTGGTGTAAAATGGAAATTAACCACCCTCCAAGTAAAAGCAGCCTAATCAACTTTTCCAGAAAAAGAAGCACAATACCTCCATTACTTGGGTAAAATATGCGACAAAACCTATTCCTGAAGTGAAGAATCTTAAAAAATCCTGGGTATAATCTTCGACCCCAATACACTTTTGAAAAATCATATATACATTACCTACGTCAGAAAGGATTCAAATATTTAAATGCCATTAAAGCCTCATCTTCTCCGAAAAATAGAACAAGATTCATGATCTATTAAATATTATCAATGCCACAATCCGTTCTATCTTTGACTATGGAAGTCAACTTTTTTTCCTTTTCTAGCAATACCAACAGACAAAAATTAGAACCGATTTATAATGCTGCCTTACGTTTAGCCCTAGGTCTCCCGCTGTTTCACCCCGTTAGATTTATTAAGAGCAGAATCTATGAATGAAAATATTGTTAATTGTCATAATTTCCTTTGCCAAAAATTTATGACCAAACAACAAATAGCATTAAAAAGACTGGTCCCCGAACGCAAAGTTATTTTGGGATATAAATAATATTTTTTATAAATATAGGAAAAGAGATCAGTATTTTCAAAATACAATCAACCCTGCCTCCAAGAACTATGTATATCTAAAATGGATATTCTTCAGTGTGGATCCCTCCTCCTCCAATCTATGAAAATCAGAAAATAAAATCTATACTCATGAAATCCTCTATTTCAAAACAAGGATTTTCCAAATGCCATATAATACAAAAAATATTATGTTTAGTGGATTACATTCAATCAAACTTATAGTAGCAATATCATAATAGCGGTAACAGATGGTTCAAAAATTCTAACCCAACGTCAATAGGAATTTTAATCCCCAAGAAAAGTTCGACAAAAAATTTTATACTGAAAGAAATAATTTCAATATTCACAGCTGAAGCTATAGCCATATGGACTGCGTTAAAAAATTGCTACTGGAAACAGAAAACTATGTCATCCTAACGGACAGCCTATCAGTTCTAAAAAGTATCCAAAATATTAATAGAAAATCCAATACCATAATATTAAATTTAAATTCAACTCTACATGAGTGCCTCCAAATAGCCTCAAATCAATTACATTCTTGGGTACCAGCCTCACAAAGGAATCAAAAAAATTAATGAAGAAGAGTAGTAGATAAATTGAAGCTAAAGCCGCTCCAGAACCGTGGAATATTATTCATTGATTACTGAAGACCTACATACATATTTCAAAAACAACACAAAAAGTAAAAACGAAGAAATATGGAAAAAGCAAAACATAAAAATTATATTTATATTTCATCTTGAAAAGTGGAATAGATATAGTTAAAAAGCAAAAATAGGAAATACAGAAGTTTTAATAAGTTATGAGCCGAAAAATTACCATTAAATGATACTATTTCCCCTTTTTAAACTAACAGATTCTCTTTTGTGTGCAGATTGTCAAGTACCAGAAACGAGGAACACTTTATATTAAACTGTGTCAAATACAAATCACAGCGTAGAAATTTAAAAAATTTTTTATCTACAACCACGAAGAATGGTCATATTCCTCAATATACAAAAATGTAAAACAATAGAGCAAGTTCAAAAGTTGAAGAATTCTTAACATCAACCAAAAGATTCTAAAATTCTACCAATAGATTTTCGTAAAATTCCACTTTCTTCAATTTCAAATAAAACACAAGGCGAAAAGTCAAAATTACTGATAAGACAGTAAATCACTAACCGTACATTAAGCAACTCACGCTAAGATCTAATTCATAATACATCGGAGCATAAGGCCTTAGCCAAGTCTCCATTTTACAGTGTTAACCACTGTACTGAACTGAACTGAAACTTCAAATGTAAAACAATAGAACAAGTTCAAAAAAGTTGAAGAATTCTAACATCAACCAAAAGATTCTAAAATTCTAATTACACAGATTTTCAAAAATTCCACTTTCTTCAATTCACCTCCCCCAAATAAAACACAAGGCGAAAGTCAAAATTACTGATAAGACAGTGCAACCACTAACCGTACATTACAACTCAAGCTAAGATCTAATTCATTATACATCGGAGCATAAGGCCTTAGCCAAGTCTCCATTTTTACAGTGTTAACCACTGTACTGAACTGAACTGAACCAAAATGTAAAACAATAGAACAAGTTCAAAAAGTTGAAGAATTCTTAACATCAACCAATAGATTCTAAAATTCTAATTAATAGATTTTCAAAATTCCACTTTCTTCAATTTTCGTTAAAACACAAGGCAAAAAGTTAAAACTACTGATAGACAGTGCAATCACTAACCGTACATTACAACTTAAGCTAAGATCTAATCCATAATATATCGGAGCATAAGGCTTTAGCCAAGTCTCCATTTTTACAGTGTTCATCACTGTACTGAACTGAACTGAACTGAGACAGAAAAAGAGAGGTGTATATGTACACAATTTGCCGAACAATCACGGTCATTAGTTAGCTAATTGCAGGCTGAATATTGTAAATTCAAATATCCCTTCTACACGTTGATAAAGCCGTCGCAGATTAAATATGTTGTAATCTATAAATATTTGGATTTTTATGGTATAGAGATATTGAAGTACATGATAAGATGCCAGCTAATGTATCACCTTGTCATAAGGACATGCTTTAATTTGGATTTAAGGGTTAAAAGTTGCTAAGCCTGAAAATATTAATAAATATGAAGCAGGATAATGTTAATTATACAAATATTCTAAACTTCCTTGCGGCACGATAGGATAATGAGCTTGTAATTAAAAGAGTAACAGGGGGGATGCACGTTAAATCTTGCAAGGATCAAAGTCTTCAAATTGGTGTGATAGAGAATAGGGTCAAGAGTTCTCATTATCCTGTGATCCAACATTATAAAATTTAAAAGAGTACTATACGCAGGTTTCTGAGCCAGCCAGAAGTAGGCAATAAAAATTTTAATAAAACAAACATTCTAAGAATAAAATGTTTTTTAAATCCTTTTGTGTGTGTACCACATGAACATATCTGCTGCGGAATTATCCTAGGAAATGTTATGAATTTCCTTTTCAATATTCTGTACTTTTTATGTGATGATAATTTTATTAAAAATAGATATTAAGAATTAAAAAATTAAGCATTCGTTTTTTAAAATTAAAACTTTAAAAGTTATATAAAACTATTTTATGAAACAAGGTGCATCAATATAAGTCTCGTAATAATTTCAATTTGATTTATGTAAGAAAAATGATAAAATTACATAGTTTTTTTTGTGAAAGTTTAGTATAAAATTTGAAATAGTCTTAAATATATTCCACTATTATTAAATTAAAACACCTAACAAGCAACCAATTAACTTTGTATAACAATTCTCCGGTTTTGAATAACTTATTATCACTCACCCTAGTTCTATAGAACTAATTTTCCTAAATATAAAAATTTAAGTTTTTCATGAGATTTAAAGTTTTTGACTTATATTCTGTCCATTTTATCACACCAAGCAATAGATAAAAAAAATTATAAAAAAATATGTTTGATTTTAATATATATATATATATATTATATATATTATATATATATATATATTATATATTCCTCAATTAAAATAATAATAAAAGTCAAAAGTTAAATTATGTATTAAATTTTGCTGCAATAGCTTTCTCCTTTCAAAATGGTAGAAAAGCTGAACTACACACACTTTATTTTCAGCGAAGAAATATCTACTTTTTATGAAGCTATTAAAATAAGACTATCTTCGGCTAATGATAAAGAATAGGGGTCAATTCGGAATATTTTTTCAAATATAAAAGTACTCAAACATTACTATTATATTCTGGCTACACTCTCTCTATATCCTGTAGAGAATCACCTATTTTAATACCACTCATTTTTATCCGAGTTTTGATACATTTTTTTCTTTTATAAAATGTGTATTGAAATTTGTTTCCTATACCGTATGCTAAATGAGCTATCCCTTCACATATTAAAAGGAAAAACTAATTATTTATGAAATATTCGGTAATTTTAAAAACACTATATTATAAACAAATGCATGAGTTACAATGTCACAAATTTTTATAAAAATTGAGGCATTTTTTTCTGTTTGAAAATATGCTCCACGTCAAGTTTACGCTTTCGTACATATGGCGAAAACAGTCATAAGCTGATAAAGGTAAAAAAATGTTTCACAGTGGTTTATTTTATTATTTTAGAGAGAGTAAAAAAAAAAGTGTTCGAAACTCCTATAATGCGTTCGAAATACCTCTTAAGATGAGATGAGGTATAGTCTTTACTCTATATATATACAAATATATAAAAGATTTTACCCCTTAAAATACTTCTTGGATCCAGTGGCGCACTCAAAGGGAGGGGCTAGGGTGCTGGATTACCTCTCCCATCGTTCTTGATTTTTCCCTTTTGATTATAATCCTATTGATATAGTACGTAAAATAATTCCGCAATTAAGTATTTGTTATCAATATTTTATTTTATTAATGCTAATTATCTACTCAATAATTTATTTTTTTCTGTTTTTGTTCCCGACAGTCGAGTGGCCGCGGTAGACGAGTGGTATAGGTATCGGATCGTGGCTTACCTTGTCACGAGTTTGAGTCCAGTACCACTAAAAGACCCGCCGTGTAGGGCAGCAATGCACGTTAAATCTGTCAAGTGCAGAAACGTCCTCCCGTTGGTGTGGTAGTTAAAAGAGGGAGGTGCCAGCTCAGGTGTCATCCACGTCACTTGACCATGGTTCAAAATTACGTGGTCCGTCGCTAAAACCCTCGTGTAGCTGAACAGTGCGAGGTTAATATTCAATCAATCAATCAATCCCGACAGTCGATAAAATCAAAAGAATATGTTTAGTATAATATTGTGATATAATACGTGAAGGGTGGACTTTCGACCCACCTCCCTTGAAAAATTCCCGTTTGCGCCACTGCTTGGATTATATGGTAGACCAATAATAAAGATCATAAATTCGTTATCGGCGAACCGGCAGTCTTTGAGTCGAGTCAAGGGCTCGAGTACCAATTTTATGAAATACCAACATTGAGAACGAGACTACGCATGTTAAATTGAGCTGCGTGTCACATACAAATGTGGTAGAGAATGAATGTATAGCAGAGTGAAAAGCCCATTAAGGTATCTTTTTTTCAGTGAGTGTTTATTAACTTCGTACTATGAAGCAACAAGATGGCTTTTGACGACGAACCTCATAATTTTGAGCCACGGTCGAGTGACGAGGGCGACATCTGAGCTGGCACTCACCTCTCGAAACTACCACAGGAGGAGTTTTAGCCCCGCGCATCAATTCCTTTAAACGGTGGGTCTTCAATGGCACAAGGGCTCGAACTCATAACATGTCTTCCACAAGCTCGTGGCCATGGCCCCTTGGCTATCATGACCACATCTTTGTTGTCAGAGGTTCTGTATTACGAGATTAATCGCCAATAGCTTTCATGCAGCTTTTGAGCGATGTTAGTTTACAATCAACCAGGAATTATCGCATCGAATCCGTTGTCGAAAAGTTACATTTTTGATTGATTGTTTTATTAACGTTTATTTTAAGCAAATAAGGGGTTTTACGACGCCCGTGTTTTGTTGTGATTAATGATAAAAATGGCCGGTTGGTTCTCTCCCAAAACTTCCACATCACTCCAGTAAGGAGTTTGAGTTTCAAAATTTAACGGCTAAATTTTCCGGGGGCGGGCCCTGTTTTGGAAAAATGCAAAAATTTTTTGGGCTCCCCTGGGGTCTTGGCACAAAATAAACCAAAATCTAAAAGCAGTATATAAAATGCCCCAAAATAAACTTAAATGGGATCGATCATTTTCAAAAATTTTTCCCCATTCAATTTTTCCTTTTCTCTCCCCAAAAGGGATGAAAAAAAAACTCGTTAAAAAATGTATTATCAAAAAAGTATTGTTTAAGAACAAAAGATATTTACACACACACACATAGCCGTTTCATCCCTAATTACAAATGCTATGAGTGACTATACTAAACGAAAAAAAAAGTGCGGTTATAAATTTTACTACCCGAAAACACATATTATCAATCTTCTCTTTCATCTATGTGTGTGAAGACCGACCAAATAATGACCATTTGAAACAAATGGCTATCTTTTGCGGTTGTGGGTAAAAGCTTGCAAACAAAAAATAAAAACAGTTTAGCTTATTAGTAACTTTTTTGTTTCGTATAAGCAGTCCCTTTGTCAACAAAAACCAAAAGTAAATTCTGTAGGAAGTGTCAAATATTTCATTTAGAGAATTTTACGATTATGAAGCCGCGATATCTTGAGGATAAAACAAACAAGCTTGGGAAAAATTTACGATGATACATATATATATATAAAATATTATGCTATCAGATGACGGAGATAATGAAACAGGTTAATGAAACGATTATAAAGATTATTAAAACACTCTCACCTTTTGTTATCAGAGACGCCTCTGTGGTTTCGATATTTTTCAGAAGCATGTTTATCTCATTTTTCTAAAAAAACAGGACATTTTTGTCGAAGCGCTAAAAAAAAAAAAAAAAAAAAGAAAGAAAAAAAAACTCATTAGCAGATCGAATGTCTTGCTTGTTTTGATGTCTGATTAATTTAAAACATTTAATATGTCATCCCATCAAATATTTTTTTTTTATGGAAATTGTAAAATTTTTTATTAATTTTTCTTTCATTTTGGCAACCCCCACTTGTTTTCCAGGAATAAAAAATTAATCTTTTTTTTCTTTTCCTTTTATTTTTCTTTGTTTTAAATGGAAAAAATTCTTATTTAATGAAAATTTTCCTGGAATCCGCCTTTGAATTTCCAATGGTTTAATATTTATAAAATTGATTTTTTTCTTTAAAAATTTGTTTCGATTTATTTTTAAACCATTTTCAAAAATTATCGTTGTTTGTTCCAATAAAAAAAAACTTTTGATTGATTGATTATTAACGTCGCACTTTAGTACACGAGGGCTTTTGGCGACGGGCCCCGTAATTTTGAACCCATGGTCAAGTGACGTGGACGACACCTGAGCTAGCACCCTCTTCTAACTACCACACCACACCAACGGGAGGACGTTTCAGCTCTCGACAGATTTAACGTGCATCGCTGCCCTACACGGCGGGTCTTTAGTGGTATTTGGGGTCGAATTTGTGACAAGGCAAGCCACGGTCCGATACCATACCACTCGGCTACCGCGGCCCAAAAAATTAAAGGTTTTAACCAAATGAAAGGATCCATAACCCTTTTTAAAAAAGATTTTTAAATTAAAATTTGGGTTTTATTCGAATGCCCTTTTTCTCAAAAAATCCCAAAAGTTTCATTCATTGCAAAAAAAAGTTTTTGAAAATAATTTCAATGTGAAACTTTTTGGTTTTTAAAAGGGGTTTTTGAAATAAACAGATTTAAAAAGTTTTTTTCTGCGATTTAAAATTTAATCATGGGATATTTTTTATTTCAAAATTTGCAGTCCTTTATGTGAATATAATCGATGTTTTTTTAAAGCAATTTCATATAATCACTAAGATAGAGGTCTCTAGTTTTTGTAAAAATTAAAACATCTATTATCCTGAAGGTTATTTCAAACATGAATAACAAAGTAACACATTAAAACTGAAAAATTGAGAATTTGTTCGAAAAATGTTTGTACAAAATGGGCCCCGTTTATGTCATTTTTTGTACATTTTTACCAGTTTTTTCCCATTTTAACAATAATAAATTTTTTGTTTTCAATTTTACGATTTTTTGCTTAAAATATACTAAATAAACCTAAAAATCACAAAAAAAATCCCCATATTTTCATTTTTTCAAAAAAAAAAGTTGTCATAAGTATTCAGATTCCTTAAGTATGAAAATAAAAGTCGCAGAAAGAGCTAGTTTGTATAAAACAACTCATGTTATCACTCACTAGCGCATAGCTCTCAGGGGGCCCTGTTTCAAAATTAACTTTGTGCTCTTTTTTATAAATGGGACCTTTGTTAGTGGGACTGTAGTTACACATGTTTGGGGCCCTTGCAGCTTGAGGGGCCCCGTATCATTGATACGGCGGTAGCTATGCCCCTGTTATTACTGCATTTTAAGAAAGCTCAAATAAATTTATTTCGAATTATGTGTACAATGAACATATATTTATACACAGATTTTAAATATAATTTATTTTTAAATATGAACTCTCGACAATACACAGAAATAAATGAATTGCAGAAATATAGATTATTATATCACCAACGCTATAACTTTACTCAGATGTTTAGTTATACATCGCTATCAAATTTTTATGACATTTTTTTAATTTTTTTTTTACTAATATGATTTTAATTTGATTGTATTTTTTCTTGATTCTTTTTAAAACCATTATTCGAACATCGATTTGCTTTAGAATTCCAATTCCAATTTATTTTGAAATTAGAGTCAATTTGAAAAAATTTTAAATAATGTTTTTACCGCTACTGCTTTTACAGGCAAATGAAAAATCGTAGACTTCGCGAAACGGGGTTAGCGCTGCTCTATTTTTACTGGTTTTAATAAACTTGTAAAATAGTGTGTGTTTCGAAATATCCCACCGCGCCTCTTTGCGTACAGTCTTTCCATTCAGCGGTTAAAAATAGCCTGAAAAATCGAACGTTTCAAGATGAGGTGTCAGCAATATCTCGTCCCGCAAATTGCTTTCAAAAGAATACTGGGCTCTTGAGTGATTTGCGTATAACTCATTTTTATTTAAGATTTAAAAAATAATAAGGTAACCCTTTTAAAAAAAAATAATGTGTTTAATATTTTAATATAGAATTCTAGGTTAACCCATTCAAAACCGCAAATTTCAATTTTTTTTCTTCAAAGCATGAAAATAAAATCCTTTCATCTAGATGTGACAATCTTGCTAGTTGAAACTAAAATTATTTATAATCAACAATTAAAGTATGAAAAATAGATTAAAATTTTAGTTGAACTAGAAAAAAAATCCCACAGAAAAATGTTTAAAAAATTTAGAATTTAATGTTACGTTTTCGCAACGCCAGTCTTAAATGGGTTAAAATTAAATACGTACAGTAAAGAAATTTTTACTATTCCGGAAAATAGGGTTCACTGCTTCCTATTTAAAAATCTTAAGAAATTTCTAAATTTATTTTCAAATAAAAATGTAGTTATGGAACTACAAAAAGAAAATAATTTTTTTTTCAATACCGCATCAAACCAGAGTAATTAAAAAAAAGTAAAATTTTTAAGTTATAATGTACACTGTTATATATATAATTTAATTTAATTTTTTCGTACAATTAGTCTTAATTATTTTGATTAATATTTCTTATATTAGTATTTTTTTACATTAAAAACAATATTTTTCACTAATATGAACATCACTCTTTTTTTAAAAAAATATTTTTATTATTTTATTTTATAAAATTACAACGGAAATAGAAGATAACTTAATTCCTGCATTTTCCTAAGGCATAATAAAGATTTTTTAAATTTTAATTTACTTAGTGCATTATCAGTTCACGAATGTTTATTTGTTCTTCAGGTTTCACCCATGTTTCTTCAATCTTATTGTAATTTAGATTACTGCACATAGATGGGGCTAGATTCTCTGTCAATGCTCTTGGGAAAACGAGTTGCTATTTCTAAAAGGCGTAACAATGGATTTTATACCTTATTCGCGCGTGCGCGCGCGACTGCATTATAAAAAGAGCTCTAGTCACTTTAATTTATAAGGGGGTTTGGTACGTCCACATTGGAGATCATGTTAAATTACGTAAGTTTATGTACCTTTTTTCAGAAACTACTTACTTCTCATAGATAAAATTTTCACAGTAGGTTATGTGTACTATCAAGAAAACTGTAACAAAGGAATTTGTTTAAAATTAAAGTAATAGTGAATATTATAAAAATGTCCAATTTTTTCCCCTATTTAGTTTAAAAAAGCCTTATCTAACAAGGTTTGCTAGATATACATATTTCCCTCCAATTAAAATGTGTAAACATGTTAAAAGTACGCTCACTGAAAGTTTAACGATTATATAATAAGTAGTTTTTGAGAAAAAGGTACATAAAGTGAAAAATATTACATTTTGAAAAGACAGGCTTTAAAGTAAAAATTCGTAATTTTTGAGCATTTATTTTTTTTAGTACTTTCCAGAAGCATATGAAGCATTTTCTCTTTATCCTCTGCGCCTTCATAAGACTCCTACAATGTTAAGTATAATATTAATAACCCTTTAATGCAGGGTTTTGTCTTTTTGTTAAAAATTAAAATAATTATGAATTTTTGAAAAAATATCCCATTTTTCCCTAAAATTTAGTTTAAAAAGACCTTATCTAAAAAATTTTTCTAGGGTATATTTTATTCCCTCCATTAAAATGTGTAAACATATTAAATGTATGCTCACTGAAAATTTTAGGATTATTTATACATTTATTAGGTTTTGAGAAAAAGGTACTTAAAGTGAAAAATATTACATTTTGAGAAAAAAGCCTGTTAAGTAAAAATTTGTATTTTTGAGGATTTACTTTTTTTTAATACTTTCCAAAAGCATATAAAGCATTTTTAATGCCTTCTGCGTCTACAAAAGACTCTTCTAAGTTTCTTTTTTCGTTATTTTTAACGATCTAGTCGTTTTTTTGGATCTGAAGAGGCTTTTGTTGGGTTACGTGAATCCTACGTGCATTTAGTATTTTGAAGCATAGTTATAACATGGTTCAATGCCACCATGTTTTAAGATCATTAATTTTGCTGCATGACCCATACTGAATTGTACAATAGCCGTATTTATTCCTAATTTTGGAGTTTTTAATTCCATAAATGTAGAGTTTGGAATCACTGAGCATACGTAATTGCCTCTTTGGGGTTCTGAGTCTTTCCATGTAGATATATATATATATTTAATATTATCAGCTATATCTCTAAAAAATGTCTTCATTTCATTCATTATAGTATACGGCGCGAATATATGTGTTTAATGATCATACAGCTTTTCATTGCATTCAAATTCTGCTTTTGAAATGCACCATGAATGCATACCCAACGGACACGTTTTTTAAATATTTTCTTAGATCTCCCCATAATTTTTGTAGTTAATAAAATACTAATAAATAATTCAATGTAGAACTTGGATTTAACACAGAAAAATCTGGTTAAATAAGTTAGCATTCATTGTCAACAAGTTCAAACGAAAATAATCACATTTAGCAACAAACCAAACGAAAAAAAGTAGCTGTGTTGAGTCGTCAAAGGGTGGCTTCCTTTTAAAAATAAATAAAAAATACTTCTAACGATCGTATTTCCATCTATCATATTAAAGAGCAATATTTGAACTTTTAAAAAATGTAAAAAAAGTAAAAATCGATAGTTTTTTTAAAATTTATGTGCCAGACCCCCTTAATCCAAAATTCGAGCCCATTACCACTAAAGACCCACCGTGTAGGGCAGTGATGCACACTAAATCTGTCGAGAGCTCAAACGTCCTCCCGTTGGTGTGGTGTGGTTGTTAGGAGAGGGGGGTGCCAGCTCACACACAGGTGTTGTCCACGTCACTTGACCATGGTTCAAAATTACGTGGTCCGTCGCCAAAAGCCCTCGTGTAGCTGAACAGTGCGACGTTAATATTCACTCATTCACTCACTCACCCCCTTTAATCCAATTATAACAACTTTTACGCGTATAATTTCTTATTCTAAAGCTTCATCCAAGCTAATCTAACGCTGACCATAGAGGGTTTAATTCAAGAATTAATATGTTAAAAGTAATAAATGCTTTGTGATTGAAATATAATAATTTATTTTTATTTAAAATTTTTCTCTTTTTATTAACTTTTTCTACCAATTTTTTTGCACCACAGGTAGCCAAAGATCATGGTTAGGAGCTCATTGCCAATGTTGTTGTAATCAAATCATAGTTGTAAACTAGGGGTGTCAAACTCGCGGCCCACAACGAACATTTTTGTAGCCTGGCCAGTATATCGGCACACAATAATAAATAATTAAATTTAAATTTCGGGGTTCTAGTTAAAATTTCTCCCGAAATTGGAAAGATAGTAGAAGAGATGAGATGTCAAGTGTCACAGGATATGTATATTAAATTTTCTTGTTCTTTTGTATATGTTTATTATAACGTATTATTCGAAATAAACCTGTGTTTCTACGGATATTGATTTTTTTTTTAACCCACCTAAAGATAAACCTTGTTTCTTGGGCCCAAGTTAGCCTTTGGGTTTGACACCATTCTTGTAGACTCCCAAGGGTTTCAAACTCAAAGGCTAACTTGACATCTCATCTCTGTGTGTGCTACTATCTTTCCTATTTCGGGAGACATTTTGATATTTTATTATATATTATTGTGAGCCAATATATTGACCGGGCCGCAAAAATGCTCGTTGTGGACCGCATGCGACCCGCGGGCCATGAGTTTGGCACCCCTGTTGTAGATCTTATCGAGCTAAAGAATCATCGTATGAAGTAGCTGCAAAGGATCAGTGTTTTACTGTTGGTGTGATGTGGAATTGTGTGAGTGGTTGTCACCTAGATATGTGTGAAGGTTTCACCTAGATATATGAGGTAGGAAAGAAACACTCGACATGATCCAATCACTCTATTTATTCATCACACAATGAAAAGACACAAATCCAATTAATAATAGTAAGAGAATGTTTCGATACTTACTGCGAAAGTAGAACAACGACGGAAATACACGAATGATTAGGAGACTATCAAACTCGATCCTTACATACTAAAGGATCTAACCTATCATCCGATTTAATCTAATATCAATTTTATCTCAGTGAGCAATCGTTACTTTAAAACTTCCTCCTAATGAGTTCTTAACCACAATAATTCAAATATGATACCTTCAGTAGCAATCTCACCGGATTCGAGTATATCTCCTCTCCTACTCCCTATTCAAGCTAGAAAACTTCGACTATATACAGTAAGTTAATTTGAATATCACGATTTTTTTCTTCCGATAGGTTGGTAGTGAATAACGCGAATTGATAGCCCAAAGATTTCCCAAGAGGATTAGTTGAAGGATCGCGGATAAATCCGTCACAACTGTAGAGAGTGGAGATCCTCAACTCAGGCGTCACCCTTGTTTCTTGATTGAGGTTCAAAATTTGCGAAATCCATTCCCAATCTCTTAAACGTGACATTAATAATCAATAAATCTATTCAATCCTTTGATCATAGTTAAATAGAAGATTCTCTCAAAGTTGCTAAATTTCTTAAGTTTGAAATTTTATTTAAAAAACTGTCATCTTCCTATAAAAAATAGGCTTTACTAAATTTGTCACAGAAATTTCCACAGTGGCAGTGGTAGCCTAGTGGTCATAGTAACGAACACGTGGCTGACAAGTCTTAAGGCTGTTTTCGGTTAATGTTAAAGAATAGAACCCGAATTTGGAACATTTTTTCAGATATAAAAGAAATGAAAAATTAATATGATATTCTGGCTTCACTACCCTTTAGAGAACAGCATTTTTTTATCATACTTCCCATTTTTAACCGAGTTGATTCATATTTTCTGGTATAAAATGTGTTTCGCATTTTTTATCCTATACCATAATGTTAAATGGGTTTTGCTTTCACGTATTAAAACAAAAAAGAAAGTATTCACGGAATATTTTGAAATTTTTAAAAACACTATATTGTTAACAGAGGTACGAATTTTAATATTGCAAATTTCTTTGGAAATTGGGTTATTTTTCTGTCTGAAAATGTGCTTCGCGTTTAGTTAGACCTCTCGTACTTTTACCGAAGACAGCCTTAAGCAGGGCTTCGAACCGGGAATGAGTCGAAAACCGAAGCCTGAAAAAGCCGTTATTTTGATCGGAACGAAAACCGAAACTGAACCAAAAAAAAAATGGATCGGTTTATTTCGGTTCGATATATCTTTAGTCACTTTGTTACTGTAACCAACTTATCAATAATTTCTAATTCTCTCGTCAACAATATAATTATCATCATTACATGTATATCGTTTCTCTATTTCCTGTTTTGATGTTCACTAGTACTTCTCTGTTTCAATTTCGCATGAAACTGTGGCCGTGGTAGCCTAATGGTCAAGGTAACGGACTGGTGGCCGGCGTGTCATGAGTTCGAGACTAGTACCACTGAAGACCTACCTTGTAGGGGAACAATGCACGTCAAATCTGTCGAGAGCTCAAATATCCATCCGATGATGTGGTAGTTGTGCCAGCTCAGGTGTCCTTCTCGTCACTTGACCATGGTTCATGGCGACGTTAATATTCTCTTACTCAGAAATTTCCACTTGTATGACCAATTTTGGGCCAACATAAAAAATTAAGATTAATTGACAATTTTTTATATCTTTCAGATGAATAACCAAACTAAATTTATAAAATGCATCAGATACGCTCTCACGCTCTTTTAAATTCTAATAACTTTAGAATTTTCACTCCAAATTTTAAATTTATAAGGAATAATTTATAAAATAAAATATTATTTAAGTAATACGAGATTAAAATTTAAGTAAAAGTTAAATCACATACACACACACGTGCGTGTGTGTGTGTGTTCATGTAACATACAACATTACTTGAAATTACCACGTTGATATAATGTTCTATATGTTCTTAACTTTTTGTATATATTAGACATACACTATATATAAGCATTATAAAATTTCTGGAATGGCGTTTTTTTTCTTACACAGTAAATACCTTTTTCTGGCATTTTGCTGAGTAACCTCATTTTATATATTTTAACAATCAAATTTCTGTGATAAGATGAGATAATTTTGAGGTATACGTATTTCATTTGGATTTTCTGATATATCAGATTTAGTGTCTCCTTTGTCATTGTCTTGGAATAGTACGGTCCTTCCCCAATAATTTATTTTGCAGTTTTAGTACTAAAAAAATTAAATTTAGTGTTTACTAGATCGGAATTCTTGGGATTGTACTCAATATACTTGTATATACACTTGCTAGAAAAGTCTGCATTCGTACTATTGCTTACATAAACAACAAAAAAAGTTTAAAACTGGAATTTGAAATTTTTTAAAAATTATATTTTATTTAGTTTATTTCAAGTATTGAGAATAATAAAAGTAAATTCGATTTGCTTTCATAGCTTTTAAAATAAAGACAAGATAAAACAAATAAAAAAAAAAACTAACAAAAAAAAAGTAGAAAAAGTCTACATTCTAGTAGCAACTATAAAAATTACTTAAAAAAGGATAATGAGCTATTTAACAGCTGGTTGAACAACTCCGTCTTTTGAGAACCTCCTGAAGTCGTTTCGGCATTGAATTAGCAAGTCTAGTAGTTTCTTCAGAGCTTATTTTCTCCCATTCATCTTTAAGAATACTCTTCAGCATATCCTTGCTAGATATATATTGTGTTGACAAATCCTGAGCTACAGTAAATCCCATAAGGGTTCCACAGAATTTAGATCAGGGTACGGCGAGAGAACGTTTGCAGTCATTTGGGGTGTAGCGGTGGTATCTATATAAGCCAGTAACAGCCTCCGGACTAAAGTGATCATTTTGGTCCAGTGGTAAGTTACGTGCTTACGGAGCAGAAAATGCCGAGTTATACTCTCATTGGTGACCGTGGCTGAACATTAAAAAAACGCAACCTTTGTGCAGCTGTCGTGGCGCCATCTACCCGCCGCAAAAGCAAACAAGCCATCAGATCCCCATGACGAAACAAACAAACCTTTAGGTCCACATGATGCAACAAACAAGCAGCCAGATCCACATGACGCAACAATCAAGCCGTTCAGACACACTTGACGCAACAAGCAAGCCGTCAGACACACTTGACGCAACATCAACAAATCACACACTCGCCATAACAACTATATCGTTCGTTCCCCTATCCACCGATTCACTTGTGGGGGAGTGTGTGATGGCGGTATCTATATAAACCAGCAACAGCTTCCGGACTAAAGTGATCCTTTTGGTCTAGCGGTAAGTTACGTGCTTACAGATCAGAAGGTACCGAGTTCTATCCTCCTCGGGGGTATGATACCAGAGCCAAAGCTTAACAATCTCAGCGGTATGCTTAGAATCTCGTTGTCGCGTGTTGGAAATGAAAAGACGATCCTAAACTGAGTTTAGTGGCACTTCCTTTAAATTGTTTTTTAGGACATCAAGGTAATCATATTTGTTCATATTGATTCGATATACTTCAACTTGCCAACACCATTGCTCGACCATGCACTCTCACACCATGGCTCCATCGCCACCGTGATTTACACTGATACTAAATGCTCTTTTGAAGCGCTGTGCAAGGTTTTCTTCTTACCAATTTACGACCTTTTATGCCGAAGATGCAAAGTTTGCTCTTATCACAGTCTTCCAGAACTCAGGGGACTTATGAATATGTTCTTTTGCAAAAACTTGCTGCTTAAGCCGGTTGGTCATTGAAATATAAGGTTTTCAGCGAGCCACTCGATATGGTATCCGACCTTTTTCAATATTTTTCTTGAAGTATCCGCACAAATGTTTTTGTTAAACTTCTCGTGAATGTCTGTTGCTAATTGAGTTGCGATTTTTTTTTACCAAGGATATACTTCGTTTTCTCTGATTGTGAGTTTGGATGGACGACCTGAACAAGGTTTGGATGTTTAAACTCCTGTAGATTTAAAGTTATTAATAACATGCTAGAGATAGATAAATACTGCTGTCCAATAGATCTGGCTATACTGTGATGACTTTTTTTCCATCTTTCCACAATGATTTTACGCTCACTGATACTAGTTTCCTTCCTTTTATTTTCAAGTCTTTGAATTGCTTCGTATCTCACAAAGACGTAAAAATTATTATGCTGCAGCTACAACTTTCTTAAGCTATTTTACTTGATAACTGAATGCAAAAACTCTGTTAACCTATAACGCCTCTTGATAAAAATTCCAGGAATCAAGAATATTCAAATAGTGAACACACTTTTTCTGCCTACTGTTTTTGTGTGCTTTGCTACCAAACTCCCTTTATCTTGCGTAGTTTTAATTCAAAATTAACGAATTCTTGCATGCCCAATATTTAAATAATAGTAAATAAATTCTTGAAATTTTGTTAGAAAAAAATTATATTTTATTAAATTTTACCTTTTTGCTGTATGACTTGTTATGAGTGAACACAGATTTTTTCTAGCAAGTGTATTTTACATTTGTTAAAATTTTCAAGACTAATCTACTGAAAGCACATTCACTTTAATTTTAACTCTTTTTAAGAAAAAAGATAAAACTGAGATAAGTTTTGGATCAAAATTCAGTAGTTACCGTTAAATCACAAAAATACACGTTATCCTTTCTTTTTAATCCTAACATAGCGCGATTTATAGAAAAAAAAATCTTTGATTTAATACTTTTGTTTGTTTGAGCCCCATGTGTATGTATTACCCTCAAAAACCTAACCGTTTATTTTTTTACAGAAAAATTTAAAAATTCATGAAATAATTTTTAAATGCTACTCCTACTCCAATAGTTGACGTACACACATAAAATCTAATTTAAAAATACATCGAACTATCCATAACAAAAGTTGGTATGGGTTTTGTAATAACATGATTGATAGTTGTAAAATCCTTTTTTTTTTATGTATCCTCAGTGAAAATTCCTTAAAAAATATATAAATTCAAAATTCAATAATATTTTTAAAAAATAAGTATTGTTTTGATTCAAGAAAGCATTCCAACTTTTGTTACATGTATTAATAGCAATAGCTGGAAAAAATATCAAAGCATTTAATACAACAACAAAAAAAAAAAAAAAAAAACAGCATTTTAAATGAAGATAAATGAGTTATTTTTTCTTTCTGACACATGAATCAGAATTATTTGCCATTGGAATGATAATAAAAATTAACAAAACAGTTACCATAGCTCCGGGTTTTTTTTAAACCACAAAATAAACTACTTTTTTATGATTTTTCCTTCTATAATTGAATTCGGTATTTTATACATTATTAATATATACATTAGCATAATTTTTACACTTCTTTGTGTTGGATGTTCTTCCTTCTAAAATATGTCTTCCTTTGGTAGATTTTATTTTATAATTTCTTTTACATTGAACAAAATTGAACTTTCAATATCAAGTGCAGTTGAATTATTACATTCAAGTTCATTCCCTTAAGGCTGTTTTCGGATAATGTGTTAAAGATTAGGACCCAAATTCGGAATATTTTTTCGGATATAAAAGTATTGAAACCATTAATATTATATTGTGGCTTCACACTATCCTGTAGAAAATCACTTATTTTATCATACTACTCGTTTTTATCCGAGTTTAGACATTTTTTCTTTTATAAAATGTGTTTCGCATTTCTCTCTATCCTTGTTCATGTCAAAAAAACGGAATATTTATGAAATATTTTGAAATTTTAAAAACACTATATTATAAACAAATGCATAAGTTACAATTTCACAAATTTTTATAAAAAAAATTGAGGTATTTTTTCTGTCCGAAAATGTGCTCCGCGTTAAGTTTACGCTATTGTGCATTTGGCGAAAACAGTTTAAATTTTAAAAATCCTTCTCTGCTTCAGAAAATGTCATATTTTCAAGGTCTAAAAGTTTCTCCTCTCCTAAATTTAAAACTTTTTTAAAAAATTTGTAAATGGGAATGTATATTTGAAATTTGATGGAGGTATTATCCAAAAATAAATATTTGTGTGTGTTTCAAGAGTTCTAAAATTTCTCCTCTGAATTTGGGAGATTTTAGGACTGTTTAATCTTTTTTTTTTCGTTTGTAGACATGGGGGGAAGGTGCATTTTCGGATTTGGCGATATGCATTATTATCGCGTTTGTGCATTTTGGTATTAAATATTGTCTTAATCTTAAAATAGCTGCTTTAATGTGTTAGGTTCTGGTATATACTGTATAATTCAGCGTATAACTCGCCCTTTTAACTCAAAAAATAAGATTGAAGTTTACGGGTTCGGTTATAATGTTATACGCCGGGTATAAAAACAATACCCTTTAAAAATAAAGAAAACATCTCACCATATTAAGATAATATTACTACATGTGCATTTGGCAAACTTTTGCAATTTTTTTTTTTTCATTTCTTAACATTCACATATCTCACTGTCGATTTAATTTTGCTTTGAATAGTTTGATGATATACATATCAAAAGGCTGAATTGACTGACGTTCATCCACTTGGGATAGGAATTGCAATTTCGGTATACCAGGGTACCGAATACCGGTATTTTGAGCCATTTGTACGATTTTGTAATACCGGTATTCACAAGTTTAAATACCGTTTTTTCGGTATTTACTAGAAATTTTTGAATTGTCTCCACTATATGTTCAAGGATCGCCAATATAGCAAAATAGTATACGTTTTTGTTTTTATGTCTCCCTAACGGACGAAATTAATTAGATTGTGAATATAAAGTTGTATCGTTCAATCAAGATAAGTGATAAAATACGTTGTGACATAGCCATCCTGCGATAGCTATGTCTTGTTGGATCCGCGTAAGCTAGAGGTGTGGGATTATCTAAAAGATGAGACATTTTGTAATTCTTAACACAACTTTTATTAAGAATAACTTAAATTACTTAATTTAAAGAACAACTTTCTTTTAAGTGAGAATAAGCCACAAATTAAACTGAATATTTAAGTCAGATCGCCCAACTAGATCACTTATCTTAATTATATTTAATTATCTGCCTAATCTAACTCCTATACAAAATATTACCTTTATAGAGTAACCCTCCTATCTTGGTTGAAGACACTCCTATTCTGCTACTTGTAGATAAGATACCCGGTTCTATTACTCCTTCTTATAATTAACAATATTAACGAAGGTGGCGTATCCTTCTTCCTTGCAGTAGGTCGTCTAACACTTGTTCCGAACTGTTCCGCACTAAGTTATCCTAAGATTGCCGTCCATCTCACTAAACCCTCTATCCTTTTTAAAATATATCTTATTTGCATTTTCGCCCTATTTTCTCTTTGGTATTTTTGGAAAAGTTTTGCCATTAATCGTGGCCGTCAAAGAACGTAGGAGTTATGTTAGAAGAAGAACGCGAGAGACGTCACAACGTGTCTTCCAAAGAAGCGGGCCAAAACTATTATACAATATTACAGCTTAGAACGATACTGCAAACTCGCAGGATTCGTAGTCTGATATTAGTATCTGTGAAAAAAAAAAGTTGTAGTTGTGAAGAAAGTGCGTAATATTTCGATATTTTTTAAGTTGGTGAGTTTGTTAATCACATTGTATTTGTATGCCGAAATACATATGGTACACCGAAGGCATACCGAAGTAGAAAATGTCTTACGGTATTTACATACGAGTAATTATAATGATTTTAAGAATGAAAATGAAAAAGAAGAAAGGAGACTTACCAATTCAAAATTGATCAAGTTTATAGTAAATTTTCTTAAAATTTTTTACCCACAAATCTATCTACATTCAGAAGAATTCGGTACAGTTATCGAAGATGATGATGACAGTAATGTCGATAGTGAAAAGGAATTGTCTCTTGAACAAAAATTAGAATTAGTGATAACTAAAAAAATTTCAGCAAACCAAAATACAATACAGAAATCAGCTATATCCAAAACCATCAGACGAGAAATCGATTTATTTGAAGATGGGATTTAGAAGTAAATACTTGGAAAAAGTATATCGCGTGCATTGCTAACAGTATCACTAACTACCGTAGATGCCAAAAAACGTTTTCGATAGTTGGTAATTTTTGCACAAAAGTACGTTCCAAGCTTAATGACAATACGATTGATGCATTATTTAAGATCACATTTTAAAAACTTGTAATAGTACCACAGACTGAATAGTGATTTAAATAAATAAGATGTTCCTCTACTTTTTGCTGTTTTTTTATATACTGTTTATAATTTATAAGTAACAAATTATGTTTTTGTGATATTTACACTCTCTAGTAAAACTGGCAAATAAAACACAACACAAAAACCACCTATGTTTTCTTTCTTTTTCAAAAAATTTCTACTACCGGTATTAAAACTGGTATCCTGGTATTAAGATCTAAAAAATACCGAATACCTGGTATTGAAATTTTGGTCCAATATTGCAATCCCTAGCCTGGGATAACTGCCATGTCTATGTTGTACTCAGTCAACAATTTCTCGATATTATTTCTTCGATGAGATCTAAATATGTCCCAAACTAAAAGAAAGACTCTTTAGATTCTTTAAAAGTACTTGGATTGTATCGCCAAACATTTCATATCCTTAGTTTTACACTGTTTTTGTAAATCCATATTTTCTTGTGCACATGAAGGAAAACACCTTTCGGGAAATTAGATTTTAGATTCGATTTTATTTTAAAAACAAGTAATATAAAAAAAAAAAATTAAGTCAATTCCTACTAAGAAACAACAAAGAAAATTTTATTTTAGTTACTTTTTATCAAATAATCACAATTAATGTAAATATGTATATACGTAGGACAGAATCACAATATTAAGTCGCAATTAATTTCTATTCATTATCATTAAAATATTGCATTGTGTCAACCAAAACAATCGCGTATATAAAATTTCAATTCAACCGCGCTTTAAAATGTGAGAAAAAAATCTTTTAAAGTTTTGACCCAAGTTGCTAAAAATGAAGCCAACGTGACTGTATCTGTAATTCTTTAAATAATTAGTTTCAGTCAATTAATTTTAATTAACTAAAATTAAATTTAAAATTAAATAATTAAAATTTATAGTTAATTTTTCGTATTGTCACCCAAAACAATCATGTATAAAAAATTTCAGCTCAAATGAGTGCTTTAAAATGTAAGAAAAAAACCTATTAAAAAATTTTGACACAAGTCGACAAAATGTTCACTAAGTCGCTAAAAATGATGCCAACGGGGCTGTATCTGTAATTCTTTGAATAATTAGTTATAATCAATTAATTTTTATAAGTTATAATTAAATTACCGTATTGTCATCCAAAATAATCGTGTATATAAAATTTCAGCTCAATTGGGCGCTTTAAAATTTATCTCATTAACGATTAAAAATTTGAATATGATAAATATATGGAGAGAGAAAGAGTGACCTAAAAAAAATAGTAGGAATTGAATAAAACCATAGGTTTTTTAATGTTGTACTGTCTGCTAAGAAGACAGCAGTGAGAATATTCGTGAAGTGTTTTTATATGAACCCTCTTTTTGTCAAAAGATAGAAGCACTGCAAGTGTACATTTCAGGTTTCTTCGGAAAAACAAATAATATATAGTAGAACGTCGTTTATCCGAATCAATTGGGACCGGACACCGTTCGGATACGCGATTAATCGGATAACCGAAAATTGAATGTGATCCATGCAGTATATGAAACCGGACACTACGTATATTGAAAATCATCACATGCGGTAAACGTGCTTGAAGAAAAAGCAAAATAGGTGCAAAATGTCGCAATTTTACCTTTATTGTGGAAAATAATCACTTATTTTTCGCTGTACCATTGTACACCTTCGTTTTTTCGCTGCAAGGCGGCAAGTATCAACTACTGCTGCTCTTGAGCAGCAGTATTTGAGTAGGACTGCACTCTGACTCGTACCACTCCATAGCTGTCTCTAACGCAGAAAACTCATCAGCATTTGTCTCTATGTTCAAGACGTTGCGCTTCCGTTTTGAATTGGAAGCCATAGCAGCTCACAACTCAACAAAACAGCCCGTATACACGCCCTCACTTGAAAACAAACTGACCTAATATTCCGCGACTGATCACACAATTGAAATTTCCCAAATATCCCTGACCTTGGCTTTTCCCGTCACTTTTAGCCTCACGCGATATAACTGTTGAACATTGCACTGTTCGAAAACGTATTCATATACAGTACAAGTAGTTGACAAAAAAAACTGGTCCGGATATTTGACATTCCCGATAATAAACATTCGGATAAACGACATTCTACTGTATATAAAAAAATTAAGTCAATTCCTTCTTAGGTAAACAAAGAAAATTTTATTTTAGTTATTTTTTTATTAATAATTACAATTAATATCAATATGTATATACATATGACAGAACCACAATATTAAGTGATAAAATAGAAAGCGATTTTCCTTGCTATTTTCCATTTTCCTTTCTATATAGGGTGTTGGACTATTTCTTTTTTATTTGTTAATATTTATTCATTAGTTAAATTTTTAATTATTCAAATAAAATAACATAGTAAAAAGAAGTCACATTCTCAGAAATTAGGCCATACCAGGTGGTATACGAACCCACGCCCTTTGGATTAGAAATCCAACGTGCTATCCATTTCGCTGCAGGGACGCAACGAGCGGTTTTCCTTTATATATATGGTGTCGGACAAATATTTTTATTTGTTATTATTTATTCATTAATCAAATTTAATTAATGAATTAATACTTGAAAAATTGTATTTACATCAAGTGACATCCTCTACAAGTTTAAAGAATGTATTTGAACTTGAGTGGATGAATAAAAAGTATTTTATTAACGACTAGCTGCATGGCCCGGCTTTGCACGGGCTTTTTCTTTCCCTTATGACGCCAGCAATTATGTGTGTGTGTTTGTACGCACGCAATGTGAGTGATTAATAAAATTATTTCATTAGATTTTCTTTTAGAAATTAGTTCCACATATTTTCGATTTCAGACAGATTCCCCCCCTCTCTCTAGCCCGGCATAACACGGGTTTTTAGTGTAAAATTATTGTGTGTGTTCCCTCTTCCCCTCCGCCTCATAGATAAGATATAGCTTCAAATTTCGATGTATGATTTAAAAAACAATATTGCATTGGTTAAAAAATTATTAATGTGAAGCAATAAAAAGAAAACAATTCTAATGTGCTAAGAGTAAAACACAAAAAACTTTCATCATTTTTTTAATAATAGT
The DNA here is from genome assembly GCA_019973955.1 of Trichonephila inaurata madagascariensis. Taxonomy (NCBI): domain Eukaryota; kingdom Metazoa; phylum Arthropoda; class Arachnida; order Araneae; family Nephilidae; genus Trichonephila; species Trichonephila inaurata. The sequence continues at coordinate 679,994 of BMAV01025644.1, read as the reverse complement.
TAGTTTTTAAGAAACTAAAATAATATAAATTTCAGATTTTCATGAATCAATCAATCGTTACGTATAGTTAGTTTAAAAATGTCTCTGAAATGTATTTTTATCCAAAATAATAGACGATGTACTTTTTAATTAACAAATAATTACTTTAGTAATGAAATAATAAAAGTAATTCTTTTAAAAAACATATATATATATATTAATTAAAATCCATTTTCTATAAGTAATAAATAAAAGAAAAATTTACAGATAGCTATGAAACAATTGCTTTTTTTAATGCTTGAATAAACATATATATATATCTAAGTTATATAAAAAAACAATATGGAGGAAAGCGTAGATATATATTTACATGTACTGAAAAAAAACATTCAAAAAGAAAAAAAAAACTAACTGATAAAAACATTTTGATATTTTATTTTAATTTCATAGTTTTCTTCCACTGTCATTGTTACAAATTTTGTGTAATGAACGCTTAAAATAGTGTAAATAATTTATATCAGGAAGTGTAATACATTAATATTACTTTTTGTTGTATTTATTTTATGTTAAAATCTTGCCACCACCTCTCCCTTCGAAATCTAATTTTATTATGAAATAAAAAAAAATAGTGATTACACTGACGAACGGATTAAATTAAAAGCGAGAGCGCACTGAGGCATGGCGTAGACAAAACAAAAGGGATAAAAAAAGATAGATGAATGCTGTCATGAGCTTTTTTGCAAATGGCAGAATTTTTTCCTACTTTTTTGACAATTGTCATTATATTTTGAAAACTTCACACAATATCTTTATAAATTATAGCCTATGTGTTATCTTGATTTATAAGCTATATTATTGTAATGTTTCATTAAAATCCATTCAGTTGTTTTTGCGAGAAAGACGGATAGAGTGCATGTGCACGTTATACGCCAGAATATACGGTAAATAAAAAAAAATTCAATTATTCTACGATCAATAGAAATAGACTCACAGTGGATGCTTTTAGGTGTCATCGAATCGGGTGAGTGCTATAAATGTATTGTTACAGAGAATTCATGCGTATCTGGTAGTTCAACAGTATTTTCTTAAAGTCAGTAGTGCAAAAATCTGAACTCTCACACACAATTTTTGAAGTACAAAGAATCTTCATGTACATGATTCCGAGATATTTCGAGAATCGTCTCATATATCTCAAATCAGTGATCCACAACCCCCGGTCCGTGGATCAAATGGTGCCGGGCCGCCTAAAGAAAATTAAACTATTGATATTTTATTTAAAGTGGTGCATTTCCCTCGGATTTGCGCAACTTTCCACAGAAATCACTTTATATTCCACGTTAAATCACTTTTATTCATTTTTGGTTTAACTATATTTTATTCTGAAGGCATATTTAAATGTAACTAAATTAAAATTGTCAAACCAAAACAATCTAAAAAAAAAAACAATAAACGTGCCCCCACCCTCAGACGGCCGCGGAAAAATTATCAAACGTTGACCGGTCCGGCAAAAAAGGTTTTGTTAAATGTTTTTAAAAGCAATTGAATTTTTAAGCTTCCAATGTAGTGCATATTTTATTATAATATATATGAGGACAGTGCAGCATTTGGAGTAGTAAAAAAAGCCTGATTAGAGTTATTTAAAATAATATTCTGCTTATTTTTGTATCAGCTGTTTCCGCCTTTTTTCAATTCCTACCATTAGTTCACCCTCTCCCTATATATATATATATATATATATATATATATATATATATATAATAACAAAAAAAAAAAAAAATTTTTTCCCAAAATTTTTAAACGTTAACAGGAAAAAACTTTTTTTTTCATCCACCGTTCAAAATACATTTTTTTATACTTGTAGTGGATGACACTTGATGTTAATTAAGTTTTTCCAAATATTTTAAAGCATTAATTAAATTAAAAAATGAATAAATAGTAACAAATGAAAATAATAGTTCAACAGCATATATAAAAAGGAAAATTGTTCACTGTGCCCCTGTACCTCAATGGAGGACGCGTTGGATTTCTAATCCAAAGGTCGTGGGTTCGAATCCCACCTGAGATGGCCTAATTTCTCAGAATGTTATTTCTTTTTTTACTGTATTATTTTATCTGAATAATTGAATTTAATTAATGAACAACAGTAAAAAACAAACAAAAAATAGTCCAACACCATGTATAAAAAGGAAAATAGAAAATTGCAAGGAAAATTGCTTTCTATTTGGCCACTTATTTTGTGATTCTGTCATATGTATATACATGATTATATTAATTGTAACTATTTAATAAAAAGGAACTATAAAACAAATGTTCTTTTGTTGACCTAAGTAGGAATTGATTTAAAAGAACTTTTTTTATATTACTTATCATTTAATGTACATAAGAAAAGGTAAAGAGACAATAAAAACTATATTATTCAAAAACAAAGTAAGGCCATGATAGCCTAGTGGTCATGGTCACGGAATAGTGGTCGGTATGTCATGTGTTCAAGCCCAGTGCTATTGAAGGCTTATTGGGTAGAGGAGGCTAAAGCATTTTAAATCTGTCGAGGCTCAAAGTCTTCCAGTTGGTGTAGTACAGAAGTTTGGAGAGTAGGCTTCCAGATCCTTTGTCATCCTCATAACTTGATCATAGTTCTAAATTATGAAGTCCTTCACATATTGCCTTTGTGTTGATATGTGTGTAGTGCGATGTTATCAAAGCACTCCTTTATAAACTGATCGCGAATGCTTTTGTTGACTTTTCTTTTGTCTCACTTCTTATTTTTTGAAGTTTTTTGCACATTTTACATTTTTCTTAATTACCTTGTTTAAAAAAGTAATAAGATTCACAATTCCCGCATTGTATAGGCAGACAGCGTTTGAGTTATCGGTGAATGTATTGTTTCTGTCCTTAAAATGAATTTGCTACAAAATTGGAATAGTAAAAAGGGGGTGAGAATAAAAAGCAAGAACTTAAACGATATTATTCCCCAAGTTCTTCGAGAAAGAAAGTTTCCGCAAAAACTATTATTTTACATAAAATCGATGCATAGAAGACGTATCTTTCTCTCTCTTTCTTTGCTTTAAAACTTTCTGAAGGAATGACAAATCCAGATTTTGATGGAAAATGGAAATTTCACCTTTCTTTAATCTACAAAATTCTGCGTATAAATTCGTTCGATGGAATGTATTTCTTATGAGAGAGAGAAATATATACCAAATTCTTCTTAAATATAATACGTAGCGAATTTCAAGTTTCTAGTTTTGCTTTTTTCTGTTAATGTATTGAATGTCTTATGGATCAGCTGACAAAAGTGGCGCCTTCACAGTTATTTTAAACTTTTTTTTTTCATCCTGGACATTTTTTTAACTTTTTAAATATCCTCATAATAGGAAGTAATGCATCAAAAGAGATGATCTAATACTTATACCGTAAAATCCGCCGTATAACACGCACCCATACTTTTAAGTTGCATTTTGGTATATTGGCCGTATAACGCGCACCCTTATTTTACGAAGAAACCTGAAATACATATGTGTAATGCTCTTGTGTTTTTAAGTAATTATTCGAGGTATTGTTCCAAGCTTTAGAAAAATGTTAGTGTACTTCTAGAACTACAACCCTTTAGGTTCATAAATAATGCCATTTCTTTTAAATAAACAGCATTTCAATGCATGCAAAAGTCTAATTTTTTTTCTGTTATCAACTCTATTTTTATTCCTAAAGCTCTCATTTTTATACCCGGCTCATAACGCGCACCCGTAAATTTCGATCTTATTTTATGTGTTGAAAGTGCGCTTTATACGCCGGATTTTACTGTAGTGTTCGATGTTAGATTTATTTTATTCCAGGTAGAGAAGTTTAAGAGAAGCGTACATTCAGATCAAGAGGTTTTATTCACAATTGTAAAAAAAAAATAATTTGCTATACTTGTATTAAAGATTGAAAAAAAAATCGTTTGCATGAAATTTGTCATATATTTCAGATTGATTTCTATCAGAATACGATGCATGTTAAAAACTAGAATATTTTCAGAATTATATCTTTACTAGTTATTATTCACCAGCTTCACCTTGTATATCATAAGGTTGTTTGACTGCATACCATTTTTAAGTTATTGACATATAAGTCACATAGCATTGTGCTTTCGACTGTGCCTTAAAACATTCTTACACCCATCGCCTCTTGATTTAAAAGTGATAGGACAAATTTCAGAAAGGAAAGCATATTTATCTTTCCCTTCCTTGTAACCTTCCCCTCCTCGTTGAACGTTCTTAGCGGATTCCTACTGTATGAAAAGAAACATCCCTGCCAAATTTAGAGTGCATGTAGGTTTCAATAGTATAGTTTTATAGAATGTAGGTTTTATAGTGTAGAGTTTTTATTCATAACATCCCATCTTACCCTTGAAAGTCGATTAGTCACGGGTTTGGCCCATTGGGGAGAAAAAAGGTAGTCGATTCTTCATGACTTGTAATATGATTATGATGTATGTGATATGCAATTCTTCATGGCTTGCATTCATGTTATGATTTTTTTTACCAATAATTATGTATAATTATTATTATTATTTGGAATTTAAATGTCAATTCATTTAAATTCATAATTTAAATGTCAATATTTGTAAAATTTTTGTTAATGTCTGTTATGTTGGTAACAAAGATATTCAGATACCGCGGACTGCGAATTTAATATGCTTGTTAAGGATAAACTATTGAATATATACATGTAAACATGGGACACAAGGGGGAGGGTTTTGGGGGGAACCCCCCCAAAACCCTTGATATTTTATCCGATTGATTATTTCTAAGTATATAGTAGAAAAATTTTTATTTGTTATTAATGCTTAATTTTTTAATTAATGCAATTTTTTATTCAATAATTAGTTTTTTCGTTTCTGTTCCCGAAAATTAAAAAAATCAAAAAGGGGCATGATAAAAAAAGGTGAACTTTAACCCCCGAAAAATTTTGTGGCCATTATGTAAGTTTTCCCTTTTTTTCTCCCCCCTCTCTAATATCTTTAAGAATCCCTATTTTAAAAAAAAGCTTATTTAATGCGGTGAGCAGCCACCGTGTGACCACAATGTTTCTGTTACTCATTGTATAAATACAGTTATCTCTGTAGTTAACCGCAATTTGAAATGTTATGATGTATATTGTAAGAATGTGGTGAAGAGATAGTAAAATTGAGAGACAGCAGTTTTAGATCTAATGAAGACAAAAAGGTGATGAAAGTAAACTGATTATTTTATACGAATTCTTAAATCAAGATTTATTAACTGTGTCCCAAAATAAAGCACTTTCTGGTCAGAGCTGTTTCGAGCGAACATAGTAACCTTTGAACTGAAGGCTTTCGGTATTTATTGTACTTTTTTTAAAATGGTTGGGGGTGGGGGAAATGTTTAAATTGGGGATTTCACCCAAATTACGGGGGAAATAATTACGCAAGTTTTAAAATAAGAACTCTAAAAGGTGATTTCCCAAAGGGAAAAGTAAGTGGTTTTTTGATCATACCCCAACCCTTATTTAAAGGGAAATTTTGTTGAAATAATATTGTCAAATTTAAAAAAGTGTTTATTTAGAAAAATATGGCGCATTTTTAAAAAGAAAGAAATTGATGCAATAATCATTAATTAAAAAATTATTTATTCAAAATTAATCAAAAAAAATAATTAGATAATAAAGCTGGTTTTTTTTTTTTTAAAAAAAAGGATTTTTTGTAGTAAATTTCAAACTTTTTTTAAAAAATTAAAACAAATTTAGAACTTCAAAAAATATCCTGTTTTTTTTTTGTGTCATCTTTTTTAGTTATTATTTTTTTTTAAAATAGCTTTTTACTATCAAAAAGCTTTTTTTTTTCTTTTAAAGGGAAAATGGTCGTATTCCCGATTTGATTGTTTAATTTTTTAATTGAAGTTTTATCCGTTTTTTAATTTTTAGGCATACAAAAGTGATACATCAATCGAAAAATAATAATGCAAAAAAAATATAACTAAAAAAAAAAACCAAAAAAGATAATTGGTTCCTTTTTTTTTAGCCCCACATCAAAGGGGCTCAGCACCCCTGTCACGGATAAAAAGGGGGGGTAAAAAGGGGAATTTTGGGGGGGTAATAAAAACGAAAAAAGAGGGTCTACAAATTGATTTGTTAATTTCATGATTTCACTAAAAAAGTTCGGGGATTTGATTAAATCACTTACTTTCATCAGGGGGAAAAGACCTCAAAGAACGATATTTTAACATCTTACGTAATTGATTATCTCCCTTAGGGATTTTTATGGGAAACCCCCTTTAAATTTCATCATTTTCCTGCGACATGTATAAAATTTAGATCATATAATAAAAAAATTTTAGCTAAAATTTTTAGTTTTTTTTTATGGATAAATTATTTAATATTGTTGTGAATGAACATTTTATAAGAAATTATTGAGTAAACTCTGTTTTACAGTTAAAAAATCCTCTCAAGGAATTTATTTTAGATAATCTAAATCGGACATTGAATAACGTTGTGACGGGCTCACGCGTCTTTTCTGTAACAAAACCCCTTTTGGGCACTTTGTGGCCAAGTTTAAAAACGCCTTTTTAAAATAAACCCGGCGAAATGTGAACAAGAAATGCAAATAAGATAGTTTTTAAAAAGCAAAGTTTCAGTAAGCGAGAGGGCAATTTGGGGAATATTTTTTTGGGAAAAGATAAGCGTGAATTGACAGCCTATCGTAAAGTTACCTGACCCAGCCATTACTACAAGGTATACCATTCCCCGACCCAAAAAAGTTTCCTTTTAAAAATTAAAGTTAATTTTGGGATTAAATGGACTGATTATTTGATAAGGACTTGTAATATTATTAGAAGTGGGGAAGACGCATAATATAATTTTTTAAAAAAGAAAGTGATCTAATACGTGATTCGGTTTAACTATTTTTTTTGTGTGTTGGTTCATTCTAGATTCTACTCATTTAAATTTATCTAAATTGTTAGAATTTAAGTTCTATTCTTAATAAAGTCATATTAAAATTTTAAAATGTCTTTTTTTAAAAACCCTACCCCCTCTAGCTCACGCTGACAATCAAAGATGGGTCACCAAGGGGGCGGTACCCGCGTGTTCTGTGTGCATCTCTTACTTGTTCTAAATAATTTCCTTTTAATAAGTTCATAAAATGCTTAGCTATATTGGGATATAAACCAAAGGTGGACAACTTGCGACCCACCAAGGCAGTAAGAAAATTCACTTTGAACGGAGATTTCTTTCCCGGGCGTGATCAGATTTGTCTTTTATTTTTCACTATTAGGAAAACAAAGTACCTGAAAGTGTTTGTACTAAAATACCATCAACAGAGTTTGGAGGACGAGGTCACAAGAAGATTTCAGTATTTTAACAAGTTAACTGGGATTGACGAATATACCCGTCATCGAGAAGTTGCAGGGTTTTGTGTCATGTCGAGTACACTCGTCAAGCATAAAAAGTTGTGACCATTGGCTATTTAAATTGTATAATTATTGAGAAAAACAAAACATATTCTCAAATTTCAAGATGTTTAGAATATTTTGAAATCAGGCCGGAGTAAAACAAAGAAATAAAAAATATGGAGGATTTGAGATGAACTCATGCATCCCTGTATGCACCGACCGAAACAGCTTATTTCATACAACGAATTTATTTATGTGTGATGATAATATTTTTTGGATGTTAGTCTAAAAGGGAAAAAAAGGGGCTCAGATGGTAGATAGGCATTTAGACCTAATGTAACCCGATTAGGTGGAAATCATGCGCCAGATTATATACCTTTAACTTCGAAAACAAAAAGTTCTACACGAAGGTGTTCAGTTTGTTATAAACGTTAGATCAGGAAGGAATCGCCTTTCTGGTGCTCCATTTGGAAAGTCCCATTAAGTATAGTACCCTGTTTTGGTGAATACCACTTCACAGGAGAAATTTAAATTCTTACCTTTATATGTATTTAACTTTTTTCATGCTATTTTCAAGTAATATGTGTTTATGTTAACCAAATAAATAAGTATTAGTGATAAAATTGGTGATTTTATAAAATAAAACCATCTTTTTGATCCAATATTTTAACAGCGACACTTATTCTGTGATTGACGAATATACTAGTCATCGCTCAATTTCAGTGGATCACATAGTTGGGGGCTCTCAAACGGGACACCACAGTTAACTGGTTAAGAAAACTGAGCCTAAATTCTATTTGCTCCGTTATTCCATCACTGCTGATAATGATACAGTACCTGAGGAGCTATAAATTGAACTTATTGACCTGGAGTCAGATCATAGTGTGAAAGAAATGTTTAATGCTAGACACCGACTTTTACAAATCTTTGTCAGCTGAAAAATTTCCATGCATGAGGAAATTTGCAGGGAAATTGTTCTTTATATATATTTTAGTCAACATATTCGTGAGCAAGGTTTTTCTTAAACGGAGATCAGCTAGAGTAAATACAGATACAAGTTGGCTGACATTAACCTGTAGGCTGTGTCGAAAATTTACTATAGTAATATATATATATATATATATATATATATATATAAGTCAATTCTTACTTAGATCAAAGAAAAATTTTGTTTTAGCTACTTTTTATTAAATAGTTACAATTAATGTACTTATGTATATACATATGACAGAATCACAACAGTAAGTGGTAATAAATTTTTATTAATTATCATTAAAGTATCGTATTGTCATCTAAAACAATCGTGTATATAAAATTTCAGTTCAACTGAAGGCTTTAAAACGTGAGAAAAAAACATTTTCAAGTTTTGACACAAGTCGCCAAAAGGGTTGCTAAGTCGTCAACTTGGCTGTATTTGTAATTCTTTCAATAATTAGTTTTAATCCATTAATTTTAATTATTTATTAGTAAATTATTGTATTGTCATCCAAAATAATCATGTATATAAAATTTCATCTCAATTGAGCGCTTTAAAATGTATTTTATTAACGATTGAAAATTCCACCCAGATAAAAAATAAACATATAAATAAATATATAGAGATTGTGAGGTAATAGTAGGAATTGAAAAAGGTTTTATAGATTTTTGAACATTTAAATGCTTCTTAAAAAATAGACTTATAGATTACTTCTAAATAAACAGCAAATGAATTTAAAAGGAGATTTCATAGAAAGGAGCGTTTAAAGCTGATCCTGAGTAACATTTTAGCTTAGTGCACTTCACCGTATTCAGCAACCCGAACGGTACTAACTCTTAGACAATGAAGGATTAAGGTTATACTTGTTTTCAAACAAAGTTAAGAACATTCGATGCAACCCACTTAGAAAGATATCGACTAATGTAATCCAGTGAGATTATTGTCGTACGCTTCGTCACTGATTCGAATCAGTCATGGTTTTAATCATAATTTTTCCAAATCGATTTATTGTTTATTAATATTTCACTTAAAAATAACATAATGGCTATTATAGCGACAAGCAAATGTTTATAAATACTGTATTTTATAGTTAAGTATATAATGCTCTTTTCAGAGGAATTGTGAAAAGAAATAAATAGGACAGATGAGTTATAAACTAAAATTTATACGCCAAGAATAGGTGAGATATATTTGTACTTTCTCTTAGAGAAAAGCTCACTGTGTGATTAAATGCAGGAAAGTAAGAGAGTTATATTACGTCGTTCTATAAAGCTGCACGAGGGCTTTAACGACGGATAGCGTAATTTTGAGCAATGGTCAAGTGACGAGGATGACACCTGAGCTGGCATCCCCCTCTCCTAACTTCACCACACTAATGATAGGAGATTGATCCTCGACAGATCGATCGCCTCTGCACAGCGAGACTTCAGCGGCACCTGGCTCGAACTCATTAAACGCCATCCATGAGTTCGTGACCTTGATCACTAGGCTACCATGGTCACCTGATTCTTCAAAAGAACGCCCTGAGGGATAATGGAAACAGCTTCACTTAAAATTATATTATACTTCCTAAGGAAACGAAGCCAGTATTAAATATGTCAAGCCTTAAGCGGGGAAGTGAAAAGATTAGGGTGTCAACTCTGCTGTCCTCCTAGACACCTCAAAAGTGGCGGTTCAAAATTACGAGGTTCTTCATTCATCTCCAGAGTGGTTCCTAAGTGTGACGTTTTATGGGCAATCAATTCACGCAATTAAATCCAAATCCACAGACTGGACGATTCCCTCATTTAATGAGAGTGAGCTACTCTAAGTGAGAGAGTGAGTGAATAAATATTAACGTCGCACCACTCAGCTACTCGAGGGGTTTGGGCTACGCATCTCGTAATTTTGAACCATAGTTAAGTGGCGAGGGCGACAGCTGAGTTGGCACCCTCTCTCCTAACTACCACACCACACCAGAGGGAGGACGTTTGAGCTCTCGACAAATTTAACGTGCAATGACCCTTCCCGTACATGACGGGTCACAGTGGTAATAGGCTCCCGAACTCATGACTGATTGATTGATTGAATACAATGTCGCACTGAACAGCCACGAGGCTTTTGGCGACGGACCACTAATTTTGAACCACGGTCAAGTGACGTGACGACACCCGATCTGGCACCCCTTCTTCCCAACTAACACCACACCGCCGCACCAACGGAAGCGCTGACGTTTCAGCTCTCGACCGATTTAACGTGCATCGCTGCCCTACACGGCGGGTCTTAGTGGTACTGTCTCCTCGAACTCGTGACAGCATGCCACGATCCACCACTCTATACCACTCGGCTACTGCGGCCACCCGAACTCATGACACATGGGCCGTGAGTCCGTTACCTTGACCACTAAAATACTGCGGCCACGGGCTACTCTAAGAGGAAGTGCAATTGCATCTCCCCAGCACTCAGCGCATGAATTCCAATTTGTACATTTGCTCTTCGTTTTATTTATTTTCTCGAGTCCTCCTCGGAAGAGCAATTATTAATGAACTGTAAAGCACTGTCCATTTTTTAGTTTTAAAACCATTTGCTCAAAATAATTTCGAAAAATGAAAAGAACTCTACATGAGAGAGAGAGAGATACATATATAAATGGAATTGGATGTACAAAGTAAAATCGTAATATAAATGAAATAATAAACACACACACAAAGAGTGTGAACCTAACACATTTCTCATTCAGCTAACAAACGATGGAATGAGGTCAGCAAAAGGGTATATTCTCTTTGTTGCTGTTGTATTTTCCTTCGCATAAAAGCAACCTGATAGTAGAAACTCTGTTAAAAATACCGTTAACTCTCTTTACAGAGTTAAACTATCGGGTGTCTGAAAAGTATGACTAGACTTTCAAATATTAATTACAAAAATAAATAAATAAAGATATTCAATAGCGCAGGGGTGGGCAGACTTTTCCAGGGCACAGGGCTGCTTCTAATTTTTTTCAAGGTGTTGCGGTCCTCCTAGTGGCGTAGGTGTAGTGAGCTAAAAGAAAGTATACAAGGCAGTCGGACCTACATTTTACGAACCTCTGTTTTACGAATTTCTCTAGTTAGCGAACATTTTACGATTTTTGTCGTAAAATAAACTCCGAATAGTGAAGTGCATTTTCTATTCAACGAAATTTTCTCGTTTTATTCGATTTTTTCCTCCGTATTTTTTAAAATACCGTATTTACTCGAATATAAACCGCATTTTTTCCCCCAATGAATGCAATGAGGTTAATTCATGTGACGTCATTAGTCACATGATAGTGAAAGCAGCGTGATTCTAGTCAATCAATTCAAAAACTCATGTGACGTCATAAACACACGGTAAAAACTATCTTGTGTTTCCAACTAATCAGTTCACGCGCTCCGGTGTTGCCAAGTTTTGCTCTTTGCAGAAACTTTCTCTTAAAAAGTACATATGTATAAAAAATGCATTTTATTTAAAAGTATAAGCATAAAATACGACTTTTTTAATTTAAAAAAATCTTTTTGAAGAAATTATTTTTTTCCTTAACATTTAAACATCTTTACCCAAATATGAAATTTGAAATTTTATCTGAGTTTTACAAATAGAACAAGTTTAATGTTTGTTTTGAATTCAATGGAAAACACGTGTTTGTTTTTATCATGTGACTTCATGAATCAAGCCCATTGAAAATCGGGCACGAAGGGAAAAAAAATGTTGGATGGGGTATTTATAGCAATTACAGCTTCATGCATGTATTTAAAAGTTTATAATACTGGATAAAATAACTAATTATTCACTTCTTATTAGTTTTCTTCTTAAATTTATTTTAATTTCGTAAAATTGGATATCGATAAAACCATTTTAGACTATTTTCAACTTTCACAAATACTCATTGAGAATTTGGGGCACTACTTAGAATCGGTGGCGGCTTAGATTCGAATAAATACAGTTTTTCTAGACCTTCGTATGATGGAATGATTATTAGGTCTTAGTGAAAGCGGTCACTCCAAAATGTCTTGGCGGTCCACCGGTCGATCGCGATCGACTTAATGCCCCTTTCGCAATAGCGGGGTTTTTTGTTCCATAAAGAAAACATTAAAAAAATTTTAGAATTTTTTATTGCACGATTTTAATGTGCGCATCTTTAGTTGTGCTACACATCGAGTCTATACGAGATATCTATCCACGTTCTGTGAAGCATTGTAAGTTCAACAATCTGTTTGCGGTCACTGTAATTCGACTTTTCATTTCATAAGTGTCTCTAATTGAAGATTGGTAAACAATAGTTTTCATGTATTCCTACAAGATGAAGTCCAAAGGTGTCATATCTAGTGGTCCGGGTGACCACGATATTGGACTTTCTCTTCCCATCCATCGCCCGAGAAACATTTTTCTCTTTCAAACCAGTGTGATGATGCCCCATTTACGCTCTCCATAAGTTGCAAATTTAAATCCGATAAACTGTGCTACAGAACCCCAGTGGCTGAGTGGTTAGTACATCGCGATTCCTCACCACAGGTCCGAGGTTTAAACCCCGGGCTGGGCAAGGTTGACTCAGCTTTTCATCCCTTCAGTGAGTCTATGAATGGGAACCAAGCTTGCTTAGGAACTTAACACTGGGGGTTTCGTGTCAGACTGACCACCTGACCGGAACATCTGCTCATGCACCTCAGAGCCCAGGGCCGCGTATACTAAGTTGGGCACAGTAGACCTTGACACTCATGGGCTGTTGCGCCACTGAGTTAAGTTAAACCTTGTTACAACTTACACGTGTTCTTCCGGAGAAGCCATTTTGAAATGAGAATGTTGAAAAACGGGAACATTGAGCCATTTAGTTTGCATTTCTTTTCCAGAAATTATAATGTTTTCTTTATGAAACACAATAAACCAGCGCTTCTCAAATTTTCAATATTTGAGACCCAGTCACGATTTTCATCGCGACTCCCCTCCCCTCCCAAAAAAAAACAATAACAATGTATTCAATGCAATAATAATGCACTTTGACTCTAAAGCTGCAATGTGACCTTAATTATAACACGTAGAAATTATCAAGAAAGCCCAGTGGTCGAAGGGGAGCGTATCGCGCTTTCATCCCTACTGGAGTGGGTCAATAAATTAGTACCAAGCTTGCTTGGGGACTTAAACAGTGAGGGTCTCGCTTTAAACACTACTTAATCGGGACATCTGCTCATGTACCTCAGCGCCCAATGGTCACGTATACTGGGATGGGCACAGTAGGTCCTGGCCCTCATGGACTGTTACGCCACTAAGTTTGAAAATTATCAAGATAAGTATTAAACTTCGCATGTGTTACTTTTAGGTAATAGATGCCACCCAGCTAGTATAGAGGATATGACCCTCGGCTTGTAACCGAATGGGTTCGGGTTCGAATCTCGAATAGGGCATGGTTGTATTTCCTTCGAGAAAAGAAGTCGGAATTGCCTGTAATGGATTCCCGTCTCGAATGGAAAGTAGTGAACTCCTTCTGTTATTTTTCGGAATCATTATCTGTAATAAATGTCTATATTCTTCTATTTGTATTGTATATTTCTGTTCTTCAACTTATATTTCAGATGTATCCCAGGATAAAAACACACGACAATAAGTGATAGATATTTTAAGTAAGTTACTTTTTTAAGTAATAAAATAAGTACACATTATGTTACTTTTCTAATTTTTAGACTAGAATAGATTGCAAATAATTTTTAATTAAATTAAATACTTATTTCATGAATCACTTATTTTTTTTCTAAAATCTAATCATCCATTTCCAACATCCTACCTTTGTAAAACCGGATATTTTGCATGGTGACTGAAAATAAAATAAAGATCTCAGCTAAATATAGAAAAAGATCTTAGAGTATTAATATCTAATATTAAATTTTCCATTCAAAAACAATCCTATGGTGTGAGTGAGTGAATATTAACGTCGCACTGTTCAGCTACACGAGGGCTTTTGGCAATGGACCTCGTAATTTTGAGCTATGGTCAAGTGACGAGGACGACACCTGAGCTGGCACCCCCCTCTCCTATCTACCACACCCCACCAACGGGAGAACGTTTGAGCTCTCGACAGATTTAAAGAGCATCACACACTACCACGGCGGGTCTTTAGTGGTACTGGGCTCGAACCCATGACAGGCCTGCCATGATCCGATACCTTGACCACTGGGTTACCGCAGCCCCACAATCCCATGAGAGTCACTAGTTAATATTAGACATGTTCTTAATTTAGCATAGATAAAATAATTATCAAATACATTGTACAGTACTGATACTTTTATAAGTATATTATATCAGTGTGAATGTGTTTTTGTTTCTTATAATGTTAGATTTTATTCTATTTTGCTTCTTTTCAGTACATTAATACATTTTTACATAAAGTTTTATTTTTGACTTTTCGATAAGCCCCCACGTAAGGTTATCATGCCCCTAGTTTGAGAAACGCTGCAATAAACTATAAGTGAAAATCTATTTGCTTATTTTTAATTCGTTTTTGAAAGAGTGTAATCATATTTTCTGGACGCCCTATGTATTCATCCCTTTGGATTAAATTCTTCGCAAAAATTTAACTTATATTGCAAACGCACAGCTGTTATATATAGTACAATATATATCACATTAAATGCATACGCACTTGTAATAACTGATTAGGTAGCAATATCAAAAAACTTATTCAGATTTCGATTTTCTTAAAAACAAGCGATATGAAAGAAAAAAAAATTAAGTCAATTCCTACTTTGAATGGATGAAAATAAAGTATTTTATTAACGAACAATATACAGTCAGGAATATTGAAAATAGAGACCCAAGAAGAAAGCATCGGATTGAAATGAAATTTAATAGACATAATGACACAGATGAGAGATTCACTTGATCTGAAAAACAAGACAATTAAGCGAATACAGGGTGTGCGACGACACAAATACTGGGCAACTTCAATAGTGCGTTGGACCACCTCCAGCTGCAATACATGCCACCACAAGGTCCGGCATTGAGTTGATTAGACACCTTATGTTGTTCTGAGGCAGATGGGCCCACAAATCTTGAACAACCAACTCTAAATCATGTACAGAGTGACACGATGGCATCTGCCGTCTTAGCTGATCCCACACGTGCTCTACAGGGGACAAATCGGAGAGCGGGCCGGCATGGAAGAGTCTGAAAACGATGTAAGAAGTCTTGAGCAACTCTTGTTGTATGCGGACGAGCATTATCTTGCTGAAAATTGCCCCTGGGAGACCATTTAGGAAAGGTCCTACGTGCGGTCGAAGAATATTATCAACGTAACGTTGGCCCGTTAATTTTCCACGCATCATAATTAAAGTGGACCGGCTATCATAGGCTATGGCCCCCCAGACCATTACACCAGCTGTGCGGGCAGTGTGACGTAGAACAGTGTGGGGGTACCGCTCACCAGGGTGCCTCCACACCCGTACACGGTTATCATCTGTCCCCAAAACAAACCGGGATTCATCACTAAACACAACCTTTTTCCAATCTGTGACATTCCACATTGATCTGGCTTGGCACCACTGTAGACGCAGTTGCCGATGTTCCGGTGTTAAAGGGAGTGCACGGAAAGGGTGCTTAGATTTAAAATTTGCTTCTGCAAGGTGTCTGGAAATTGTTTGTGGAACAATTGCTACGCCTACGTCTGTTCGTATCGTTGAACGAGTCACTGTGGGGTCCACAAGTGCTTGCCGCACGATCCTTCGATCCTCTCTCCTTGTGGTCTTCCTGGTCGCTCCAGACCCGGTTTTCCGCTCGTGGGTACCTTCTCGTGTCCATTGCTCCCAACAATTTCTAACGGCACACTCTAAACGATCCACCTGGCCAGCAACACGGCGCGTCGACCAGCCTACAGTTTTCATCCCGATGATCAGGCCTCTCTCAAACTCGCTTAACTGTGAGAAATGTCTTCTAGCACTTTTACCTGGCATGTTTCGCTTACCAAAGTCTTCCTACAATCGGCGGGTAATCGTCACGTTTATGAATCTTCGAATTTGCGCTGGCTTATATAGCACCCTCTTCCTGATTGTAGCGTCACCTCGGCGTGTATGAGCATGCGTATTGGCACAAAACTTGGATCATTTGCATATCACATTACGCTGTACTTATTTGCAAAGTTTCGTGATTGTACTTAGCTTCCTTCTTGGGTCGCTATTTACAATTTTCCTGAGTGTGTATATATATATATATATATATAAAGAGAGGGTGAACTAATAGACGAAATTGAATAAAGAGCCTGATTTATCTGACGCCAACTTTTGTCATTGTTTTAACAGTTACATTATTACAACAATAGAGACGAATCTAAGTTGGCGTCAAAAACCGGTAATTAATTAAATTAAATTAAATTAAAGTAATTAATTAATGTTTGAAAAAACTGTATTGACACCAAGTGTCATCCACTACAAGCTAAAAAAATTTATTTGAACTTGATTGGATGAATAGAAAATATTTTATTAACGATTGAAAATTGGGGAACAAGATAAATATATACCTAAATATATAGAGAGAACGAGCTAATAGTAGGAATTGAAGAAAAAATGACTGGATAAATTACGTTTAAACTAAAATCATATTCGAAACATTCCCGGAAAGCTTGTAAAATTAATCTAACAATTTTGCAATTATTACCGTAAAATTCGGCGTATAACGCGCACTTTTAACACAAAAAATAAGATGGAAATTTAAGGGTGCGCGTTATACGCCGGGTATAAAAACGATAGCTTTAAAAATAACAAAAGAGATGAACATAAAATTTTTTTTTCTTCTATTTGTGTATCGAAATACTGTTTATTTAAAAGAAATGACTTGCTTTATGAGCTAAAAGAGATGTAGTTCTAGAAGTATACTATTTTTTTCAAAAATTTGGAATAATACCTCGAATAAATGACTTCAAAACATAAGAGCAATGCATATTAATGTGTCAGATTTTTTCGTAAAAAAGGGGGTGCGCGTTATACGGCGAATATACCTAAAACTTAAAAAAGGCAGCTTGAAAGTATGGGTGCGTGTTATACACCGGTGCGCGTTATATGCCAGATTTTACGGTATATACATATATTTCATGTAACATTGAATTAATTCTTCCCTGAATTTTACACTTCAAATGCTTGAAATTGTATCCATATTTTTCTGATAGATATTGGGAGATTTCTGACAAAAGTTTTAAATTATATTTACATATTTCTGACATTTGGATATTACACAACAAAAGAATCGCTAAAGGATGCATATTTTCAAACTTTACATTATTCAATTCGTTATTGTGGTCAATCAAAACCTTTGTCAATTGTATAAAATCACTTTGTAATTCTGAAGCTTATCCTTTTTCTTTTTTTTTTCAAGAGAATCTAAAATTTTTCAATACCTACAAGAAGTTATAATCCACTTCTTGCAGGGAAAGGTTCTTATTTCCAAACTTTTGATTGAATTAATCAAATTTGCTATAATTTAAAGACTTGTTAAAAAATAAAATTCGTCGTTTAAAGTTGTAGTTTATAAAGAAAACAAAATTTTGATAAAAGAAGAAAAAACAAATTTCCCATTTTTCTGAAGAACTTTCTAATATATGTATGCAGTTTCATCTTTTACCCAGAAACGTAAATATTCATTCACTTTTTCAAAGCCATTATGGAAGGAAATTTGCAATGATATATGATTTATCAACTCAATGAAACACCTTTCAGAAATATACGATATTTCAATATATATATAGCGAATATTTTCTACAATATAAAAATAATACTCTACGTCATGAAAAAAAGTACACATGTTTTGAATATATAATAATCAGAAGCTGATCACATCATGTACCCAAAAAATACATATAGTTTTTGAAATAATAAGCAATCCTAAAATCCATTTTATATTAAAAACATTTAATTTTTTTCCCTTTTTGTCAATAAGCAGGTAGGTTTTATTTAAAGCAAACGCATTTATTTATAAAAAATTACTAAATCGTTATGAAAGTAGATCGTTTCGAAAAAATGTTAGGAATAAGAATATAAATGATCAAAATTATTTATCTAAAATATATATATATATATAATTGGTAACCCAGTGGCTGAGTGGCTAGTGCATCGCGCTTCCACACAACGGGTTCGAGGTTCAAACTGCAGGCTGCGCAAGGTTGACTCAGCCTTTCATCCCTTCAATGGGTCGACAAAATGAGTACCAAGCATGCTTGGAAACTTAACACTGGGGTTTTTGCTCCAGACTGACCACCTGACCGGAAAATCTGCTATGCACTTCAGGGCCCAAGGTCGTGTATACTGAGTTGGGCACAGTAGGCCTTGTCCCTCATGGGATGTCGTGCCAATGAGTTAAGTTTTATATAGTATATATAATTAAGGAAAATTCGAGTGTGGTAATTAGCATACAGCTAAAGCGAAACAATATATTTTGTACTATGAAAAGAAAAAAAAATCCATACATTTCCAGGGATTTGTAAAATTTTTATGAGAATAAAATATTTATATTACTGGCACCGCCCTTCATCTAGTCTCTCTAGAGTAATTTTTTAACATTTAAATCTATTCTGACGAAATTTGTGGAATTCATTTAACTTAGCTAGAAGGTTTCTATTTTAATGTATCTAATGGGATGTTGAAACATCATGTTTTGCTACATTGATAAACTTTGATCTCCACGATTTGTTCTTTCTTCATGGACGTAATAAATATTTTTTAATGAAATTACAAAATTGTACTATCAACTTACACGTATACTCTTCATCTTAAGAAATAGCTGGCCGTGGTAGTCAAGTGGTCGTGGTTGAGGCCAGCGTTATTCTACCTTGTCATGAGTAGATGGTGCAGCTGAAGACGCGCCACTTTAAATCTTACACTTTAATACACTTTAAATCTGTCAAGGCTCAAACTCCTCAACTTTTTGGCATGGTGAGGAAGTTTGGGGAGTGGAGCAATTTTCTGAAGTTCAAAATTACAAGGTCCTTCTCCATTAGGCCTCGTGTTGCTTCGAATTACAAAGTTAATATACACTCAATCCAGAAATATATCTTGTAAAATTGGAGATATTGTAGAGCAGTGTTTCTCAACCTTTCTTTTACTATATGCTCCCATAAGCCTTTTAAAAATTCTTATATCTCCCTATACATACAACACATATATATATATAGGTATATATAATATATAAGACTTAAATGTAACGTAGACTTAAATGTAGACGTAATAAATGTAAATTATTACAGTAAGTAAATTTTTAAAACTTACAATGGAAAACTAAAAAAATAAACTCAAAATTTAGTGAGATCCTTGCGCTTGATGTTTTGCTGCAAAAAGATTTTATATCGGGTTCCAATTTAATTAACTTTAGTCTCTCAAGTCTCCTTGTTTTGTTATATACAACCTATTTCTTCTTTTTAGCTACAGATCATTTGTGGCACTAAATCGGCATTCAGTTAAATATGAAGATGGAAATGGCAACAATAGTTCTCTTGCACATTTTGTTGCACTTAGATATTTGATTTCGGTTTCTTCACAAAGCCATGCCATCACTACTTTTACATTAAATAATGTTTAATTTACACATCGTTCTGCATTTCCGTGAGTTTTTCTTGATGCTGTAAATCTGAAATATCAGAAAGATCTACTCACATATTGGCTGCGCCATCCAAGCTGGGAAATCAATTTTTTGTAAATCAAGAAGAGTCTTTTGTTTTAAGGTATCCGACTACGTTCAGAACCGTGATTTTATAAAGCGCATAAATGGATAATTTTCGTGATATTTAGTGTCACTTAGATTCGAATACATGTATAAAACTGTTTTAAGGACATTTTGACAAAAGAAATTTATTTAAATACAATATTTTGGCAAAAAATTAACTTAGAATAACCTTTTTTCAAAATGTTCTCCTTTTGTGAAAAATGCTTCTATTATAATAATATTTTGCCTGTATATAGCTCAGACCTCTGTACAGAGACTCAACTACGATTTTTGAAAAATTCACATTATTTTCAGAGTTAAAACCCATTGAAATAATTATTGGCATTTTTTTCTTAAAATTTCTCCCCTCTATTGTCGTAAAACATGGATACACCTACTTCTAAGTTATATATTTCAAAAATTCTAGTTGAGCCTCTGTAGAGAGGTCCGAGCTATATACAGGCAAATTATTATTATAATAGACGCATTTTTCACAAAAGGAGAATATTTTGAAAATAGATCATTCTATGTTCATTTTTTGTCAAAATATTTTTTGTACTTAAAGAATTTTTTATTATAATACTAACCTTATAAAACAATTTTATATGCATTTTCTAATCTAAGTGAAACTAAATATCATAAGTATTATCCATTTATACGCTTTTGTAAAATCACGGTTCCGAACGTAGTCGGATACATTAAATCAGCTGACAAAATTTTTAAATGATTGACAGTAACATTTAAAACTCTATCAATTATACTTCACATTTTTGGAGTCAGTATAACCTTTCAAAAATTTTGCTCAAAACTTTGTTTATAATTGGCTATATTACTACTAAATAGATCATTTACACGGTCTAAATGATCATTTTTCGAATTGCCCTCCTTAAGAATGAAATTGCCCCCTTAGGGAGCATAGGCCCCATGTTGAGAAATATTGTTGTAGAGTGTAAATATTTCCGTCTACATTCGGATTTTTTTTTATTTCGCATTAAATAGGTAATTAGTATATCTCTTTTAAATGCAAAAAATATACCTCTGCGAATGTGTTTAACCCTTTAACGGGTACACAAAGCTAAAATACACTTTTCTGTGATAAAGTACTTGATAAATGTAATGTTCTCATCTTCTACAAGCATTATTTAGTCACACACAAGAAAAAAAAATATGATTAGTAGTTTTTTCTTCTTGGTTGGTAGCTAGACGTTATAGCCACTGCGAACTTAAGACATTTAACTTACTTTTCAGGACAGAAATAATGAATCATATTACAATGAACAAGTAACATTTTTAAGTCAATTCCTACTTAGATCAACGAAGAAAAAATTTTTTAGCCACTTTTATTAAATAGTTACAATTAATATAAATGTGTATATACATATGACAGAAACACAACATTAAGTTGAAATTAGTTTTTATTAATTATTATTAAAGTATCGTATTGTCATATCCGAAACAATCGTGTAAATAAAATTTCAGTTGAACTGAATGCTTAAAAACGTGAGAAAAAAAACCTTTTCAAGTTTTGACACAAGTAGCCAAAATTGTCGCTAAGTCGTCAACGTGGCTGTGTGTATTTATAATTCTTTAAATAATTAGTTTTAATCAATTGATTTTTATTAATTATAATTAAATTATTGTATTGTCATCCAAAATAATCATGTATATAAAATTGCAGCTCAATTGAGCGCTTTAAAATGCATTTTATTAACGATTGAAAATTCCACCAAGATAAATAAATAAATAAATATATAGAGAGTGGGAGTTAGTAGTGTGTGTGTGTATGAACTGAAAAATTACCATTTATGCAAGTAACTATTTCAATAACAATTAAATACGAAGTACAAGTGTAATAGTTGTACAATATAGAATGCTTACTAAAACATAGATTGAAATTGGTATATATCCACATTTTATATTTTATTTAATTTTGGTATTTTATATAGTTTGTCAAAATTATCGCTGTCCTTCTTCGGCTGTAAGGAATTATCATTAATATGCAATGTGAAAGAGAATATATATGCGAATCGTTTCACTGACATTTATTCAGATATATATACTCATCAAGCAAATCAGGAGAATTTGAACAGTTGTCCCTGTAGCTATATAGGCAAGCGCTTGATTCCCATAATCTTCATCATTAGTATCACTATTATTAGAGGCTGCTGGCAAGACCTGATGGCAGTTCTTCAAATATAGCAAGAGCCTCTTGAACAGATAAGTTTTTTTCTAGGCATCGTTACACAAATATACTCAAATTCTACCTTACGTTGATAATAATAATAAAAATCAATGTACAATAATCTTATAAAACAGAAATGCTAATTAAAAATATATACACATCTATAAGTAAAAAGTATTCAAAATATTTTAGGCACCTTAATAATATGAAAACGTTTTTTCCTAGCAGAAAACCTGTAATGTAAAGATTTTCGAACTCAAGAATCTCGTACCACATATTGTAAACAAAGTTTGCTTATATTGCCGACCCCCAACATTCTCACGTGATTCTAAGACCTCTCTCGAAGAAGAAGAGCGAAAATTTCAAGGTTATTTTTCTGTTCTATGTGGACAGTGGATAGAGCCTCTATTCACATATAAAAGCTTTCCAACCCCCAAAATTTTTTTAATTGCACATTTGCTTAATTCATTCAGATGAGAATAAAGGACATATCGAAATTTCTTTCAAAGATCAGAAATTTTATTTATAATAATCAAAATACAATTTGTAGATTTACACCAAGAAAAACTATTTTTAACTACCCATCAGAGGACATGCAATGCAAAAAAGGTGTCGTGCTGCCATCTATACTGATTTTTATGCGTTTTAGCTTCAATTAACGCATGTGGATAAACTAAATATCCACCACTCGCTTGGAGAAAATTTTTAACATGTGCATAGACCTATTAGGCACTACCCGCGAAAGGGTAAATCTGAAAAAGTTGATTTTGTGGTATTTGTTACATCAATCATAATGAAGCTTCCCATGGCTTTAAGGCCTAACAAATATCATAACTTTATTTTATGAATTGTAGCTTTGTCAATAAATTAGCAGTTTTAGTTTAAAACATCTTCTGTGTGAAATATATACAGTCAGACTCCGATTTAAAGTATTCATCGGAACGGGTACTTTGTTCGTTAATTCGGGGTTATTTGTTACATCGAGGTTCAAACAAAATACTAATTGTTTGCACTTACCTTTGAGAAATTCTATAAGGAACTATATAAAAACTATCCATCGTTAGAAACTTTTTATTCAACAGCTAAAATTAATGAATTATTACTCATCAGTTAATAGGGAATTTTAAAATACTTTTTTGATGTTTGACTATCTTTTTGATTACTGACCCGAAAGAGTTCTTTTTCGACTTTATGCAGAGAAGAGAATACCGCGTTATTTACATCCTGCTGCATGAGGTGCGACGTTTGAGATAAATAACGTTAGCGTGATATTAATTAATTTAAATATTTTGTTTATTTACGTTACAGCTATTATTTACATATTATACATTGAAGTTATTTAACTTATTAAAAGATTATTAGAGTTCAAAACAATGGTTTGTGAGAGGAGAGTTCCCTTTCGGTAACCGTTCACTTGAAGGTTCAAAGCATCTCTCTTTGCTCGGGGATCAGGGGCCTGCGCCCTTTAGCATCCCGTTACATCCTGCTGGTCGGCGGGGAAAAAGGTCCCTCGGGGTAAAAAGTTGCGGGGAGGTCCAAGGCGGACCATGCAATAATTTCGACATACAGGTGCAGGATGCACGTGTGATGATTATTTCCACAAAGAGGCCATCTCACAGCTGGGAGGCGAAAACGTTACAGAGGTATGTTTTCAGTTTCCACAAGCAATGTAAAGCTTTAGAAAATGTAACAGTTTTGATAGGAGTTTCATTATCCATTTCTGGATCAGAATCGCTAATTACTGGCTCCAACAAATCAACAATTTCCTCAACTTCAGTCACACAGATAGACAGTCCACCATCAAATGTAATATGTAAAATATCCCCTTCGTTGTGGAATGAAATGAGATAAGAAAGAAATTTCATGTTCTATTTAAAACTCACACGATAGGTTAAGCTTATCTGCACCTGTAAAGACAAATATTGGACTGCCTCCTTTCCCGTCGAAATTTTCTGTTTACAAGAAATGTCTTGTTCTGTTTCGGACAAAAGGAATAAAAATTAGTCATTAAAAAAAATCCAATTTTTTCTGATACAATCTAATAAAAAAGATTTTTTAGTTGTTGAAAAATTCATTAAATTGGAGCTGATTATTTTTACCTTCATTTTGGTTGAAAAAAGAAAATTCGATAAATCACAAAATTCGTTACATAGGGATCCGACTATTATATATATTAGGTATAATAAAAGTGTTAATTTAATAAGAGAGAGTGTTTATAAATTACTCCACGTGTAATAAGAAAATTATGGATTACGTTTAGAGAAAAATGGCTCCTAAAAGGCAACACTTGATCTTAATGTATTCTTTGTTTGTAAATAAAACGCTGTTTATTCAGTATTAAATCGTAATTCCTTTCACTTTCATCAAGAGATTTTAGATTCATACTAATTACAGATGCGTGGACACGTACGTAATGATTAATTGACAACTGACGATACTGAGGATTGACATTTCCGGAAATATTTCTCAGAAAAAGAAAAATAAATTTCGCTATTAAATCACACATCCTGAAGCAAATTCGTCTTTTCTAACAGACTTCTTAGCAATTTTCGATTGCCTAATTCGAAATAATACGTAACAGAAGTTGTAACAAGGTTAATTTTAAAATATTTCTTGATCGTTTGAGAGCTATTTTTCAAGTAGTCATGATATTTTAAGGCAACAAACTTTTCATTCGATATTATGAATCTCTAAGAAAAACATGAAAAGTAACAACAAAAACATTACGTTAAACGTGGACCCCTTTTTTCGGCCGTTAAACCCCGGAGGAAAAAACGTTATGGGAAAAATTCGTTAAGTTACTTTTAAAAAGTTTAGAAAATCATAAAAAATTTTTTCAAAATTGAATTATTAGAAAAATTTTCCTTTTCTTTTTTTTTTAAAATTAAAATTTATTAATTTCATATATTCTCCCTCAAAAAGTCACATGGAAAAAAAAATTATAGGAAAAAAAAAACATTTTTTATTTAAAACGGCTAAAATAAAAAATTTTTTTGTAAAAAATGATTAATAGGTTTTTCTATTTTACTTTGTCCGGGTGCCCCGTACACATTTTACTTGCATTTTTAAAAAGAACTGAAAAATTATCAATTATTCCCCCAAAACCTTTTTAATAATTTTTTTCTCGTTAATTTTTTATTTTTTTAAAATTAATTTTTACTTTTTTCTCGTTCACTATAAAAACGTGTTTTTTTTTTGAAACTTTTTGTTTTTTTTTTTTATTAACACAAAAACAGGTTTTATTTTAAACACTTATTTAGATTAACTTTTCTATTTTTTTTTAAATTATACCCCCTTCATTTCATTATTCCCTTTTTTTAAAAAAAGGGACAAAACAAGGGGAAAATTGGAAAACTTGTTTAAAATTTTTTGAACAAAATTTAAAAAAAATATTTTTTATAAAAGATATATTTGCTTAAAGGAGGTTTTTTACTTTTAAATTTTTAAATAATCTTTTTCAAAACGGAAATGTAAAAATAAAGGGGAAACATTAATCTGTGGTCTATCGGAAATAACAATATTAAAATATTCTATTGTCATTGGTCCTTGAAAGTGTGAAAATTTCGGATTAACCCTGCCCTTTTTTAAAGTGGGAAAAAATCGCGTTAAAGGGTTTCCCTTTACATACAGGTGGTTAAAAAAAGCGTGTTGAAAGCATTGTCCAGGAATACTCTGTATTTTTAACTTTAAAAAATAATTTTATATTAAAATTAATGAGCTCTTTAACGACATTGTTTAATTTTAAGCCAACAAGTAATTTTAAAGCATAAATTGTTTCATAGCCTTTAATTTTAAGCATACATTGCCACATGCGTCTTTAAATTTTCTTATTGATAAAATCTGCAAATTTTTATGAGTTTTTGTTTGAAAAATTACGGTAATATTTCATTGCTTTAGGTTAGTAAGGCACTTAGTAAAACTAGTTCAAGGTCATTGATCACCATGAAATGTACTAAAAGAGAGAACAATTTAAAAAAATATTATTATATATTTTTAAAAGAGCGAGAGAAAAAATATAATCACAGGAGAAAAGTTCGTTAAATAGAAAACGCACTTCGCTATTTGGAGATTATTTTACGAAGAAAATAGTCAAATGTTCTTAGTTCCAGGAAAAAGTTCGCAAAATGGAGAAATTCACAATATAGAGATTCGTTATATGGAGATTCGACTGTATTTTTTCCCCACAGACAGCATTTTTCATTAAATTTTAGCAGTAGAAATAAAGTCATTCATTCATTTTTAAAACGCTTTTATAAGTTTCACTTGTATGTAGCGGAATCTTGAACTCGATTTTTACACACTTTTAAAGGTCAGATTAATTCGAAATTTTGCACGCTTGTCACGGACAAAAGACAATACAATAATTTCATAATTTTGTTCCATTGTTCTGTTCGGGATCACCAGAAATAATGAATTTCAGATTTGGCGACTAATTCCATGTAACATTTCCAGATTTGTGACTAATTCCAGAATTTAGCGACTAAAAGATTAAGGTGCAACCCTTAAAGTGCGAATACGCTTGTGGTTAATACAAATGAAACATAAAAGTGTTCTTTATACGTGAGAAAGGGAAGGGTGGGTGCTTCAGCAATTTCTCACCATAATATAAAGCAGTTGTCTAGTTTTTCTGAAAATCGAAAAAAAAAAGACTCGTGCATGTAAAAAAAAAATTATGTTCTAATTGCTAAATATTTTTTATTTTTATTAAGCAATACGTTTAGAAGTGATGATGCGAAATAACATTATAGCAATACGTTTAAAAGGTGATAATGCGAATGACATTTACTATTTCTTCTTTCTTTGACGTATATCTGTAGAGATGGAATCTTTGAAATATAATGATACAGGACTCATCCGAGGCCCCATAAATGGAGAGAATAAATACCCTTCAGACCCGTTAATTAATATCCATTGAAGAGCAAGACTAATTCCAGCAGCCGCGTAATTCCGGCTCCAAATATCAAACTCAAGAATAAATTCAACAATGAATAAATGATAGTTTAAAAAACTAAAAAAAACACACACTTTTGCTGTAGATCGAACGAAAAAATGAAAAATAAATTATAGTTTAAAAAAACTGAAAAACAAACTTTTATAGTGAATCGAACTAAAAAGTAAAAAAATAATTCCTGATATAAGAATAAAATGGATAACGAGAAAATGAATGTCATTGAGGGTAAAAGCGTGTGGTGTGCTTTGTACTACATTTTTACACTAACTCATCATTTCGGAATAGAACTCTCTCTACTAGTAAGAAATTATAACAATTAATATAGAGCACCCTACGCTTTTACCACAATGACATTCATTTTCTCTTTAATCATTTTATTCTTATATCAAGAATTATTTTTTTTACTTTTTAGTTCGATTCACTATAAAAGAGCGTTTTTTAGTTTTTTTAAAACTATAATTTATTTATGATATAATTCATTCATTTTTTATATAATTATTTAAAAATTCTAAAAACGTTCAATAAGATTTAAAAATAGATCATAAAAATTAATCTCAAATTCGTTTCCAAAACCTTTAATACAAATTTCTAAAAATTGAGAGTTTCAAATGTTTTTACATTCTATTAGAGTGATTTAAATTTTTTTCATGGTCATTTATGACTTTTCAACTAAATATCATCCGATAAAAAATAATGCATCAATCATCAGAACCAGGATATGGGGCTTCTTTTAATTAAAGAATACTCATCAATGTATGCTTTTATGTGTTGTTTCATTTGACCAATAAGTTGAATAATGTGAAAATTATAGAAATAATCAAAAATAAGCTTTCCTTTACGTATATAATTTTTACGGCTATAAATTTATCGAGTAAAGAGAGGTTGGGACAAAATTAAGTAAGCAAATTAATTTTGGGGAAGAAAACTAAAAATTAAATATACCATTTCATAATTCTTCATATACCGTAAGCTCCTGCACATAACGCGTGCCTATACTCCCAAGATGCAATTTTTAGTTTTTAGATACATTCACCGTGTAACAGGCAACCCCTTTTTTACGAAGAAACCTGAAATGTACGCATGTTTCTCAAAGCCGTTTACTGATGTATTTATTCCACCCCTTAGAAAATAGTACCGAACTACAACCCTATAAGTTGATGAGGAATGCCATTTTTCTTTAAAAGAAACAGTATCATCATTTTTATACCCGGCGTATAGTGCGCACCCGTTAATTTCGATTTTATTTTTTGTGTTATAAGTGAGCGTTATACACCGGATTTTATGGTATATATTTCTTGTAGAACAACACCGCATGTAAAATCTTAAAAATATGTTGCTTATTTTTATCAAAATATTATTTATAAATTTAAACAGTTTTAATTTTAAAAAACTAACTTTTGAAAAATAATAAATTCAATAACAATTAATTTTGACGATAATTAAATCTCTTTGAACAAATTAATCTTCATCAAGTTCTAATACAATTTTTTCAAAACTATACATGAAATTGACATTTACTCAAAACGGAATTTAAATATGTATGATTAACTAAATGTAATCTTACATTTGAATGCTAAAAGTTCGAAAGGCAACTTTTCATTTTGTGTTTCGAATAACTTACAGTCAAAATTATTTCCTTTTCATTAAAATTCGGATAAGTGTTTTGTAAGCATTTTTTTTTTCAGAATTGATAAATAATTTGCAAAGTGTTCTTCACCGCGTCGTCGTTTCGTTTATTTCTTGGATAAAGCTTGTGACGTTGCCTTTTTAGAAAACATAACAAAACAAAAAGGTACAACATCTCATTTGCGTCAAACCTTAAATTGTGTAATTCTTTAATAAATCAAATGAAGATGGCAGCCATAAAATGAATATTAATTTTGCAGTTTAAAGTGGACTAGGCTGGTTCAGTCCGCATTCGTTTTTGACCCCTGAAGCAGTAGAATACAAGATGTCAATTCTCAAGGATTCCAAAATGACGTGGGTAGGTATGAGAAATGGTTTACATTGTAATTCAAAGATGCATTCTATATTTTCATGTGTCCTCGTCTTCTATTTTGAGCTGATTACAAAATCTAAATGACGAGTATGTGTTGCTTTGTTATGTATGCTTATCTTTTTATTAACGCTTTTTTCTAAGAAAAAAGACTCAAAATGTGAACTTTGTACTGTATCTTAAATTGAGAAATTGAATTCAACTAGAAAATTTTCAGACGATGTCTTGAATATTGCAACGTACCCATGATAATGCGAGTTAGGATCCGGTACGTAACAGACGAAATCTTAAATATTTAAAATTGTAATAAAAAACAATAACAACAACATGAGCAAATAAAATTTGAATTGTATAGATTATAAGCCCATTCTTCTCGATGTAAGGGTTCATAATAAAGTTCCACTTAAGAATGAAGGCATAAAACACTTAGTGTTCTAGTTATTAAGAATAAAGACAATAGAATCATAAATTAAGAATTAACTGATCCTATGTATATTTTAATTTTTAAAAACATCGCACAAACTAAATTACTCATCATTTCAGTAAATTTGGATTTCACATTAAAATCCTGAATATTAGAAATGGTTAGGCATGATTCAAGACAAAATTTTGCAAACATGTTCAATATATTTCATTTGTGTAGTGATGTGTGTGTGTGTGAAATATTCCTGGCAGATGAGAGATACTAAAGACTTGGATAGAAATAATTTAAAAGGGAGATTTAAAAGATTCAGCATTAAAAAACCTGTGAATTACTATAGATAAACACCTCAGCATATATAAACATAGGAAAGAGACTGAGAACTGCTTCATGAATATACGTTTTTACATTAATTTGTTATTATTTTACGCGGGTTGGTAGGACTGGCTTAAAGTATACAAAGTTATGGGTTGTTGTTGAATTACCATCAGAATGTACAATTGTTATTCATGAGGATTGAACTCACCGAGTATTTGCCCATCCCATCGGCCATTGCGTATCGCATTATTCGGTACGTAGTAATTATGCGCCTGGCTACACTGACCTCATTAGTTAGGGACTCACAGTAGTGCTGGGCGCGCAGTGCGTATTTTCGTTAACGGAATTTAAATCAGTCACGCGTGTACAGCGATGTGTTCGAACAGAATGGAATGTCGTTACTGGTTTCACTAATAGACTTATCAGGACTCCTACAAAATGAATCACTCACACGATCAATAGTGTCTTCTATCACGAAAACTTAAGAATACTTGCCAGTTTGAGATACCAAAGTTCTCATCTCCCTTATAGTTCTTTCCTATTGGTGGATAGATTTTGATGTCGGTGGATCGACATTCCATTCTGTTCGAACACGCCACTGCACACGCGTGACTAAATTAAATTCCATTAACCAAAGTACGCACTGCATCTTTTACTGTGGCGTCCACATCTTTACTAATGAAGTCAGTGCAACAAGTTTATTGTCTGTAATTGCCGAATAAAGCACGCAAGTGTGGCCGATCGGACTAGACCCAAAAAATCTCGGAGAAGTTTCCAATCCATGGAGGAACAGTTTATTACATTCTGATGGGTAGTTCCGTAATAATAAGGCATAACTTTTGGATACTTTAAGCCCGGGCTTTCTGTACTTAAAGGGGGCAACTAATCGGTATAATGAAGACTTTCTCCTTAGTTGCTTTGAATTTATTAATAGATCATTGAATCTGGTTATAACTGATTTGTTGCCTTTTGATTTGAGTAGTGATCCCTACATTTTCATTTAGTTTATAGGTTGTGTTTATTTGATAGTTAATAATGGAATCAGATCAATTTGTTGTTGACTTTTCAATCTCGCTTAGTACTGCAGGCCAAAATAGACCAAGAAAATTAGTGCTATTAAAACCTACAAAATTACTAGTCAACGTTTTCCGTGTTGTTTTAGGGTGCAATGTATATAGAAAATGAAATCAAATCCACATTTAGGAGTGACAATTAGAGTCAATTATTTAGGGTGAAATTAGTGACAATTGATAACATCACATTCTCCCAAATTTTTTTCCACACTGGTAATTTTTACAAATTCCTGTATTGCAAATGGTTGTCAATGAAAATCCTAGCATTTTTACTGTACTCGAAACATTAAGGCTCATATCGCTAGCTTTAACAATGATATCGTGTCGAAAAGTGTTTAAACTATGTTTACAATCATGTTAATTAAAGCTGTTTAAACTACTAGTCATTCCTCCATTGTAAACATCTACGACAGCTGACAGGGAGGCTTATTGCTTTGTCTGCACCTTGTCAGATGCAATAGAGTATTGGCATAGGTATTATTTTTATATCTTAGTCATACGTTCTTGAACCATTTTTTGGCACTTGAGTTTTCACTATAATAGTGGTGACGAAAGTCTACATTTGTGCTAAATAAAATGGATATCCATACATTAATATTGCTCGTATTCTTCATTGTTCATCATCTTGTGCATTTGAAAATAGAAAGATATTTTAAGGTATCCGACTACCCTAAGATCATGATTTTTTTCAAAAATTGACAATTTTTATGATTTTATTTTTTATAGGCCATTTTATTAGCTTAATAAAAATACCAAGCCTTTTATGTTCCATTCACTAGAACAAAAACTACAAGTGCTTTAATAAAAAAAAAGATACCATAACTTACTTTTTTTCGAAAAACTCAAACGGGACATCGATTGATCACACAGTTTTGAAAATAATTTGTTGAAACTTTTTGTGAATATTTGGTATAATAGTAGAAGTGTTTTGACCTTCAGATTTATCAATCACTGTTCTATTTCAAAATGTACAGTCCTTTATGTGAATATAATCACTGTTTTTTTTAAGCAATTTCATATAGTCACTATGATAGAGTGTGCTCTAGTTTTTGTAAAAATTCAACTATCTATTATCCTATGAAGGTAATTTCAAACATGAATAACAAAGTAACACATTAAAATTGAAAAATTGAAAAATTTTTTAAAAATTTTTTGTACAGAGTGGGCTCCGTTTATGTGTTTAATTTTTTGTACATTTTCATCAATTTTTTTCCCTCTTAATAATAATGATTTTTTTTTCTGTTTTCAATTTTACGATTTTTTTCTTAAAATATACTAAATAAATCTAAAAAAAAATCACAAAAAAAATCCCCATATCTACATTTTTTCAAAAAAAAAGTTGTCGCAAGTAGTCGGATACCTTAAATGTTATGTGGGCTGCCTTAAGTGAGGGTGAATATGAATTTTATAAGAATTACGTTTAAAATCATTCCACACTCGCACTTTTCAATTCTAGCACTTTAAAAAAATTCTCTTCTAAAATTAATTTTTTTTACATACAATGTGTCGACTTTGTTCAATCGTATCTTGCTGAAAGGGGTAAAGTGGCCGCAATAGTCCCCAGGGCAGGTGTTGACCAGCCGAGGGTGCAAACCCAGTGCCACTAAAAGCCCTTCGTGTAGAGAAGCTGATACACGTTGAAACTGTCTAGGCTCGAAGTTCTTCCAGTGGTGTGGCGTGGAAATTTGGTGAGAGGATGCCAGTTTAAGGGTCGTCCTCATCACTGGAGCGTACTTCAGAATTAGGGGGCTTGTCTCCAGTAGCCCTAGTGTTGCTTTAGAATGTGACTTAAATTAGAGTGAAAAAAAAATCAGGATCAAGGAAACAGGTGTGGAATATTATTTGCAATCCGCATCAGTTTTAACATTGATGTTGAGTTAGTTAGCACACTAGCCGCGTATTTGGACAAGCTCTATTCTTAAATTTCTTTAATTTGTAGAAAAGAAATTTGTATCTGTGATTTAAACAAAATTTTACAATTATAGTAAAAAGCAAAACGGAAGGCATGGAGTTATTTGGAGAAGTGTTGGGAACAGAAAAAGATTTTTGAGGCATCCTGTCACGTGCTTGCCAAATACAAACTAAAGATCGTAAATCCCGAGCTTACCTAAAGAAATTAAGGCACTGGGGGAGGGAGGTCAGATTCAAGTGCTTCAAATTTTACAAGCTCGTTCGAACGTTTTGCATGTATTCAACTCTCGTATTTCCTTTATTTTTCTCTTCTCTAAAGTAAAAAAAATTCATGCGAGCAATCTGTTTTGTTCTCATTGCATAGTTATAAATTTCTTAAATACATTTATAAAATTTTTGCAGAAATCCCTAAGGAAAACTTACATGTGCAGTTATATGCAATTTATATATACCGTTGTGTGTCCGAAAAGCATGTCTACACTTTCAAATCCTTCCTCCTTGACCTTCTCAAAAAGTTTTTTTCATGCCAGCCTTCTTCCTGCTAGTGTTCTCCAATTTTTAGTTTTCAAAACTAAAAAGAGATCTTTTTCTAGGGCATCAATCCATCTTAGATTTGGCCTTCATTTTCTCCGTGTGCCAATTGTTTGGGCATTGAAGACTTTTTTAGTGGTGCGGTCTTCATCCATGCTGACAACGGGGCCTGTCCATTTAATTCATTATACTTTGATGAAGTAAACAATGTCAGATTCTTCATATGAGTGATAGAGTTCTAAATCTGATCTTCTTCGCTACGTGCCATTTTCCTGAATTCGTCAAAAAATAAATCTTAAAATCTTCCTTTCTTAGATACTTATCATGTTCTTATCTATTTCAGACATGAACAAAGTTTCACATGTGTAAGTTAATACTGATCTTAAAAGACTTTTATACATTAGAACCTTTGTTCTTCTTTTGATTAAATTCGATTTCATGTATTTTCGTATTCCACTGACATCCATTAACCATAATAATTCTCTTTCGGATGTTAGCAGTACAACCGTTCCTAATGTTAATTTCAGAACCTAAATATATGTAAGTGAAACTGTCAACAACTTCAAAATTACACTCTTCAATTTTAAAGTGGGAATTGTTAAAGCATGATTTGGTGCAAGGCATGTATTTGGTCTTATTCTTATCAATTGTCTGTGCAGTGGATGTTCGAGCAATAATATCGATGCCATCTCAGCAAAAGCTAATAATTGAATTAATTTATTTAAGATATTTCCGTTAGTATTGATGTTGGAATCTCGCACCACTTTTTCTAATGCCAAATTAAAGAAAAGGTACGCTAGTGCATCTCCCTGTCGAACCCCCTTTTTTTATTTCCAGCGGGTCCGAAAGATCACTCTGTATTTTGACCACGATCTTTGTTTTGTTTTATGTCAGGTTTACACTTTCAGATATCAATTACAAATAAATGAGAAAGAATATTCATTTACGGTTTTTATGTTCCATAAAGAAAACACCCAAGTTTCTTTATAATGTTTCATTGTACGATTTTAACGAGCGCATTAGAAATTGCGAGAAAAACATCGATTTTATACGAGATTTCTGGCCACGTTCTATGAAGCACTGCAGGATCAACTTCCTGAATGGCTGCAGATATTCAACTTCCAGTTCATCAGTGTTAAAAATTGGAGATTAGTAAGCACAGTTTTTCACGTTTCCCTACAAGAAATCCAAATATGTTATGTCTGGGGATCTAGTGGCCACGGTATTAAGCTCTTTCTCTATGCAACCATCACCAAGGGAACTTTTTCTCCCTTCGAAACTCTAGTGTGGTGGAGCCCTTCTCTAAACATGTGCTGCAGATTTAAATTCGATAAAACTTGCTACAACTGTAACAAGTTCTATTCGTGGTTCTTCAACTAATCCTCTTGGGGAAATCCTTGTCTAACTGTGATTTTAGTTTAAAAACCGCTTTCCGTAGAGAGGACTTGAGCAATTGTAAATACTATTTAAAACATGACGTTGGGGTGTGTGAGATTAATCGTGAAATCTAGAATAATAGAAAGTGAATTGTGATTGGGAAGTCTTGTCCGGCCTGAAATTAATATCCATCGGGAGTTGTGGGAGGAAATAGTATTGGAGCTGTACCGGATTATCGTGGTTCGAGAAGGATCTCCGACTTTTGAATAATCTTATGAGTCATTTTGACTCAAAAGAGAGTGAATGACTCAGTTTGAGTCTTTTTGAATAACATAAGTTAGATCAGGGGTACTTAACCGTTTTTTCTGCTGGGCCGCATACATATATCAGCTATTTCATACGGGCCGCAAACATATGTTAGCAATTTCACGCGGGCCGCAACATGAGGATAAATGGAATGTTTAAAATGTAGAAAACTAATCAAAATATTTTAACCACCGTTTTGCTTTTTTTAATTGCTATTTTTTATTTTTGTCTCTAACACTGAATAAGAAGCATTTAAGAAACACTCCTTCACAATTTCTGCATCAGTAAACGGTTTCATATGATTACCAAAAATATAACAAACTTCATAAGATGTCTTTGTTACCACTGACAAAACACTTTGTTGCTTTCGCTAAGATTATTCAAGAAAGCCTTTTTATTACCTGTTGAAAAAGATCTTCGAGGAAAAGTGCCATTGAATGATTCCTGTTTATTGGTATTTTTTAAATACAGCACTTTCGTGGCAAATCAAACAATTACTGATCCATTGTTTTTCTCTACAAAATAGTCAACCTCCTAATCGTCTTGAAACGATATGTTTTCTTCAAATATTTTTCTCTTGTAAGGTATGAAAGATAGTTAAAAATTAGTTCCACCCTTAAAACTGTTACTACTCCACTGTTGTCTGTCATCACAAACTGTAATCGTTACAAGTAGAAAAATAATATCAATTCGCACTCGTACGGCAACGACAGTAAGAAGCAAAATTAGTGTATTTGATTTCTTGACATTAAAATTTTCTATATATTGTTCTTAAATAAGTGAATTTTTCAGAGCAATGGGTATTGACTGGGCCACTTAAAAGGGCTCGGTGGGCCACAGGTTGAGTATCGCTGAGTAAGATTAAGAATTAGGATTTAAAATTGCTCCCAAGGTTAGGCAATAAAGTTGTATATCATTCATTAAGAATAAGGTATTAAATAAACGAATCTATTTTTAAGAACATGTCTGTTTCTTCTTCTAATCCCCTACACCTGCGACCTCCTGGTCGCGGCACAACTAGCGCTTTTTCTTGTGACTTGAATTTTACAAAACGTGAGCATTGCGCCCTCTAGTTAGCATTGAACAAAAACTTTAATCTTTCTTTAAAGAACGTAGAAAACCCCAAGTGAGAGAAAATCTTTATTTCTTTATTTTTAAAGAAAGTGTGACTTAAAGTGTAGTCATGCTTTTTTTTTTCGGACACTATCTATACATGCTGGTTTCAAGAAAATTAAAGCAAAATTATTCCTTTATAAAAGCATAATTGTCGTTGCTTCTTTAATATTGTTATGTTTCTTATACTCCTCATTATCTGTAACGTGTTGAAGAAATCAAAGCTGAAACAATAATAGCCGTTGCTGCTTCATGTCCCTCATAACTCAATTAATAAATCAAGCTGAAACAACAGAACTCCCTCTTGTGACGCTGGAAGAAATTTAACTTGGATTTATTATGCAATAAGAATCACTTTTATTTATATTTAAGGATGCAAAGAGGAAGGAAAATTAGATGATTAATAAGTATCGTATATTTTTCTTAATTAAGGAAAATAGTTTAAACATGATTTTTGTTTCATCAAATAACGTCTTCCTATTTTTAGAGATTTAAAGATTAACATTTGTTAAATCTTATTAACCCATTTAGGCTTAGTGTTCCATTTTTGGAATAGCAGTCGAGTGAAAGTTTTTTGTATTTCAGAAGTTCAAGATTGCGTTTTTAGTTGGATCTGTGACTTTAACCTGCTTCGTAGGGGCATGGCAATTTCGGTTAAAACATTCAGTTAGTCACTCCTGCAGATATTTGCCTGCAAAGAGTTTGTGAAAGTTGATTTATATTTCAACCACGGCATATAAATGGGTTAACGTCGTATTTTGGAAAACTGTGGCTATTTTGAGCCACAGTCAAGGGATGAGGACGACACCTCAGCTAGGCGCCTCCTAATGCAGCACCAGTTGCCCATTTCTTTGTTGGAATCAAGCTATAAGTGGCCCTGAATAGTGCCAAATAAATTTTTGTAAAAAATTTTAAAGAATATATTTCTTACATCAAACTATCAAATTTATTTTACTTGCTGTGATTACATATGACAACTCATTACAATTATAATATGGTTGTAGGATTACTATAGTGGTTATTTTAGCAAATAATTTTCGTCAAATACACTGTCTCAAGCAAAAATTTTAAACAAAATTATTGTTTGATATAAAAACATGCCAAGAAGAAAGCGAAATTACAAAAATAACCCTCTCACAACTGAAATGAACTTTTTAAAAGCTTTAATTATATTTAAGTTCTTTTTTTTTTTTTTTTTTGAATTTATAATTACGTATAAATTGCTATAATTTATCAATGGACTAATAAAAAACTGCCTAATTTTCGATAGAACTTCTTTTTTATCTGTTACTATATATATATATATAATTATAAGAGAAATTTATCACTCTTATTATTAAGGCTTCCAAAAGAAAATCTAAACTAATTTTCTTAGCTTTCAAAAATATTATAAGGACACCAAATCACTTTTTCCACACTTCTAAACTGAAGTAGTTTTAATTAAAACTCGATGAACGGTGGCTAGCAATTTGAAATAAGAGATAAATAATTTCGAAGATCACCAGTCTAAAAAGAATTTTATTCTAACATTTATTCTAAACGCATAAACAATCGAACAGAACACCGGTGTTGGCATTCATATGAAGTACTAAATAGTAATTGAAAAAGAATAATACACTTTTCTTACTAACGTTGCCATCTAAAATTTAAAGTTTGTAATATGTAATTGAAAATAAAAATAAATAAATAATACGTTTTCACACAACACTTATCACATAATTTTTTAAATTGAGTTCATTATTGATAAAAGAAAGCATTTGAAAAGTTACCAGCTACAATTTATTGGTATATAAACCATACCCTTTGGCGGGTAATAAATTAAAGCTAAGAATTAAATATTTTTATACTATTTCAGAATTTCTCTTACCGTAAAATACAAAATTAAAATTCTTAAAAGTATTAAAGATTCCATTTTCATGTATGCGAAATAAAAGGTAGCCTTTTTTATTCCCGAAAAATCAGCGAATAACGCGCACTTTTAACACAAAAAATAAGATCGAAACTTAAGGGTGCGCGTTGCTTATACGCCTGAAGTATAAACGATAAGCAATAAATAACAAAAGAGATATTGCATAAAAAATTTTTACTTTACATAGCTAGATTTTTTAAAAAGAAATAACTTCCCTTATGAACTAAAAGAGTTGTAGTTCTAGAAAAAAAAAAACATTTTTCTCATAAGTCTGGGATAATACCTCGAATAAATTACTTCAAAACATAAGAGCAATGTATATTAATATTTCAGATTTCTTTGTAAAAAAGGGGGTGCGCGTTATACTGATGAATATACCTAAAAATTAAAAAAAATTAAGCTTGAAAGTGTAGGAACGTGTTATACACCGGTGCGCGTTATGCGCCGGATTTTACGGTATTTGTTTGGAATTCAATTTAAAGGCGTATATATCATATTGAACACTATTTCTATCATAAATATCAAAAACACCTTTTAGAAAAAGCTAGGAATTTATTTTCTGTATTTTCTCCTTTCACGTCTTTTATTTATCCCTAATTTTTCCTGTGCTTATTTAAATTAACGTGCTACTTGGCTGAAGGACTCTTGATGAAGTTAACATTTCCGTCTACAGACTGTTTTAAATTCATGAAGTAAGGTTAATCATATGGAAATTTTCTACTCCCCTTCTTAAACCTGATTTGATTACAACTTAATGCATCCGAAAGAGTAAAAGATAATGAAGGTTTCTATCAAATTATACATATTTTTTTTTTTTTTTTGGATTTCTGAAATAATTCGTTGATGATTCATAGGTTGATTTTCAGAATTTTAGAAATGTTTAAAGAGAGAGAGATATTTTTTGAATATCGGAAAGAAAACAAAATTCCTAAAAAACCATTCATTTTTTGCTTTTTCAGGTACTCATTTTTACACTTAAATTCATGAGCTAATCCAAGTTTAAGGCATCCGACTACGTTCAGAACCGTGATTTTAAAAAAACGCATAAATGGATAATTTTCATGATATTTAGACATCATAGAAATAAATATATAAAGTGTTTTAAGCACATTTTGACAAAAAAAATATTTAAATACACTATTTTGTGGCAAAAATTAACTTAGAATAACTTTTTCCGATATTTTCTCCTTTATTGAAAAATGCTTCTATTATAATAACGCCTGTATATAAGCTCAGACCTCTGTAGAGGAGGCTCAACTATAGGTGCTGAAAAAGAAGAGGTTAGCATTGGCCCATAAGGTTGCAACCCATTGGAAATAATTATCGGCGTTTTTCTTAGAATTCTTCCCTCTGTTATCGTAAAGAAACGGATAAGCCCGCCTACAAGTTACATATTTCAGAATTCTAAGTTTTGAGCTTCTGTACAGAGGTCTGGAGCTATATACAGGCAAAATATTGTTATAAATACAAGCATTTTTCCTGGGACAATATTTTTGAAAATTGTTCATTCTATGTTCATTTTTGTCAAAATATTTAATGCTTAAATAATTTTGGTGTCATACTATTCTTAAAACAATTTTATATACATTTTCTAATCTAAGTGACACTAAATATCATAAATATTATCCATTTATACGCTTTTACAAAATCACGGTTCCGAATTTAGTCGGATACCTTAAAGAGATAAAAGTTAAATTTTCACATAATTAACATTACTTTCATGAATTCCAAATTACTTTTTGACAACAATATTAATGAATATTTTTAGAATCGAAAATGTTAAATTACACTTAAACACAATTTATAAACTATTACTTCGAAATTTGTTAATCTCCGAAGCTTGTCGATTGTATCCGAACACGTCCCATACACATACACAGACAGTCGGCAAGCTTACTTTTTAAGGAAGCATTTTTTTTACCATAGCATACTAAAACATTACAAGTAATTTTTTAGGTATCAAAATGCTAATAAATATTAATACTTAACTAGCAATATTTAAAACAAATTATCTCAATTATACTAAAATCACAATTATAAATGAAATTTTAGCATTTTTTTAAAAAATTTTAAGGCAGTTAAAGAAAAAAATAATAAACTTATATCAATAAAAGTATTACTAAAATAGACTACATATAGGGAAAGTACTAAAATCCCAATGTTTTATTAAAATATAAAAATTACAGAGCTGAGAGAGAGAGAGATCGAATATATAAGAAATGTGACATATTTATAAGGGTGTTATTGAAATAACAGGTTATAACTCAAAAAATATTCATACCCTAAGAATTATTTTAATACATTCCCTAGAAATAACATAAATATAAGCTTTATAAAATTTCATAGAAATACATTTATAATATATATATTTTGGAGTTATTAGACTCACTATAATAAATTTTGAACAATTTAAATGTCCACTTTTGGTAAATTAAAGACCCTCACACACTTCCCGTTTTCATAATTTTATGTAATTTGTTATTATGCATTTAAATATATATGTAACGTAGAAAATTAAAATAGCCTTCTTTGTCCAAGCCGAAAGGTTACTCAGTTCAATAAATTAAAAGCAAGAAATGTGCGTTTGGGTCGATACGGTTCATTTCGGCGTGTTCGGATCCTTGAGGTCACACAGCGAGGACATGCAGAACAGCGAATTTGAAAAAGCATGAAAATGAATAATTTTTTGATATTTAGTGTTAGTTAGAATGTGAATATAAAATTGTTTGAAGAATATAATTATAAGAAAAAATGACCTAAATCTGATTTTTTGGCAAACAATTAAGAAAGGGACTCATTTTGAAAGCATTCTCCTTCTATGAAAAATGCTTCTATAATAATAATATTTTGCCTATATAAAGCTAAGACTTGTTTATTGGGGTTGAACAATAATTTTTGCAAAATTCCCATTATTTTCAGAGTTACAATCAATTGAAAAAATAAATAGGGTTTTTTGTTGAAACTTCTCTTCTCTGATGTATTGAAATATGAATAAAATATCTACATTATATCTTTCGAAAATCCTAGTTCAACTCCTATAGAATATGTAGAATAGAAGTCCGTTATAGAAGCATTATCTAAATATATAGGTAAGATATTATTATAGAAGCATTTTTCATCAAAGGAGAATGCTCTGAAAATATATCAGTCTTTATTTCATTTTTGCGCCAAGATCAAGATTTTACAATAAATTTTCCTTTAGCGCCGTACAAGTAAAAATTAGTCATCACGTATATTCTTATTCAACTGACACTAAATATCGAAAAACTATTCATTCATATGCTTTTTTAAAATCACAGTTTCGAAAGTAGTTAGCCACGTTAGTATAAGATTAATGTGGTTCTTCGCTGTGTGTGTGATGAATGTGAGCATACATACAACCCGAAAGTGAAAAATTGTGACAGAAACGGAATATAAAGCCTACAAGACTGATCGATAGTAAAAAAAAATATAAATGCGCATATTTGGCGGGTGCCTTTTTCTCCAGAATAAAAGAGCAAATAGCAACTGTTGTTTTACTCGTAGAAGAGAAATGCTGGGTGAGAAAGTTAATA
This sequence comes from Trichonephila inaurata madagascariensis, assembly GCA_019973955.1. NCBI lineage: Eukaryota > Metazoa > Arthropoda > Arachnida > Araneae > Nephilidae > Trichonephila > Trichonephila inaurata. Next base: position 638,342 of record BMAV01025644.1, on the reverse strand, counting down.
TTACTTTTACATTTTCAAGTATAAGTGACAATACACATGGTTATAACGCAACCGGAAAGAATTTTTGGACAATTCCCAAAATTTTCCGAAAAAGTTATTGCACTCAGATGTGGAAATTGATATTGATCGGTTTGATTCATGTTTCCAGATATTTATATAAAAGAAAAAACCTACTTATAAAATACTTCCTTAATATTAGATTGGAAAATGCTTTAAAATGCAATGCCTACATACACTTATTTCTATATTTATTAATGAATCAATTGTTGCAGTTTAAACAATTAAGTATCAAAATTATTGATCCTTATTAACGCACACTTATTTTGAAAAAAAAATCCGCACAATTTTATTCTTATTTTCCTTATTATCCTTATTTTATTATTATTACAACTTTCTTTTAAGTGAGAATAAACGCAATTAAACTGAATATTCAGTCAGATCGCACAACTAGATCACTTATCTTAATTATATTTTAGTATCTACCTAATCACTTCCTATACAAAATATTGCCTTTTATGATGCATTGCTTCCTTGGTTGCAGAAGACACTCCTGTGCTTTGTTGGTGGGTGAGAATACTCGGAGCCTTTATTAATCAACTACTTATAATTAATATTATTAATGACGATGGTGTATCCTTCTTCCTGGAGTTGTAGATTCGTCTAACTACTTATTTCCGGAACGTTTCCACACTAAGTTATCTCTGGGCTTGCCGTCCCTATCTCCTGCATTCCTCTATCCTTTAAAGTATGTCCATTTGCATGACTAATTCTTCTCTTCTCTTCTTTGGTATTGGGTTTGGCGGAAAAGTTTTGCCATTTAATCATTGGCCATCAAAAGAACTTGAGGTTATGTTAGAAGAAGAACGCGAGAAACGTCACATGTCTAGCAAATGAAAATTTGCTTTTTTTATAATACAGTCGGACCCGATTTACCGAACCCTCATTTAACGAATTTTACCTCTACCCCTATTAAAATGAAGGCAAAATCCCCTTATTTAATGAATAATAAACCATAAATCAAAGAATTATTTCAACCGCCAAATTTTTATTTTATTATTTTGAAGAAGAAAGAAATTGATTTTTATTTCTACATGGAAATGAAACACCCACACTTGGAACAGAATTTTTTTTTCTCTCAATGAGAAAGAAAGAAAATTTTGACGGGAAAGGGTGCGGCCCAAGGTGCAAATGAGTCATGAGTGTAACCTGTCGCGAGAATTTTGAATAAGACAGGGATATCCTTTCTTATTTAGTTCAACTCCACAACGCAAAAAGATATTTTTAAGGTTTTGCAATTTAGAAACCTCTTTTTTAGAAATGAGGTACTTATATTATACGTAGGACTTTGCAGAAAATTCTGTTTTGCAGAATTATGAAACTAAACAGATTAATGTAAGTAGAAGGCGTTTTCTTGGGTAGAAAAGCGTAACAGCTACACAGATTTATCCAATACTGTTAGACCACAAATGCTTTAGCAGAACGTCTTAAAATATCAACGTCAGCATTAACTGCAATTATTAAACAGCGAGCAGAAATTGGTAATGAAACTCCTATAAAAACTGTTCCATTTATAATGCTTTACATTGTTTGGAAACTGTGGAAACAAACCTTTTGCAGCAGGGTATAAATGACGCAGTATTTTCTTCCCTGCATAAAGTCGAAAAAGAACTGTTTCGAATCTGGAATTAAAGGTTGTCAAACATCTATTAGTCAGTATTTTAAAATTTCTAATTATAACTGGTGAGAGTAATAATTCGCTAACAGTGTTTCTAGCAGTTGAATAAAAAATGTGTCTTTTCTGACTATGGATATATTTTTTGTAGTTGTTACATAAATTTTCCCCAAAGAAAAGGGGAAAAAAATTTGGTGTTTTTGGGCCCCTGATATTACGAATAACCCCGTATTAACGAATAAAATGTTTGGTCCCGATGAATTTGTTAAATCGGAGTCCCCACAATTGTATTTATCTAAATTTTCTATAAACTTTGCTAAATTTACGAAATCACGACACGAATGCAAGTCTCCCAATAGGGGCGGTGATGATTTCTTCTGTTAAATTGAAAATTACACAGCATAAAATACAACCCGCTCGTTATCTCGTTTGGGGCAAGTTTGGCCAGTTTGTGGATGGAATTAACTGATCGGAACTTAGGGAAAAATTATAATTAAAGGATTCTGCATTGAAATGTGTCGTAAATAAATTGTAGTACTCTTTCCTTTTAAAGTACATGTATATTTACATAACAATCGCCAAAAAAAATTTTCCTTTCTAGTTATAACGTTACGTATTATGTTATAACAATTTACACTGTAAGCTTTTTTCATTTTTCAAAACTCAGAGGAAAAAACAAATTTATAACTTTTTTTAGAGATTACTGAAACTATTATTTAATTTTTTCTTCCAAAATTTTATTTTAATTATTTATTTTGAATTTTACTTTTATATTATCACAAATAAAAGAGAAGTTTAATAATTATCAAAACAAACTGATTAATAACTAAGAAATATTTAGGGAATACTCTTCCTGGTTGAGGATTAATTGATTAAAGTTTATCAAGAGTTTATACTTTGAATATTTTTTTAAAAAAATTAAAGTAATTGTTTTTTTAAAAAATGTATTTATTCGAATACTGAATTTGGATTTGTAAAATTTAAATTATCTTCCAAATCATTTGCTACTCTAAAATTCAGAGATATAAGTATTAAAGAAATTGATATCATAAAAAATGAGTGAAACAAATTTTTTAGTAAAAAATGAAGTTCAATGCTATCTATAAAAAAAGTTATTCAGTAATATCTTGGTGCAAAATGTTTCGATGTTGCTTAAAAAAATTATTCATTAAATAGAAATTTCGTTTTGGATTCATCCTTTTGTACTTACTTCACTGCGGTAAGTGCATGAATCACAATTACAGAAATCGATGAATATATACGTCTTATTCTGGAAAAATTACTAGACATTCACAGAGTACTGATTCAAAGAAAGTCGAACTTTCTCTTTGTTGGAGTGAAATTACATTTTCTGTTAGAAAAATATTTACTTGTCAAATTGTTACTGAAACGTTGATATAATGTGTCCTCCTCATATCCTCTTTCTATTATTCTCTTTCAAAGTGAATGTCATATTTTAGGTTTAATAACAGTTACTAAAATATTTATCTAAGTTACTATTTGTATAACATAAGAAATTGTTGAATATATATAGCCAAACGTTTCAGCCAAACGTTTGTATTCTATACTAAATAATTACATAATTTTTGCTCTGAAGGCAACTATTCTTGTTCCACGAAATTATTAATGAAGTCAAGATATCGAATCAAATATACTTCAAAAGAAGTAAAATATTTGTGTAAATGCAGGGTAATTACAGTTTGGTGTTAAACAAAATAATAAAAGTTACCAATGTAAGGCAGTGCTTCTCAAAATTTCTATACTTGTGACCCAATTTTCAATCATATTTTTCATCACGCCCCCCTCCATACAATATAACAATGTATTCGAATTCAATAATATAATTTGACTTAAAGCTACATATCGACTTTAATTATAAATTATCATTATACTTCTGTCTTGGTATTTGTAATTTGAATTTAAAATTACGAATTATCAAGGAACAATGATAATTTATATATTGTTACATAACATGCTCATATATATAGGGGTCACTGGTAATTGTGTAAACTTGTTCTTAACTGAGTACTGTTAAATTCATTTATGAAATACATTGCGCATTACTGATACATTTATAAGTGTATTATATCGAGTGTAAATGTGTATTTTTACTTTTTATTATGTCGGAATGTATTTTGTGCTGCTTCCTTTCAATAAATTAATTTTTTTATTCTTTTTGTTTTCGACTTTCGATACTCTCGCGCTTGCCTTCAGGGTTATAACGCGCCCCTCACAAGGGGGTGCGCCTGATTTGAAAACACTGATGCCAGGTGTAATAAAAGGTGTATGGGCTGGTGGAATATTTTATAACTTGCTTACAGATGCCTAACCGCAGAAATGGCCAATCCTATGGTGTCGGCCGCCCGCATGCAAAAATCTAATGTGTCGCCCATCTAGAGAATTTTTCGTATTTTGACTAATACTTAACGTTGACGTTATAAACTCATCTATCTGTATGAGAAAAAAAAAGTAAAACATTAATAAAAATTCAAACAGACATAAAAATTATTTTTTTTTAAATTTTGTTTTTCTAAATTGCAAGGCTATTATTCACTTGATAACTCTTAATTTCCCCAAATGCATATTGAATTTTTAAGCACTCCCATATCTTAGGTAATATTAAGCACATTAGACAATTTCGTTAAGCAACTTTATCAAAAATCATTTTTGAGACGCCTTTGTTAAGGAATCCGAACACGTTCTGAGTACTTTTTAACAAAATAACATATTTAAACATTATAAACGCTTTTTTAGGACTCAATACCAATAAATACTACTATTTATAACTAACCATATTTAAAATAAATTACTTGAATTTTACAAATACAATTATAAGTGAAATTTTAGCCATTTTTTTAAAAAAAAAATTTCAAATCAGTTAGAGAAAAAAGTAATAAACATATGTAAGTAAAAGTATTACTAAAACAAATTACATGCATTTATCTAAAAAATGTACTAAAATTTTAATGCTTTATAAAAATTTAAAAAATTTAGAACTGATTGAGTAAACATTATAAGAAATGTTACATTCTTTTTTAGACCATTATTTAAATAACAAGTTATAACTCAAAAAGTATTCATACAATAAGAAATATTTTAATACATTCTCTAGAAAATAACATAAATACCCAGTTCAAAAAGTTTTACAGAAATACATTCGTAAAATTTTGAGTTATCAAACTCGCCATGATAGATTTTTGAGCAATTTAAATGCCCACTTATGGTAGATCGAAGACCCACTTCTAATTTTTCTAACTTTATGAAATTGATTGTAACTTTGGCCTCTAGATAGCGTAGAAACAAAACTAAGTATGTTTCATAAATCCAAAAGATAGCTCTATATTCAACAAAGTAAAAAACAAAAATATCTGTCATGACCGAATTTGGTCATTTTCAACGTGTTCGGATACCTTAAATATCGATCCACAGTGTGACGCCAGTGTCGCTTATAGGCAAGAAAACATTTTCTGTTGCCACGAATTTTGCTATCAAATAAAGTTGTGTGTAAAGAGTAGATATTAATGGACAAACACACATTGTGCACTAACACTCCATTTTTCTTAACTTCGCTACGCTATCGGGAAATCAGGACTTATTTTGATTTTTTAATAACTATTTAAAATTCAGCATATTTATTCGACTTATTATTAGTTTTGTTTTGAGAAATTCATAAAAAAATTTTGCTCGATTGATAGAACTATACGTGGCTGCCCTTTGTTCTGGCAGCTCACGTGTGGTGAAAGCGGTGCACACCTGCTAGGATCGGCCATGAGGGTAGGATATCTGAAACAGTTAAGGTATCCGACTACATTCAGAACCGTGATTTTAAAAAGCGCGTAAATGTATAATTTTCATGATATTTAGTGTCACTTAGATTAGAATACATGTATAAAATAGTTTTATAAGGACATTATGACAAAAAAAAAATTATTTAAATACACTATTTTGGCAAAAAATTAACTTAGAATAACCTTTTTTCCAAATGTTTTCCTTTTGTAAAAAAATGCTGCTATTGTATTAATATTTTGCCTGTATATAGCTCAGACCTCTGTACAGAGGCTCAACTATGATTTTTGAAAAATTCAAATTATTTTCAGACTTACAACCATTTGAAATAATTAGAATTAGGCGTATTTTCTTAAAATTTCTCTCTTCTGTTTTCGTAAAACTTGGATAAACCGACTTCCAAGTTATGCGTTTCAAAAATTCTAGTTGAGCCTCTGTTGCGAAGTCTGAAACTAGGCAAAATATTAATACAATAAGCGTTTTTACAAAAGGAATGGAAAAAGAACGACTAAAACACATACGCCAATATTTAATTAAATTTTTGCCATAATATTCTTAAAACAATTTTATACGTGTATTCTAATCTAAGTGACACTAAATATCATAAATATTATCCATTTACACGCTTTTGCAAAATCACGGTTCCGAACATAGTCGGATACCTTAACCGGATAAGGCATTTCTTTGTCACAGTCACAAAATTATTGGGGAAAAAATCTAATTAATATATTTCGAATATATACGTATTCTGTTTTTTTTTAATGCATCCGCAATTATTGTTACAAAATATCGACATTTTGGTTGTTAGTACATTCAGAGGTAGATTAAGGTAGTTGGAGGCCTCTAGTGGTAAAAGGTTTTAGGCCTAGCGTTCAAGAGTCGAAATACCAAAAATAGTGAAAAGACTCGCTGATTTTAATTCTCAAAAAATAAAGTGTATTGTTAATAATACACCTCAACCAGCTAGATCACCGGATCTTTATCCAATTGAGCATGAATGGGACATCATCGGACAGCAATGACAGCGTCATCCATAACCAGAATTAAGCAACCTATATTGGCCGACCAAGAGCAATAGACATGCAATTCCATCCCACAAACTGATATCTGGCACTTGTATGACACATTGTATACACGTTTACATGCCTGCATTTAAAATTCCGGTGGTTACACCAGTTATTAATATACCATTTCATATTTGAAATAGCTTTTCTTGCACTTACATGAACCTGTGACCTTCAAACTTTAATCAATTAAATATATTACCTAGACAAATGTATTGCCGAAGTTTCATTAAACTACAATAATTTTTTCTTCGTGTTAGGAATTTTCCATTAGTGTAAGGTGTATCCAAGAGTAACTAAGCACGACTATGATCTAAAAATCAACGGGATTGACTTAAATAGTATTCATTTTTTCAAAATAAAATTTATGCAAAAAAATAACGCACCCGAAAAATTTGTGCAGATAGCACCAATAAAAATATACAAAAGAAAGATGGCTAGGGCTGACAAACGACTCAAATCCGTGGAAATCCTTAGGGCTGTAATATCGGCACAAGATCTTTTTGTGTCGCCCAACCGGTATAGTGGTTAGCGACGCTTTTTTGGGTTTTTCCAATTTGGGGTTTTAAAAACAGGTAAATTAAAAATTTTCCTTTCGAAATAAATTTTTGTGGGTCATAAATTATGGAAAGAAGAAAAACTTTTGAAAAAAAAGAAAATTTAAAAATTTTGGCCCAAAAGTAGGCAACGTGGAAATGTACTCAGAGGCGGGTTAAGCTGCTGGCAGAATGACGGAGAAGGGAAGGGATGTTTGAAAATTTGGCTATGCCTTTGCGGCAGGGGGGTACTCTAAAAAAAGCCTGGCCGCAGGTCCTCTCTGTGGTTGGTGGAAAAAAAGGAGGGGGGGGCCCCCCCGACCCCCCCCCAAGGATTTTCCCCCAAATTTGGGTGGAAGGGAGAAAAAATCAAATGCCCCCCTGATGGTGCTAAAAGTTTAAAGCCCCCGATAGGCGAAAAAATTCTGCCCTTAGCCCGATGAATTTTGGGTCTCGATCTGACTTCGTCAGGCAGGTGTCTTAGTCACAACAAAACCCAAGATTTTTTTTGGTTTAAAATTAAAACCCGGGAATTGATTAAGATAGGGCCTTTCAGCGTTTTGGGGGCCCTTCCCGGCCGTCAGTCTGCCAACCGCTTAACCTGCCTCTGAGTACATTGCCACGTTGCCTACATTGTGCCAACAGTACGGAAATTGTCCTTTTTCTGTTTTGTTTTCGTGTTTTCCCCCGTATTGTACAACCGGGTAAAAATTTGGGATTTGCTGGCATGGATGTTCCGGAACTGCCCTGACCTGTTCAAAGCCCAGGCTTGAATCCCGCAGAACATTTATAAGACAAAAAATACTTCTACAGCGAGCTTGATCACAACGTTCCAACTTGGCGATAGAGCTGACTAGTGTTCTGCAAGATTTTGGCGTGTAATATCTGCTATTATATTAAAAATAAAATTTGTAGATAGTGTCTTTCCCATAAAGTTATTGAAGCAAAAGGAGACCCACCATACCATCATACTTATTTTGGACTTGCCTATCAGAAAAGAGGGAGGAGGCTAGTGTGGGGATACTTTTTATCATATAGTATATATACACACACAAGAAAGAGAGAAAAGGTTACTTATTTTTATCAACCCAATTTTATGCTGAAGATACAAATTTCTAAGTCACAAGATTAATTGCAAATTTCCAATCTCACTAAGATCGGGAGATTTAAGTCAGGTATGTGCTTGGCATGTTACTATTATATAACAGCCATAAATTAACATTGTTAGCTGTGTGTTTTGTAACGTTTTCTTACTGAGACATGAAATGTGATTCTAAACCTAATTTCTGTGTGTTTATTTTGTTTTAAATAATTTTTCAGTATTTTCAAACACATTATGCTTTATCAATTATTCTTTCAATAGAGAAACTAATTTCTCCACTCCTTTTATAGACATATAACCCTTTAAGAAAACCAAACATCACCGGATTTGATAATGAAGATAGTGATTTCGGGAAGCAGTTTAAAGTCAATTTCCTGCCAAACATATCGACCATCAATAATGAATTTAATGTAGACCTTAATAATGAATTTTTTTTCATCACTTAATATTACGTTAATCCAGAAATCTTGAAATATGTGTGATCTGAGCAAATAAATTATTTTCCTTCCTTCTTCATCAGCTTAAATGTAGGACTTTTTTTTTCTGGCTACGCGATCTTTACAATTTAATTTTCGGCGAACTCTTTGAATTGCTTTTGAAAGAAAAAAAAAAACGTTTTTTTGTTTGCTGAGGGGGTATTTTTCGCATTTTTTCGCAACAATCACCAACCCCCATTTATAACTCACCAAGGGAGGCCCGATTTCCCCGGCCCTAATGTTTAATTGGCCACCATGGGCTTTTTTTCTTTTTAAAAGTCGCCAATAGGTTTAAAAAATAAAAAAGTACCGAAATAGAATTTTTTTAAAAAATTTCTTGCTTTTTTTTTTCTCTCAAATGACACGTTTTCACCTAAGCCAGCGCTAATTTTCAACAGCTACTCAATAACAAATTGAAGACTTTGAGCCTCGACAGATTTTTAATTTCCCTGTTCCCCAGCAAAAACCCCCTATTACACAACGAAAATTTTGGGGAAAAATCTTTTAGTACGCAGCTCGACAGAAATCTAGTTGAACCCGATCTAAATGCCGAAACTACAGGGCTCATCATTGTTAAGAGAAATATATTAGTGCTGCGTACGCAAGTTAATCATAATCATTTTTTTCTTCTGTTAAAAAAAAAAAAGAAAACTGTTGATACAACTGTTAACATATCTAAGTAACACACTCTTAGATATTTTAAAGTTAAAATTCATATTCATAGAGAGTGCAATATTGGAGTAACATTTCAAGAAATAAGATTTTTAAGAAATACTTATTTCTAGGAACATAGATCTGTATATTAATTCTTACTTTGTATAATAAATAATCCATACAGGTATAACGCGACATATATTTTATGATAAAATATTTGCAATTTAATATTTTTTATACGAGAGCAATGTTATATTTAGGGTATTAACCTAGCGGTGGTTGACCTGAAATCTTTAACTGCTTTGTAGTCTCGAGAAAATTTACTAAAAAATTTTTTAAAGATTTCTTTTTATCCACAAGCCTTTAAGTCTTTGTGGATACTCAACCTTTTTTGGGCCCCCCGAGCCTTTTAAGTGGCCCGGCTGACCCGCCAGAAATTATTTTTCCTTTAAAATAATGTATTAAAAAAATTTGGGGGGAACCCTTTTACCCCAAAAAATCAAGTATATCAATTTTGTTTTTTTGCTGTCGATATCGTACTGTTACGAATTGATATTCTTTTTTCTATTTGTAATGGTTACGGTTAGTGATAACAGACAACGTGGTTTAGCGACAATTTTATGCGTGGAGCTAATTTTGTGAACAATCTTTCATACTTTGCAAGCGAAAAATATTCCGATGATTTGGAGGTTGACTGTTTTGTAGTGAAAAACAACATGGATCACAGTACTTGTTTGTTTTGTCACGAAAGTGCTGTTTTTAAAAAATACCAATAAGCAGGAATTATTTAATGACATTTTTCCTATTTCAAGAAGTGATAAATAGGTTTTATTGAATATTCTTTGTAACAGCAACAAAGTGTTTTGTCAGTGGTCATCTCACAGTAGTAACAAAGACAACTTAAGAAGTTTGTTACATTATTGGTAGTCATATTAAACCATTTACTGAAGCAAAAATTGGGAAGAAGTGTTTCTTAAATTATTTTAATTTAGTGTTAGTGACAAAAAAATTTTTTTAAATAATAATAATAATAATTAAAAAAAAGGAGTTATAATATTTTGATAAATTTTCCATTTTTTAAAAAATTCCCAATGTTATTTTGGTCTTAAGATTTCACCCCCCGAATCATGTTTCTGACTGACATATGTGACGCCCAGGAAAGAAGACTGAGTATCCCTGATCTAGTGTCGTTTTAGAAACAATTCAATATTGTACATGGAATTATGCATTGTTTCCGACCTTTCTGGGTTCTCATATAAAATTTGCCCATAAAATCATCTCAGCTCAGTCAGCTACCTGCTTAAAAATAATGGATATAAAGTTTTATTTAAAAGACTTTTCAGTAAAAGAAGCAAATAATTTTCAGTTAAGCTTTCAGAAATTGGAAAATATTTTTACTTTATCAATGTTTGGGATCTAAGAATATATATCCACTTCAAGAAAGAAAGAAAATGAAAACTGAAACCTTGAAATAATCATTTACACTAGAACAGGGGGGGGAACCCTTATGGATACACGTGCCATTTTTTCTAAAGAAATGCTTAGTGAGGTATAGACGTGCCGTCAAATAATTTTGACTTGTGATTATTGGGAAAAATAATAAAACTAAATACTAAACAGTACAAAAAAATATATAGTGTATTTTATAGTAGTAAATGTTTTAGTTGTACGTGTAATTCAAATTATATAAAGTAACATTGACTTGATTTCTGCTGTTGCAGATTAGATGACAAATAACTTGTATTCGGATTGTAAGATATTACTTTTAGCATAATGCATGCTGTATTGGAGTCCTCTGCCAAGTGGTTTCTAAGCGAGTCTTTAATGTTATTCATCCCTGAAAATAATGGCTCGTATGCATAGGTCAGTGCTTCTCAAACTTTCTATATTCGCGACCCAATTTTCAATCAGAATTTTCATCGCGCCCCCCTTCCCCATACAATAACAATGTGTTGAATGCAGTAATAATGTATAATACTTTGATTCTAAAGCTACAATATGACCCTAATTTTAAACCGTACAAAGTATTAAGATAAGTATTAAATTTGTGTATGATAAGCCCATTGAAAAATCACTAGTAATTATTAAACTTGTTCTTAACTTAGTATTGATACTTAGTATCAAATACATTGTGCCGTACTGATACATTTATAAGTAAGGTATATCACAGTAAATGTGTATTTTTTTATTATGTCAGAATGCATTTTGTTTCCTTTTAGTAAATTGATAATTTTTTAAATAATCTTTTATTTTCGACTTTCCGATACGCTCGCGCCCCCTTTGCAGGGTTATCACGCCCCCCTAGGAGGGCGCCCCACAGTTTGAGAAACACTGGCATAGGTAAATGAAAATATGGTTAAAATAGCATGAGCTTGCCTCTTCAAACAGTAAAACGTATCTGGAATCGAATTTAATGTTTCCAAAATTTCGTTACTGGCATTTTTACTTATATTGCTTGTTAATCTTTCTGTTTCAATCAATTCTAACTTTTTACTTGTTTCAATAAATTTTTGAATCCGTATTGAACTAGACTAGAAATCAATAAGTTATATTTCAAATTCTTCAATTTCCAACCAATCGAATTGGGGCAAGTTCAGTTTATCAAGTAATGTTACATCAGGGTACATAATAAACGAGCGTTTCTGATAATTCACTGAAAATTCCTTGACCGAAGAATGAATCGCGGTTGATCATTTTGATCGGTGGCGAGCCAATGGTTCGCCATCCCTGCACTAGAACATCCGTGATTTCGATTACCGGTGTCATTTAGACACCACGATATAAAATATATAAAATAATTCTAATAACTAAATAATTGCAAGACTACTGTTCAGTAGGGTTTAGTTTCACCACTTTTTAATATTATTTCATGTAGTTATCATATATTATGATCCTTTATATCACAAAAAACTGACGTTGACAGTATGTTTCGCGAAGCTTGTTGGACCACTGCTGTGTCACTGAGCATTTCAAGTCACAAATCTGCAGGAACATTACTATTCCATCCATTCTGGGCTATCCCTAACGACATATATATTAGGATTTGCTGGAATATTATCAGTTACATCTGCACTTTCTTCAGATTATTCGCAGCTACTTTCACTCAATCTTACGTCTTCATCGGAATCTAAATTACCATCCGATTCATTCTCAGAAAACTCTCGTAACAAATTAGCAATTTCATGAGGGCTTAAACCTTTTCTATGAGTCATCATTTCAGGGTGTCTGCTCTACATGGCTCGAAAAACGAATGAGTTTTTTTTATGAGCATTTAAGCAAATGCTATGTAACGAAACACTTAGACACTAGGATTTTAGTATAACTGTCTCATTTTCGCTGTGAACTCAATAACAATGCATTTCAAAGTCAAATAAATGTGCGCTATTACTTTCGGAAGTTTTTTTTTACTAATGGTATCTACTTAGCGAACTATCTTTTGCTGAACGACAACTATTTATAATGATAAACTGCCTTGGTGTCGAAACAACACCAGTGGCCGTTCCAGGTATATTTAGTGATAAAATCACTCCTAACTAACCGACCGTAGAACCACAATCACCATGGAAAATGATTAAAAGTCACAAAAATTTTCAAATTCCCTGTAAAAATGCGGAAAGGAGAACAAACTACACAGGCTCCGGTGTCTAATCGACAACGGCGGACGTTCCAGTATTAAGCAATAGCTTGCTGTTTCGGGAGTTTTTAAAGTCCTAGATTTTTGACACACATAGATGCTTTTCAATCATCATTGTTTACATCAACATATTTTTTTTTTTTTTTTCAGAAAAATTTTACATTTTTTGTCAATTTTTTTCCCCTCTTCCTCAAAAAAAAAAAGATACAGTTTTAGTGATCCTCCGTGACATATATGAACAGATGAAGCATTTTCATAAATGAAGCTGTTTTCAAAACAGTTCAAGACGCTGATTACTATGCATGAGTCAACATAAATACAGGTGTATTTTACTGAATTCGTGATTTTGTTTCTTTTATTTTTGTCCTATCCTTTCATCCAAGCCTCACTTTTCGATCTTTTATTATCTGACGTCACCGGAAGTCCGTCTGTTACGTCATTCGTGCGGCTTTTCGCCAAATTGTACTGCAGCAGCTGCAGTCTTTTAACTGGCTGACTGATAGGTCTGTCAGGTCTCAGCGCTACTCGGGTAAGTTCTATAGCTATTCTTTGTTGTAAAAAAAGCATACTGAGTCTCATTATTATAATACTACGGCACAAGAAAACTTGAAAGCCCTTTCTGTAATAAGTTTTACTATATATTTCTCCTCTTTTTTATAGAAATTGACCCATTTTAATACCACCTGGATTTGGCCAGTAGATTCACAGAAGGATTGTAGTTAGAAACTCTTAAAATGAGTTCATACCAAAAACGGCGTATTTTTAAAATTTTGGTACTTTTTAAAATTAAATTTTAAGTAATCTATTTTGTATTTTTACTGCATTCTTGTCGTGAAGGTCAAATTAGTGTGCGCAGTTTGTTACAAAGGCCTTGCAACCAGTTGTGAAATTTTTTTACACCTGAATACCTTCTCGTAATTTGACATTGACATTTATTCTTGATTGATTCAAAAATCAAAATAAAATGACAAAAATGACCTTCGTACTAATATTCTAATATGAATTAATTTAAATTTACGTAGTTTGCTGTTTTGACGTTGACAGCAGGTGACTTTTTTTCCCCATTCAGAATATTTGGCATCAATTCTAATTTTAAATTTTTATCTGATATTCTTGTATTAAATATGTTAATTCATTCTTGTGCGTGTTAGTATACATTATTAAAAATTGTTTTTTTCTTTGATGCATGTTCACATAATTACATAATCTTAAATTTGTATGACTTAAACTGCACTTAAATAATTGCTTTCCAATTACCTTGAATTCTGAATAAGAGGTGTGACCAGTAATTTATCTTATTTGAACAGTAAATTTTTGTACATCTAGTTTTGTTTGACATTTTCACTATCATCAGCATCCTGTCTCGGATCACTTGCTGCTGTGTTACTTGTATGATTTTCTGCATAGTATAAAATGTCAGATTTAAATTTCTATATTGTGTTGTATAAAGTACCATTGGTCAGATCTTCTCTCTGTAATCATATCTGAAGTTTGATATTGAATGATCCTTATTGTAGTGAGATTCTACGATTAGTAAATTTAATCATTTCAATTTTTATAAGTTTCTAAAAGTTATTTTCTTTTCAAATATTTGTCTTGAATAAGTTGAATTATGAATATAATAGATAGGTGAATTGTAAATTAACTGTTTTAAAATGAGTTTTGTTAATTTTTTTTGTTTGAGATAGACTTTACAATATTTGAAATACATTTTTGCATATGCCATACTAAATTTTAAATACTAAAGATTCTCCAAAACATTTCTTTATCCCTTGTAGAATCTTTTCACATCTGCAATTATGTAATCATCATTACTTAAAGCTCCAAATGATTTAAATATAAACTTTTGACAAATACTCAGATGCATTTTTAACGTCTCAACATGTGAATAATCTTTGCATTAAAGTAATTGTGCATGTAATTTAATTTTAAGATTTTAGAATTTTTTTTTGTCACTTGTAAGAACATGATTTAGGAATTAAATATATTTTTAAATTAAAAAGGAATAAGAAAAACATGGAATAAAATTTAATGTTAGGAAATATAAAACTATGTAGTTTTTAAATTGGAAATTAATTCCATAAAACTAGTTTCAATAATAAGAGCTTTCTTTTTTTGATTAGCAGTGAACAATTACCAACCATAAAGTTGTATCATTGACGAGCAATAACTCTCTTATGAAATTACTTTTTTAAATACTTTTAAGAATGTATATCGGATCTCAGCTAGTATAGTTAATTTAACTTTTTAAATACCAGTTTTGTTAATATTGTATTTTTAAGTAATATTTAGGATCATAGTTTACTTAATGATTTTAAAAAGAGGGAAAATTTAGAGTAATCAAAACCAAAGAAGTCATATTTTAATTAGCCATTTTAATACTTTTGTAAAATATTTTCTTAATTTCATTTAGCCCTGTCTTGTAAAAACCACATGCAAGATTCTTTGAATTCAAATGTATCAAGTTTTTTGATCAACTAGCCTCACGTTAACATTACTTTATTATCAAAGATCATTTATTTATTGATTGATTAAAAATGTGACACTTGTATCATGACTTCTCAAAACAAGATTTAATACCATCAGTATTAATGCATGTCTTAATGATATACACTGGATGCTTTGGTAATTATATTTGTTAGACAAATAATGAAAAATCTGATAACTTAAAATTTATTGTAATAATAAATTACCTTCAATAATAGGGACAAAAGACCAGTCAAGAGATCAGTATTCTAATCTAAAAGCTGTTGGCATGTTAAAGAAGTTGGATATCAACTTAAGAATCTCTGGTTATTGTTAGTATTGATGAGAAACATTGATACGAAGTAATTGTTTTTCTTCAGATAGTTTTAAGGTTGAGAAACAGTTATCTGTTAAAGACCATGAATTGACAGTCTCTTTTCTGAAAGTCATCAATGAGAGCTTTAATGATATAAAAACTTATTCCACTATGAACAAAATGGAACTTGGCCTGTTTGTTCATCTTTGTAAATTTTTTTCTTTTCCTGTAACAAATAACTACCTAAAAAAACTTGTCAATATACACTTGCAAGTAAAAGCAAAGGTAAAATTTAATAGAAATATAATTTTTTTTCTAGCAAAATTTCATGAATTTGTTTATTTAAATATTGAGCATGAAAGAATTCGTTAATGTAGAACTAAAGCTATATGTAAGATAATAGGAGCTTTGTAGCAAAGCACACAAATAGTAGGCAGAAAAAGTATGTTTACTGTGTGAATATTCGTGATTCCTGGAATTTTTATCAACAGGTATTATAGGTTAACAGAGTTTTTGCATTCAGTTATCAAGTAAAATAGTTTAAGAAAGTTGTAGCTGCAGCATAATAATTTTTACGTCTTTGTGAGATACAAAGCAATTCAAAGGCATGGAAAATAAAAGGAAGGAAACTAGTATCAGTGAGCGTAAAATCATTGTGGAAAGATGGAAAAAGTCATCACAGTATAGCCAGATCTATTGGACAGCAGTATTTATCTATCTAGCATGTTATTAATAACTTTAAATCTACATAGACTTTACACATCCAAACCTCGTTCAGGTCGTCCATCTAAACTCGTAATCAAAGGAAAACGAAGTATGACATCCATGAAATCTGCTAACTCAAATAGGAACAGACATTCACGAGAAGTTTAATAAAAACATTTGTGCGGATACTGTAAGAAAAATCTTATAGGCTAAATACCGTAGTCAAGGGGCTCGCAGAAAACCTATGAAATTTGCTGGAGTGCAAGATTCGTCAACAGAATATATCTAACAAGGATTTGCTGAAGAATGTTCTTAAGGACGAATGGGAAAAGATAAGCGCTGAAGAAAGCACCGGACTTGTTAATTCATTGTGAAACAACTTCAGGAGATTCTTGAAAGATGGGGTTATCCAACTAGTTATTAAATAGCTCATTATCCTTTTTAAATAATTTTTATAGTTACTACATACTAAAACATTGTGAACGCAAACTTTTCTATTTAATTTTTTGTTAGTGAAACCTGTTTTTTGTTTTAAAAGCTTTGAAAGCAAACCAAATTTACTTTTGTTATTCTCAATACTTGAAATGAACTAAAAATATAATTTTGTGTTTTCAGTACCCCTGTACCCTAGTTTTCCAATTTTTTTTCTTGTTTATGTAAGCAACTGTATGCGAATAGACTTTTTCTAGCAAGTGTATGTATTTAAGGAAAGTTAGTTTTAATTGTACTTTGAAATATTGACTGTCTTGTATGTAATGATTTTTCAACCTGATTATTTTAAAAAATTACTTATTAAAATTCAAATTTTATAAAATTTAATCTTTTATATTTTTGGGGAAATACGGCTGCAGAGTTCTTTAACTCAGTTCAGTACTTGATTTTCATCAAATTTATAACCTAGTCCAAAATTTTTCTTCTACACGAAATCTAAAATAACCATAATTAAATTCAAATGTAATCTTGGAATCTTATCAAGTGTCAAATTACGATTTCTAAATCTATACTTATAACAAAAGAGAAAGTTATAAAAGCCTTAAACAATAAAAAAAAATTAAAGCAAAATGATATACATCTTAAAATTACTTAGTTTGAATTTAAACCATCTTGAGAGAGAGAGATCCTAAATATAAAAGATTTTAAATGAATTCAATACAAACTATTCTGGAAAGAGCAATTTGTATCTACTTGGTGAAATGAAAAGACTTAGAAGAATAGTACTAAATGATATAAAGTTATTTATGTGTGTGCTTGCTTTGTTATGCGAACTTAGAATTGTAGTTTGATATGGTTCTTTAAATTTACTTATGGGGCTTTAACTTGGTAGTTAACATGCTGTACCTTAATATATTTAACATTTTGCATAATAAAACAATAGCTTTATAATGTGTAATGTGTTAATTTCTCTTCATTCTAAGGCAAGCCTTATGCTTGTCATGTATGGCACTATGCTGTTATAATAAACTTTAAAACAAATAGTTTTTAGTGGGTATCACAAAAATTGAACTGTGCATGTTTTTGTGTAGAATAGTGAAAGACAAGATGTCATAAAAAATACTACTTAAAATTTAGTTGGTTGTTAAAGTATTATATAACTTACCTTGTTTTAAAAACTAATATCTTTTGTTTTGATATCAACATAAATTCATTTTTTTTTTTCAATATTGTTAAATTGTTAAGAGAAAGCAAACATTTTATTAGAATCTAAGAAGAGATCTGGAAAAAAAACAATCTTTATAATACAAATGATTTTATGTAGGTCTATTTGTTAAATAACTTATCTTTAAAATTAATCTTGGTAAAATCATTTTATTTGATTCAAAACATATTTTGAATTTTCATGTTATGATTAAAGAATCCATAATATCTACTTTCATTTATAATCTTGGACTTCAGATTCATTCAAAGATTTATTTTCTTATTCTGTTAACTGTTTTACTGATTTTTGTGAAAAGAATATTAACTAATTTTGAATCGGATTTGTCTTGCTTTAAAAATCTGCATACGATTCTCTTACTTTTCTTGAAAGCTTAAAATATGTGAAAGGCTCTACTTATAAATTTCTTCATTTATGAGAAAATATTTAAATCAATTTAAAAATTTAATTCATGTATTAATATAGAGGTAAGAATTGAGATATAATCAAAATTAACCTTTAACAATTTGTATGGATACTATATTTACAAGTTGTGGAAATTCTAACATACCTTGAATTTGAATCTTTTATAAAATGTTTGACTCTACTGATTTTAGTTTTTAATTTTATACCTTTTAAAATGAATAATATAATTTAAAATTTTAAAACTTTTTTGTCTTAGTCAGGAATTAAAATTGATTTTCTTCTGTTTCACTTAATTACTGATTATTCTATTCTTCAGTTTCCTGAGAGTCTGTTTCTTTCTCCTCTCCAGTGTAGCACTGCGTCATGAACAACACTAGTGTTGCTATCAGTATGGTGTCCTCTTCTTCTGACACAGCCAGACATATATGCAGAATCAGTGTCTCAAGCTGCAAGGAAGTGAATGTGAGGCTGGACTGGCCTCTACAGCAAATGAAGACAGCGGACATCCAGAGGCTGCACTATCTCTTCAGCCCTGTTGCAGTCAGGCACTAGTCGATAAACATAGAAGAAGAGTAAGTTATCTTCATCGATTGGCAGCTGGTCAAATTGCCGTTAAACCTGGGGTAACTCTTCTCATCTCGCTAACTAGTCAACTCAGGTTAAGTAATTACTTTTGGATGGTCACCCTCTGCTTCCTATAGATGCTCATGCAGTTAACCTTTTATCATTCCTTTTCCGTACATTTGCATCATTAACTCCTTTAAATAAGAATCAAAATTTTCCTGCCTTTATTTAAGAAAATAATTCCTTCCTATCCAATAAAATTTCTCAAATAGTCTCAACCTGTTTACATCCTAGATATCTTCCTTCAGTTTTTTAAAGGATTTGCAAATTAGAGGTGATAAAGGATTATAATATTTGGTCTACTAGGAAGTTCTGCCTATTTTTGAAATTGAAGAATATAAATTTCCTTCATATTCACTGATTTACTTAACCTTATAATTTGTCAATTTTTGTGATTGCTTATTAGCTTGATCACTATGAAATTGAGCTTAAACTCAACAAGAGAACATTGTGCATATAATAGAATATAATAAAAAGTACATAAGAGAGCTATGAGCTTTTTAAACATGACAGAATGTTCATTTCAGTGATGTTTTATCAAAAGATGGATGGTTTAAACAAAGTACTCTGGAAAGACTGATGTTGGTCAGTAGGAAACAAATGGTTTGGTAGCATGACAATGTCGTATTATATGTTGTTTTGGT
Source organism: Trichonephila inaurata madagascariensis (assembly GCA_019973955.1). NCBI lineage: Eukaryota > Metazoa > Arthropoda > Arachnida > Araneae > Nephilidae > Trichonephila > Trichonephila inaurata. Next base: position 618,604 of record BMAV01025644.1, on the reverse strand, counting down.
GATTCGCCAGAGAATTGTAGAGTTAGGCTGAGAAATGTTATCACATCCATCCTAGATCTAGAACCATCAGATTATCATCAGTTTCTCTTACTAAAATTTTGAAAAGGAAACAAATTTTAAAGTGATGTTAATGTCAACCCAGCTCTGAAATAATTTTCCCACCATCAATGCTAGTTTTTTAAAGGAATGGTCAACACACATATCATTGTTATAAATAACCATGAAAAAATGTACAAAATCATTCTTTTATTTCAAATGCAGACAACTTTCTGGTAGACCTAATAGTGTTAAAATTTGTATAATGGAAGGTAGAATATAGATCTTAATATTAAATAATTTATAATGGACTATAGTGCTAAACAGCAGGTAAATTGTATAACTTCAGATAAGTAATGCAAGTTATAAAATAGCTTGATTCATTCAAAGAGTTTATAAAGAATTGGTTCATTCTCTAATATGGTTACTAATTTAATAGTTTGTTTGTATAATATTGTACAACTTGGTATCATTTTCATCAGAAATTTATCTTACTTAGTTTGTAGAAATGAGAAATATATTCTAATCAATTATTTTCATATGGACTTCATAAAAAAAGCCTTTAATTAGATTCAGTTATAAAATTCTGAGTTGACTCAGTTGAATGATCTTTGATGGGGAATTACTGATCATTTCTGAATATTTTTAGTTAGATCTTAGACTAGTCAAATTTTTTGATTTTTCATCATTTAATTTTTTAAGAACATATATAAATTATATTTCTTATAAATCTATTATATATATATATTATAAATCTAGAGCATTTAACTGTGAATTGATTTAAAATATGTGTAATTTGTACTTGTGAGTTTTAATTGTATAATTAATCTTTACATGGCACAGAGTGGGTTTTGTGTATTGATACATTCAATCAAGGCCTGTTCTTGCTTAATGTTCAAGATAATGACTCCAAACTATAAATATTTTCTCAGATAGAAAAATGTTATATATTCTGACTTCGTTATTCTAAAGAGAAGTAAGTTTTATATTGCTAACTATTTCTGAGCTTACTTATTTCTGGTATAAAAAATATTCTAAATTTTGTTTTTTATATTGTAATGCTAAATGAGGTTAATTTTAAGAGTTAAATGGTCAATTTTGTATTAATGAAATGTTTCTAAATTTTAAAAAGTATAATAAATGAATGTGCGTATCTTACAAAATATAATGAAGTTGTGAAAAAAAAATTTTGGACATTTTTACATCTATAAAGTATCCAGAATTTTGGTCATGCTTTTTTTGTTTTTCAAAGACTGCCTTAAACAGATATTAAAAATGACATATGGATTGTGAATTTTATTTTTGGTTTTAACTGAATAACTTTCTAAATCTAAATATTTTCGGAAAATCGGAATAATTTTATTAAGGAACCGGAAAAAATTAATTTCACTATATATGTGTAATTTTTAATTTTAGCTAGTTAAATTGATTTTCAAACCAAAGTTAGAATTAAAATAAAGAAACACATTAATTTATGTTTAGAATTTTCTTAATAAATATTTAAAATGTAAAATTGTTATATTAAAAAAAAACTTTCTGAAATTTGTATAAATATGAAAAACACGTTAATCTAAAAATCATTAAGAACTGAAAGATTAAAAAATATTGTCTAATATTCATTTTGAAATAAAGAAAAAGTTATACTTATCTGATTCTTTTTTACTATATCAGATGTTTATAGAGTATTTAAAACAGTTTGTCAAAATATTTTGTCAGTTTATTTTTTATTCATTGTGTGTAGCATTTTTCACTTGAGAATTATATTAGTTTTTTTATTTCAGTCATTATATATATATATAATTTTAAGTTATATATTTGCTGATTATTTTATGAATAACTAATGAGATATTATTGACCTATGCTCAACAATAAATTTACTATTTCTTAGTGTGTCATTTGGTAATTTATCCAGATGCTCCAGTATCATAAATCTAATTTCTAGGACTATCTCTTATATTGCTTGACCTATTTATTAAAATCTTATTTGCTCCAGGGTTCTTTTTAAAGGATTTGTCCTTCTTTTGAATTCGTCCTGTTTTTTAAATATACACATTCACTCTGTCTGCCTTTTAAAGTACTTGAGAACATTTCCTGTTTTACTTATCTTTAAATTACCTTAGGATTAAATTGATCTCGTAATTTGATTAGGGTTTAAAATTAAATCTTGAAATAACTCGATTGAGTTCAATATTTAGTAGCTAGGGTCAGAGCCTGAATACACTTCATTACTTATGAAATTTTACTTTATTTGTGTAATTTAGAGTTAAATTAAAACTTATTTCTTTGTGTTCTTTAAATAAATTGCATTAAATCTTTCAAGAATATTCAAAATAGCTTTGAATTTTTGGCTTTTCACGTTCAGATTTTGCCTTTTTCATAAATTATATTTTCTGTTTAGAATGTCTTTATTTCAATGTTTTTTTTCTCTTTTGAATAAAATAGAAAAGCCAAGTCTTTTTCTATTAGTAATTATCATTATGGCACAAATTATGCTTTTCATTCATTGCTTGATTTTTTTTCTGAAGCACAGTTGCAGTTGGAAAAAATTTGCTATGAGCAGTCTTTAATTTTGCTATGCAATTCTAAATATATATTTTTACTTATTTTGATTGACAAAAAGTTTTCTAATTTTTGTAATGCACATTATTAGCGTATGTTCAGTTTAACTTTCTACATATAAAAAAAGTATTTATGATCTGAATTCACAGTATTTATTATCTGAGTTAAATACACATTTTTTAATGCATTGCATTATTTAAATTGTATTTTTTACATGGTTTAACAAAGTTCATGTATATATGCAAGTTATTTTAAATATTGTGTTTTCATCTGATCAAAATGACTGTAGAAAGTGATTGTATCTTTGAAATTCAGATGTGAATTACTTTAATTTGGTACCTGAATTTTAAAGACATAACAATTTGAAGGCTATAAAATTAATAAATTGTTAAAATCATTTGAATTTCTAAATGGGTTTTTTTTAGTTAATTAAAAATGAGTTAAAAAATTTTTTTAACTAATAATAATGCTTTAATGATTTATTTTCATTCTTTAAAATCTGTTTTATTTTCATGAAGAAAGTACAAGAAATTTTTTTATTTAATAATTCTTTAGTATTTTTACAAATGTATTTCAGGCTTAATAGCAGTTCCTATTTTTAAAAATTTTGATGTAGGAAGTTCCTAAGACTTAAAAAAAAATTGCTTTATTTTTAAATGATGTGTTAAACTTAAGGTCAAATGCAATTTAAACAATTGGTACATCACAAATCTTTATTGTATCGGTATTATCAAAAGAATGTTCGATATTGTAAAGATGGAACTGAAGCAGAGTTCTTGTCAACTCTTACAGAATATCAAATCAAAAGTTTCTTTGAAAAGGAATTGAAAATTTATGGTTAAATGACTTTACCTTTGAATTCAATATTTTTCTTTTAATGATATATTTAATGTAATTAGTTTTGAATTCAAATTAAATTTTGCTCATATTTAACTGAATGTTTTTAAATTTTCTTGAGCTATATTTTGATATAGGTTTAATAAGTTTTAAGTGTGTATTTATTATATAAAATTAGTTTTCTAAAAACTCTAAATTTTAAAACTAGCATTAATGTGTATAAATTATAGCTAACATAAAAATTTTATCAATTTCCCTGAAATTTTAAAATAACATCCTTGCTTCACTATTCTTATAAGTATATTAATTGGAAGAAAAAAATATAGTTAGTAGTTCATTCAAAACATTTTGCATTGATTATCTGCTATCACAAAATAGTTTTGCAAATAAACAGAGGAATAAAATAGGCTAAAGTAATCAATTTTTTTCTGAACTAAATATTGAGTTTCAAATAACTAATCATAAATGTAATTTGAAGTATTTAAACTTTCATGTCATTAACTAAACCAAATTTCTGTAAATGAAATATTTGTACTAAAAGTGTGTTTTTCTTTTACAGGCTTCTCATGTAAATCGAATTAGGGGGTTATTTCTGGAAGATCACATATTTCGTTTATCACTGTTATTAGCACCCAAAATGGTTACCCAAGCAATTATGGAAGGAGGACTGTCCACTACTGCCAATCCTGCGGGAGACAGTGAACAATCAGAGCTCCTTGCATTATCAGTATGTCCTGATGAGGAATGTCTCCGCAGTCCAGATTCTGCAGCCAATATTCTACCCACAGATTCTGTTAATGGTAATCTTCTTACGGGAACAGTTAATGAAACTTATGAAGGAAGCATTAAAGACGGATCCGTTGATCTCAATGATGATAAAGACCATAGTGACATTATTTTAACTATTGATGGTGAAGGATCTGGTAAAAAAGATGAACTGCCACCCACCGAATCTCTCCGGGCCATGGTTTTTCAAGTATTTATTCCTTTTCTTATTGCTGGATGTGGTACAGTTGCAGCAGGAATAGTCCTGGATATTGTTCAGGTAAAATGTGGTAGTTTTGTTTTAAAATATATTACATATATATATATATACTTATAAATATATTGAAGTTATATGAGTATTAATATATTGAAATATTGATCTGTATTTATGAATCTTTATTATTAAAAGAAATTACTTTAAAATGAATTTTTTTCTGCTATACAAGAGATTACATTTATCACGGATTAATGGGATATTGAATTATATTTAATTGTACATTAATCAAATGTTGATTTTAATATTTTTTTCCATGTAATTGTTATACCCAAAGTCTTAATACTGAGAAATTTGAATTTGTTGTGAAATTGTTTTGATATTGTATCAGGTTTTAAATTTTATTTAGTTTATCAATTATATATCAAATTTTATTTAGCTTCTGTATATTGTATATTTTGTTTTATATGTATGTTATTGTATTTTTTGTTTATGCCTAATTTGGTACCATTGTCTGTTTTATATATATTACATTTATAAATTGAAAATATGTACTACACACTTGTGTCAACTTTCAAGTTATAAGATGACATTTGTATATTTTTATGTATATAAAAAATGTGATTAATAAATTTATTGTAAAAAGAATATGGAACAAAGTATAAATTGATATAGAAGAAATATAATTGGTTAATTTTTATTACAAACTATATCTTGCATTCTTATTTTAAGAATATTTATATAAATTTTTAAAAATATTACTAGAATCTCTTCAGGACCTGATTTCTAACAAGTGATGAAATAAATTACTTAGCATGAAAAAATATTTTCAAAATTTTAACAGATTGATTAAAACGATAACTTCAAAATATTTTATGAATTGAGATGGTAAAATAGGTATAATAATTTTAATTTCATGGATTTTTTTAAGAATTCTTTTGAAGGGATATAAAGCTTAAGAATATCTAGAAGAAAGAAAAAAAAAAACACCACATTTACATTGCTAGGTTTGTGCATCCTTTGTCATGTGAATTCTGAAAGGTTATAATTGAATTGCTTTTCATACCTATGACTTTTGACATTCATTATTTAAATTCTGGGTCATACTTTGCTTATTTGAAGTCATAAGAAAATGTTAAATTGATGCAAAATTTTGTTTAATAGTAGAAAGAGCTTACAGATTTTTTTACTGTCTCTGGAAGTTCATAATTTTTAGAATAAATTGAGTAATTTATTAGAATTTTAACTTTATCTTAATACTATTAATGATTGCATTTGTGTGTAAAAATAGGTAATTATTCAAGTTAAAGGCTTAGTTCAAACATTATGTCTAATATATTTTTTGGCTAAATTAGAAGCTTAAGACTTATGTTAAAGGAATAATCATTGTGTATTGTCTTTCTTTAGTATTAAGTTGTTTAAATTTTTTTTTCTTGAATAAATAAAAACTTACAATTTATATTTATAAAACTTTCTTATAAATCGGTATATTCGTGTATTATAGGAATTTTTATATCTCAAGTCTAAAGTTTTTTAAATTAAAGTTAAATTTAAGATTAAAAAATATAAACTAATTTAAACTAAATATATTATGGTCATTTTATATTTATATAAAAAAATTGTATATTTTTCAAAATTGATTTTTTTCCCTCCTTTAGACATGGCCTGTGTTTATAAAAGTTACCCAACTATTCATTCTTGTACCAGCCCTATTGGGATTAAAAGGGAATTTAGAAATGACTTTGGCTGCACGAATCTCCACGCAGGTTTGTTTTGAATATTTTTTTAATGTAAAAAATATGATTTTATATAAAAATTATGTAATCTGTATTTCTGTAATATTCATATTTTCCAATCAAAATTTTAAATTTTTATTAAAGCTAAGTTTTAATGTTACTCAGAAATACTAGGGTAAGTCAAATTACTTACACTTTCATCTTAAAATTTAACTAAACAAAGATAGATGGAAGCTGCATTCACATGCATAGAGTTAGCATGTCTCCAGTCACTTGTGCCGAATTTAATCATAATCACGTTGGTTATCATCTAGCCCCAACAGCATAAGCATGTCAGCTCCACTATCAGATTGCATCAAAGAGGAGCTGTGAGGAGTGATCATGTTTTTGTGGTTGGAGGGTGTGAAAGCTGAAATTCAGTGGAGTCTTTGTTGCAATATGAGAATAAAGGCTTTGTCTCATAAAAATGTTTTTTTTTTAACTGTAATGTTTAGTGGTGACTGAACAAATGTAATGCAAAAAGTGAGTCGGGTGACTGTTGGCCTTTACCTCTGACAACATTCAAGCTCGAGAAATGGTTACAGTAGATAAAATACAAGGTTGCATCTTTTTTAAATATCAGTCATGGTTCTGCCTGTCAAATTATGTGTGATTAACTCGAATTCTGTTAAGTGTGCATTCTACTACTTACAACTGAGATCTAGATCATTCAGACTTTCATCTCTTGGGATTACTCAAGGAAGTTTTGAAAGGTAGTTGATTTGTCTCAAACATGGTGGTTTGGGATGTGGTGCAAAAGGGGCTTCATGACCAACCAAAAACCTTCTATTAGGAAGGCATTATGAAAGCTTGTAGCTCACTTGATCAAGTGCATTGCTCAAGATGGAGACATATAAAAAAATGTATCTGTTGTACACCTATCTTTGTTTAATAAAGTTGAACAAAAAGTGCAATTTTTGTTTTACCCTAGTAAAATGACCTGGCATCTTTTTTCACAAAATGCTGAATGCAGAAAGTTCCCAAAAATATCAAAAGATAGGGGGAAAATCCAAGAAATCTAATCAAATTCCAAAATTACAACTAAAAAATAACTCGAACATTTAATGACTTTGCAATTTCTCAAATAACATAACTTTTTTTGCGTGTCTAGCTGCATTATCTGTGTTTGGACTGATGATTAAAAAATTTCCTGCTAGATTGAGAGATTGTTTTTTAATGTTTTTCATTGAAATCTTTTTAGGCTTTATTTACATCTTTTTTTTTTTTTCTCCAATACTCTGGTTAAAAATTAATGTATTCTTTGGTCAATATGGGAAATTTAGAAGCTTTTAAAAAAGTTTTAAAAGAAAAAATCTCCTTAAAATATTTAGTTCAGGGGCCATCACACGACTCCACCAAGGAATGAAACTTGAATGCTAGTAGTGAAGATTCAGTAGTAGAAAAGGAGGGAGAAGGATAGACTTCTCCATTACAGAAGGGTAAGAGTGTGGATTGACCCATGCAAAAACAGTCAGTGATGTAATTGGTTAGAAGAAAAAAAGAAGTTTCATTCTTTAAATAACAAACCTAGGCTATAAGAGAGCCTATTTTTAGAAATGTTCAGGGATAGACATTGTATGAATGGAATATTTGTGCCAGCCCAGACTTCCTGCCTCTGATCATTACATAACACCCTCTACCATGGAATTATGCAAGCCCCAGTAATGCCAAGATATGGTTGTTCAATGCTGAAATTGTCGTAACCCTGCTGTTCTATTCGGGTCTTACCCAAAATTAAATTTATGCTTTCATAAATGTATATAGTTAAAGGGGGGGGGATATTATCATAAAACTTCTTGACATTTTTGGCAAATAATATAAATATTCACTTCTAGAGGAATCTATGTATTTATATTTTGAAGCAATATTTTTCAATTTATACCTAATGTATCGTTCAGATCAGTATGACCCAATGCAAAAAAATCATCTATTTTTACTCATGCATGTTCACTTTCATTTGGAATAATTCAAAAAAACAGAATAACAATTTTTCTAATTTATCAGTTTTCGAAATGTGTTTATTGATGTGTTTGGTCACATGACAAGAGAGCTCGTGCAAGGTAAAAAAGGTAGATACGATTGGCAGAGGGCCCAACTATTTTCACTTATTGCAACATTTTTTTTTCACTTTTTGATGTATTGCAAAACATTTGTGAATGTGAGAAAAAATGGAGATTCGCATAAATTTGTTGCTAATATAGCTAAACTAATGGAAACTTAGACAGTGAAGGAGTATCAGAGTATGAAAATCATACTAGTGATGAAAATAAGTGAGTTGACAATGATTTTGATACCGATATTCAGCAAGTGAACTATAAAGAGTATTCCAAGAATCATGAAATATTGTGGAAGTTGCATCCGCTGCCACATTCTTAATCAACTGCTGCTAATGTTATAAAATTTACTCCAGGCACAGGATATGCAATGGCAAGGATAACAGACATAAAAAGGGCATTTGAGGTAGTATTCAATTCTGCAGTTGAAAATGAAATACTAATATTGAAGAAAAGATTTATGTGAAAAATATCTAAAGTAACTTTTTAAGCATGCATTGGATTATATTGTTAGAGCAGGTGTTTATAAATTATATGGAGAATGTTCGGTGCTTTATGGAATAAAGAAACTGGCAGAAATATGAATTTCATGCGTGATAAATGTCCTTGAAACATTGTGACATATTGTGGGTTATTCGTTTTGATAATAAATTCGCTTGTCAAGATAGGAACTTTGATAAATGAAGGTGCAGTGGAAGATATCTTGTGTGGTGAAATTTACCAAAATTATAAACCGTGATTTTCTCTGTATATAATCCAAGAGTATGATTATCCAAGAAAGCCTTTTTCAGAGTAAAAAACATTGTATAACCATGTGCTTTACAGCCAATTAACGTAAAATATAAACTACATAATGAGTGTCACATAAGATAAAAGTACAATAATATAATTAAAAAAACAGAAGTAAGAAATTGTACAGAAAACAAAATTTAAGGTAAAATGTCTTTAAATATGTATAATATTTTTACCATAATCACAATAAAACAAAAATATTCTTTTGCTACTGCCATCTATGTTTTGAGTTGTTAAACAAAAACATTTTGCACGGAAAAAAATCTTTCTTTTTTTAATTTAGCAAGTTAATACAAAAAAATTAAGATTGATACTGCTTTTCCTACTGTCTCTCTTTAAAATCCATTTATTTATTTCTTCCTCTAATTTTTGGCCAGTGGTTTTTCCTTACCTATGTTTGGCTCTTAACGCATCACAATTTTCGAAGTTACGAGCTTTCTCCACAAACTAATATTCGATCTGTCAGCGAAAAATCCCTTGCAGCTTCCCAACTTCTCGTAGCCTTCTATAAGTAGCTTTTTAACTTGAAGTTTGCAGTGTAATTCTTACATGCTTTCGCCTTCAACATGATGAAAACTTCAAAGGACGAATAGCTCTATTCAAGAGAAAATTAAAATGGTGCTGTTTTACTCAGTAACTGCTTTTTTTCCTTCCGAGGGAACCTTCATCGAATTTGTTCTTTGAATGTAATTGGACAAAACTAGTTATGGTTGAATTACTACCAGCAGAGTCATGAAAGCCCATCTATTATTTATTTGAAAACATAAACGCATTTCTTTCAAAACTTATTGTTAGCTTCTTCTTGACGAATGTTTTTCAGAGGCAGAACTCAAGGGCGCGATAATAATTTTACAACGTTTGAAACATTTTTAACACATAATCCTGTAAGAGATTATATGCTTATGGAAAATAATGCGTAATCTGAATTGAAAATATTGTATATGAACAATTAATAAGATTTCATGGCCAATGCCCTTTCAAACAGAATATATTAAGCAAACCATCTAAATATGGGATTACAATATAGACTTAGTGTGACAGCAAAACTTTATATGTACTGAAAGCACAAATTTATACTGGAAAAGAACAAGGGTCAAAGTCAGAAAAATCAGGGAATGTAAAAAGTGTGTGATCTTATGAGTACTCATGGCGCAATATTACATGTGATAACTTTTTGCGTCTTACAACTTTAGACAATTCTTCTAAAATGGAAAATGACTGATCAGCACCATTAGAAAAAAATAAATAGGAAGTTCCTGAAGAAATGCCTAACACAGAAAAGTTCAAAGCTCATTTTTTTTTACTGAAGACTCAACAGTTGTAAACTACATCCCCCGAATGAACAAGAATGTTATTCTTATGAGCACTTTGTGTCATGGCAAAGAAGTTAGCAACAGACCTGACAAAAAATTATTAAGGATCTTAGATAATAATTTAACTTATAAGGGCCTGCATATACTCTTGATCAACTTTTAAGTACATACACTTCTAAAAGAAAAACAAATTGCTGACCAATGATAGTATTCTATAACATGCTTGATACATCTGTGTGCAATGCATTTGTTCTGTGGACTTCAATGCATAAGTGAATGGAGCAATAACAAATTGACTAAATGCAAGCTATTTTTGGAAGAACTTGAAAAATCGCTCATTTTTCCCACCTACCTACTATGGTAAGGCCACACTTACTAAAAAATGAGGATTCAATAAAAGTAGTGAAATGAATACAGAGAAAAAGAAAAAACATACCATCTGGATCTCCTATGAATACTTCATTGTTTGTCAGATGTACAAAATGCAAGCTCTATTCATCAAGCAATGACAACTAAACTAATGTTATGCTACAATTATAAGAATCACATTTGCAAATCTTATGTAAGATATTACTCTTCAAATAGTAAATATTTTCCAATTCAATATTCTTTTATTTTTTAGGTGCTTTATATTGCATCTATTTTTATACTTACATTACTGCTTTTTAAACAATGCTTGGCATTTACTGAAAGAAAGGTTAATTTTCTGAATTGGGTTATATTGGCCCAAACACTACACACATGGAGTAAATGCGAACAGAACAGCAGGGTTAAAAGTATCATTCCCAGAAATATAAGGAAATGCAAGAAGCTGGGAAATTCCTCCTTATTTATTTTAAAGAGAATATTAGGTATGTGTCATATGACCTTTCTCTTCTCCCAGGGAATAATGCATTATTTGAGAGCCCAAGCAACACTGGTCTATTCAGTTTGCATTAATCATTGAAAAACTTAGTTATTGTTGAATATTTTAGATCTTATTTTTATGTAATTTTACTAATTTTGTTATCTAATATTTGTTTCTAATATTCTGTAAAAAATTTCTTTCACGACGGGTGTGTCATATATGCACCAGTCTCAAGACCCCTTGGCTGCAGTAGCCGAGTGGTATAGGTATCGGACCGTGGCTTGCCTTGTCATGAATTTGAGTCCAGTACCACTAAAAGACCCACCATGTAGGGGCAGTTGGCGCACTTTAAATCTGCCTCTGAGAGCTGAAACGCCCTCCCGCTGGTGTGGTGGTAGTTAGGCGAGGGGGTGCCAGCCAGGTGTCGCCCACGCCACTCTTCTGACCATATCTGTACTACGTCCGGCTGCCAGCAAGAAAGTCGGAATTGTGCGCACATTAATATTAAATCTCAATCACTACACTTTATCACGCGGCGATCGTTCAATGTATTTTGCTGGACGGCAAACCTTGTTGAACAAGGCGCATATTTAAAAACAGTTCACCCGGCAGTGCATCACCTGACCGTTGGCATTATTCTGGAGGATGCATATGTATGTACACGTCTACAATAAGCCTTTGCTGCTGTTTGAAGGTTAAATATGTATTTGCTTATTTCAAGCTTTTGGTTAACTTGATAACTTAGATGATACAGTTTAAATTTTTATTTATCTTCAGTTTCTTTTGATTATCATGTTTTGTGAGGTAAATGAATTTATATATGTTAAATTTATAACAAAAATATACTGTAGGTTTTATAGGCAAATTTAGGTCAACTTGACAGCCTGAGAGAACAGTGGAAAATGACTTATGGCAATATGGCTCTTGTTCAAGTAAGCTTTTTAAATATTTACATGGTCTGTATTTTATATCAATTGGAAGCAATTTTTCAGTCTTTTTTTAAACTTGCATGATTTTTAAGTTTTAATTCAATCGAATTATTGAATCTCTTGTACAGTGATGATTTACTAAACTATATTTTAATTTTGTTTTTGATGTAAAGCAATTATATTTAATGACATGTATTAATTAACTTATTTGTTAGCCAATTTACAATAAATGAAATTTCCTAAAATTTTTGTTATAAGATTCTCTGCACTAGCAATTTTTTGTATGTGCATGCATATGTGAATTTTCAAATGAAAATAGAATATTTTAGCATTTTTATAAATGCCTGTATATTTGAAATGCTATAAAATTTTTAATGACATTATTACTTGTAACTTAATATTCAATCAATGTATGGTTACATTTTAATTGATGTAACATTAAATTTGAAAAGATTGTGGAAGTTGTCTAGATATTTCTTTTAAGTTTTAGTTGAATTTCCTTCAGGTTACTTTCTGAAGTTTGATTCTTAAAGGAGAAACTATTTTTATATTGAATTTAATATTTTCTATATTCTAATCTGTATTTATCTTGTAAAACTGATAAATGAATATCTTAATTTTTTAATATTCATAAATATGGTAATATATTTCAAATGAAAACTAATGTAAAGTTGTTTAAAAGTAATTAATGCATATATTTTACTAACTTGTTATTTAAAGATTTTATTTTTAAGTGTTTTTTTTTTATTTCAGTGTCAGGCAACCATTGTGGCTTTTCTGGCTTCCATATTTGCTATTGTAGTTGATGTGGTCAGAGAGCATACCTTTGATGTTCACCATGCTTTATTACTTTGTGCAAGTAGCTTGATAACAGCAGTAATAGCAAGTTTAGTTTTAGGTATGTAATAAACACTTAATTTGTCACATTTATAAATATGTAAGCAATTTAAATATAAACCAATTTTATACATTGCTCTAATTTTTAATCTAAAATTTGATTCTAACATAAGGTGATCAAATTTTTAAATTATTTTGATTCTCTCTCTCAAGTATAATTTTTGTCCTATTTGATAGTTTTAACTCTCTCACTACGTAGTGCTACATGTACTTTTCCTGTGGAAATCGCAGGATGTACAGCGAGAGGGTTAAGAGAATATTTAAACTAAGATTAGCAAATCTTATAGATGTGTTGAAATTCTTAATACAGGAAAATATCTGTATATGTTCTAAATATTCAAATAATTTATGTATATATATTTACATACTGAATAATCAGTTGTATTATATTTTTTATAACTTGATGCGCTTTGAAAAATCTAGAATTCAATAATCAATGTAATTTTTTGTTTGACTTGAAAAATTTTATGTAATGGCATGTTATTTATTGTAGCAACACAACATTTTGGACATACCACTGATTGAAACAATTTGCATTTTAGTTCAAAATAACAAAGTTAATAAAGTATTACAAATATGAGTGACTGGTTGCAGGCGGCAGGGTGCACACTAGTTTGTCTTATATACCTTGGTTACATACACCGTGGACTATACAATTGTTAATGAAGCAAAGTTTGTTTATGCATAGCATAGTCCATTTTTGACACAACTGTATTTTAAAGTTTGCTTGTGTTATATATACCATTTTAACTGTTTGTAACGTGGCTAGTTCAACAACAAGAAAAAAAGCACAAGATAGTAAGTGTAACAGAATTTCCAACTTTATGGACCAAGAAACATGGCACAATTAGTAAAGGCAACAAAGCGGTGTATGTTTTATGTTCTGGAACAGTGGTATATAGAAACAGCATTTTAAAACAAATCACAAATCCTTTTGTTAAAGCGAACCAGAGCAAAAAGAATTACATTCAGCATAAAAGACAGAAATAAACAGTCAACTTGTTTGATTAAATCTCAGCAAAAATTGCCAGATGAATATGCATGGCAAGCTACTCAGCTGCAAATGTCATTGCTCAGCATAGTAAACCTTTTCAAAAGGGAGAATTTTTGAAGGAAGCTTGGTTAGCATGCCTATCCTCACTTTTTGATGATTTTGATTATAAAGGCAAAATAATTCAGCTCATCAAAGATATTCCTCTATTTAGAAACATAATAAAAGAAAGAATCTAAAAATTAGTCAGAAATGTAACAGATTAACACAAATAATTTTAACTCTGCTCATTTTATATCCCTGTGTCTTGTTGATAAAAGTACTGACATCACTAAATCTATTTTTTCCTCGATATTGTGTAGGAAACATCATTAAAAAATTCATTGCAATATCATCGCTACAGCACATTATCGTTATGATGAATCTCATTTGCACTTTTGATGCTAAACTGCATGTTTTCAGAAATATTATTACAAGTACTTCTCAAACTTGAGAAAAATATCAAAGATTTGGATGTACATTGGAAACCAAACAAAGAAAAAGTTATTGAAGAATTTATTTCTGTTATTGAGATTCTTCAATCAAGGAGTTTTCAGTGTGGCTTTCTCAGTTCAAAGAACTATTGGAAACACTAAAGTTTATTATGAACCCTGATGCGACTTTATATTTGATTAACTGAACTTGTCCCAATTTGATTGGTTCGAAATTGAAGAATCTGAAATGCAACTGATTAATTTCCAGTCTTGTTCAATATGAATTTAAAAATTTATTGAAACAAGGAAAGTTGGAATTGATTGAAACCCAAAGATTAACTAGCAGTATAAATAAAAATGCGATTAACTAAATTTTAGGAACATTATAGAATTAGATTCCCAGACACATTTAACTGTTTGAAGAAGCTGGTTCACAGCTGTTCTAACCATATTTTCATATACCTATGCCTGCAAGTTGCAATTTTCAGACATGAGTAACTTAAAGACTCACTTGGAAACCATTTGGCAAATGACTCCTCCAATTCAGCCTGTATTTTGCTAAAAGTAACATCTTATAATCTAGATATAAGTTGTCATTTAATCTGTAACAACAGGAATTGCACTAATGTTACTTTAATTTGATTTACATGTATAACTAAAACATTTACTCCTATACAGTGTATTTTTTTATATAGTAAAGGAAAAGTTTCGAGTTAGTATTTTATTATTTCAATAATCGCAAGTCAAAATTATTTGACAGCACATCTATACCTCATTAACATTTCTTCAGAAAAACTGGCATGTTGGTTTATAAAGGTTCGCCACTCCTGTCCTAGGCCATTTTTTAAATATTTGTTTACAATTATTGTAAGTTATCTATATAACATTTAAAAATGTAAAGTATGTTTTCCATTTTTAAGCATTAGAAATAACTGGTTATAATGCATTGAAATTAGTAGAAGCTATAATCAGAGAAATTTGTTTATTTTTTCTCCATCTAAGTAAATGTAATTGAATATTAAAAATGTAAGCATATTTTTATCATGCAAGAAAGTTTAAGCTATATGTAGCACGTTTGAAGTAACTAAGTTTGTTTGTTATATATTTTATTTAAAACTTTTGATTTGATGTCTTTGAATTGTAAGATTTAGCATTATAAATTCAGCTGTGTCAAAGTTTAAAATAATATGGTTGTAAAAAAAGTTTCTTGACTATGATTATAAATATTGGATGCTTCTATAAAGATGTAAAAAAATTTTGTTTTGGTTTTGTTGCAGGTTTTATCACTATTGGCGTTGTTCTTTCTTCTCGTAAGTTGCACATTAATCCAGACAATGTTGCGACACCAATTGCAGCATCCTTAGGCGATGTTACTACTTTAGGCCTGTTAGCTTCTATTAGCAGTGGTCTTTATGGAATTGTTTGTAAGTCTTGATGTCACTAAAAATGTCTTATCAATTTTTCTATCTTTCAACAACTAATTTAAATGGAATCTGATATTCAAATTTACTTATAAAATTCACATAGTAATAAAATTATTTTGTTTATTTCTAAACATTTTTAGAAATAAGCATGGTATTGAGATGTTGAAATCATGTATTCAGAATTCCTTCCAGCATGAATCTTTATTAACTGAAAGTTAATGGAAGGTATAATGAATCATGAAAATGAGTTGGAGCTTTCTCTTATGTAATTTAATAAAAGTAATATTTTCATGTAAAATAAGTTTATAAATAAAAAGTAATATTAATAAAATTTCTCTAAGTATTAAGAAATACAAAGGTAAACAAAAAGCTTTTATGTGTGTGGGGGATCCATAAAGCATTGCTAACCCTAATTCGCTGGCCTAATTCAGCGACAGCTTTAGAAATCATAATAGGTCTCCGGTTTAGTCCAAAGACTTTTTTGTATTCATTTGTTGTCTGGTGAATTCCAATTTCTTCCTGTTTTAGCACTGTAGGTTCTAGTACACTTTTATTTTATATTACTATATATATATAATCCATAAATATATATACACAGATAGCTATAGAACCTAAGTATTAAAAATGCAAGTGTGTGTGGGTGTGTGTGTATATATGTATTTTTAATTTTGTTCTCTGCGCTTCTAAAAGTGTGTTCAGTTATTTCCTACAAAAATTAAACAATATTTAATCTACTTTATGCAGTTTAAGTTATTTTATAATGAAAATATGTGTAGAAATTGGTACTATACAGATAGTTTTTTATTTGTAATTAAAACTTTTATAAAGTAAATTGACTAATAAAAATTTCTATTCAAAGAATGTTCAATATTTAGAATATAAATATTGTTATAGTTATGAATTAAATATAAATATATTGAACGAGTATTTTTGCTATAAACTTCTATAATTTTCAATTTAATGTATATTGAAGTATTGTTCAATTCACATTTCTTTCACATGTGCTTTATACCTACATTATGTGCGAAAATAATTGAACTTATGATTGATATTTCTTTTGGAAACTTACGCAGTCTATAATTTAAACTATATGATCAATGTTAAAGGATTTTCTATGCATGATAATACTTGTAACTAGGAATTAATATTGATGAACGATGTTGTATAAGTATTCAATTTTTTTGACCAGGAAAAATGTTATTTGCATGACAGGATTAGAATCCTAATCTCCTCCAAAGCAGGCATCTTGTACTTATTTATATTTTACTGGTTGATCCTTCTACAGACATAAGTATTTCTAAAAAGCTTCGTTTGAGATCTTCACTTTTCTATTATCTTTTTTTCTCTTTCAAAACAGGGTCTTTTCAATGGCGGTTTGAATTTCGGTAGGAACTAGAAGTAGCAAGGATCCACATGTTTTGAAGCGTTGAGTTTAGGGAATGACTGGAATTCCGTCTTTTACTAAGAGACTGAATTCTATTTTACTCGCAGCTGTTTGAGTTTAAATTTTGCATCCACTCTGCTCATGTTCGTATCATGCAGAATTACATAGGGGAAGAGATTCTCTACTAATATCAACTTCTAAAAATTCTCATTTCGTGTAACAGCAGTCTCCCTTTACCAGATCTTTTACCCTTTCAACAGCCGTGTTCTGAGTGGTTTGTGGCTTCCTAGAAAGCTAATCACTCTTTACTGATATACAATCATTTTCGGAATGGTTATAACTGGCGTTCACAAAACGACTGGGGCCAGTTAGGAGATATAACATATGGCCTCTGCTTACTAATATAAAATCTTTGTAAGATGTAGTTGCAGTGCAGGTATATATATAACAAATTGCCACAGGCCACATAAAATTGTTCTGTGCTCTGTATTGTGCCCCCTTAGGATAAACTATTGCTTCATTTTTGTTACCCCCATATCATTTCCAAATGCCTGGTGAACCTTATGAATTGTTTTGCTTTGAGAATCGTTAAGTTTTTGAATAAATTTGATGCAGTATCTTTCATCTCATTCACTCATGCAAGAAATAAAAAAAAATATGAATACTTATAACTAAACCTTGCTTAGGGACTAGCATATTTAAAGTTCAAGAAAAAATTAGCATGTGCATTACTGTCTCTTCTCCTGCTGTGCATATTTGTCACCTGAGCATCATTATGTGCAAGAAATTTTTTAAGTTCATGTACTTTTTAGATGATCTTAGCATATTGGGATCTATTAAGATTTATATCTTTTTAGTCAAGTTTATGTAAACTCTTCATGCAGAATTAGGCACTAGATAAGTCTATATGTTTGTTTCCCCTATTTCTTTTATTTATTTATTTTTTTCTCCCTTTCAGCGACTGACAATTGGGTTGCTCCCTTCCTAGTTGTATTTTTTTTGGCTCTGATTCCACTTTGGGCAGTTATTGCTAAAAGAAATAAATTTACAAAGCAGGTATTATACACTGGTTGGTTGCCTGTTATCAGTGCAGTATTTATTTCAAGGTAAGTAAATTTAAAATCTTAAAATATGCAATTCTTTCTTGTATTTGCTTAAAAAGTGGTTTGTTAATAGTGACTTTATTGAATAAATAAACCACTTTTTTTCTTTAATTTGTATTTATAATGTTATATATTTTTTGAGGATAAAAATTTAAACTTTGTCTTTGAAAGCTGAAAAGATTTATTTCTGAATTCGATTATTGATTGTTTATGTCATAACAGTTATTTAATTTGTACAGTTTAAAAAAAAATTTCTTTTCGTGATACTAAAAAAGTAGGACTTAATAGCTTTATCAAGTGCATAATCTGATAGGATGTGATTTGAATGCATATAAATTTTTTTTAATGAAACTTTATTAAGGATCAATAAATCACACACAAAGCTATTTAAGGATTTTTTTTTTCAGTAATTTTTTCTATTGCAATGTGTATTAACTTCATTTTTAACCATGACTTAAAAATGCTTGAATTTTTAAAATGATTTAAATTATTGATGAATTCTAAGCTTTTCTGAACTGAAATGCCAACATTATATATAGTTTTTTTTGCAAAATTACATTTTTTTTCATTTTAATCAAAATGTTTTATGTGAAATTGAAATCTTTGTATCTTGCAAACAAGGCTGATTTGTGTTTTTAAATATTCAATATTGCATTTTTAAAAACTTAAAATTCTTTTTTTTTAGTGCTGGAGGCTGTGTTCTTGATTTAGCCATTGCAAAGTTCAAAGGACTAGCAGTTTTCCAGCCTGTCATTAACGGTTTGTTGAGCACTTCCCAATGTTTTTGTTTTAATGGTTTCATATTCATATATTTTTGATAATTAGTATTTTAAAATATGTTCTTGTGGCATCTTCAATGAATTGGATAAAAATTTGTGGTTTAGTTATTTTTAATTTCATTATAGATTCTAATTTTAAATTTGCATGTTTATTTTATAATCATGCAGAATTTAGTACTTTTAAATTTAGTGTATGGTTACTGGCTTATTTTTCAAAAATCTATTCTTTACACTCTTTCAGTGTAGTTAGAATTTTTAACCTGATTTTGAGACAGTTTTGATAATTTTTAATATTTTAATCGGTGATTCTTTTTTAGGCGTTGGAGGGAATCTCGTTGCCGTTCAGTCTAGTCGTATTTCCACTTATCTTCATCAGAGATCTGAGATGGGAACCCTTCCTAATTCTGATCCTAAAATATGTGTTGGTCCTTTTTCTGCTTTCTTTGGAAAAGGTAATGCTTATGACAAATAAGTGAATTGTTATTCAATAAGTTGTTAAAATAGTTAATCATGCTTGTAAAATATAGTATAAGTTTTAGAGACCCAAAATTTTAAAAT
Organism: Trichonephila inaurata madagascariensis; assembly: GCA_019973955.1. Lineage (NCBI taxonomy): Eukaryota > Metazoa > Arthropoda > Arachnida > Araneae > Nephilidae > Trichonephila > Trichonephila inaurata. The sequence continues at coordinate 598,874 of BMAV01025644.1, read as the reverse complement.
CTGTTATTTTTGGTCATGGGGGAAAAAAACAGGTTACCGGAAATTGGAGAAAAATAATTTAGTTCTGCCCAAAAAATTATTTGCTGACATATTCATATAGACTTTAATTTCCAGATTTTCTTTCATTTCGTCCATTTAAAACTAAAGAACATAAGTTCTGAAATTTGTGCTATCATTGTTCAGATAGGTTGTTAGAAAATTCTAATTTGTAGTTAATATTCCAATTTGAGTCTGAATTGTTACAAAAATAAAATTGTAATGTAAATTTAGCATTGAGAAACTGTATTGTATGACATATTTGCCAATTCATCTCAAGTGTTTGTGTGTTTTTTTTTTAATGCTTGTAAGGAATTTTCCTGACATTTTTAATGTTATGTACTTAAGAAATCTCTTCCAATTCTTAAATATCTTATAAGACATAGTTTCTTAAGTTTTGGATATTAATACATTGCATTCTTTTGCAAAGGGACTGTATTTTTAATTGGGACAGATTAATAGGGAAGAAAATGTAGATTTCCTTGTTTTATTGGGATTCAGATTCACATTTTCCCTTCACCATTTGTATTATTTAAGCTGTTAAGATTGTGAAATATGATTAAATTTTAAAAAGTTACGTTGTATTAGTGTAGCTCTTAAAAGTTTTGGGAGATCAAATGTTTTTAAAATGGCTATTTTAGCTTTTGTACCATGCATTATATTTTTAAATACATCGACTTAATACATATCCCCTGTATTTTTAATTGTACCTGCTTGCAGTCATGATTTTTAATTTTTCTCCTTAAATCCTAGACAGTTTTTTGTTTATGATAGAAATTAAAGTTTTGAAATTTTCTTTTTGGGTATTTTTATTATATTAGTACCATGTTATCAATTTAATATATTCATAATTAATTTTCTGGAACTTAATAGTTTCTTTTATTAGCTGGGTTTGGATTATTTCATTTTCCCCATTGTTATCTGTGTTCTAAAATCATTGATCTGTTTGTTTTGTACATGTAGGTTGTCATTATGTTCAGTTTTAAAGCAATACTTAATTTATTTTTTCTGTTTGAGAAGTTTAGTTAAGCAAGGAGCAATTATGTATATGTAGTGGATATATTGCTTTCCTTGTTATATTGAATTTTATCACCCGAAGTTTCAAATAATGTGCTAAATTTCAAATATTGTAATTGAGTGATCTGAATATAATGTAGATTTTGAAGATATTAACCCCATTCAATTGTCACCTTTTATAAGATTATAGTGCCAAAAGAGAGTATGTTGTAGATTTTTTGTTTTAAAAGTTATTTTTGAAAATAGCCTAGTGTTCTTTTGAAAAGCTATTGCTTTAAATTAGTGAATAAAGCAAATCTTTGCTTTGAACTTTGAGGGAATATTTTCAAAAATCTAAAGTATTTGTGCAATGTAATTCTAAGCATTAAATCTAGTTACTTCCTTTTGAAAATTTAAAAACTGAATAAATTTTAACTTGAATGATTTCAAGCAACTGCTTATTCCTAAATATTTTATTTGAATGTCCACTGGAGTAATTTTTGGATTAAAGTTTTACTTAGTAAAGGAATTTTTATAGTTAAATATTTTTTATTAATGATTATTCAAATACTTGTTTGTAAAGAAACTTGTGTAGTATTGCTGATTATGATGCTTTTAAATAAATTATTCATGACCATGTAAACTTATGTAAAAATGGAATAATTTTTTTGTCAGTTTGTATAAATTTTGTGCTCTTAAACATTGTGAAATCAATTTGAGTTATACGAGACTCGTATAGATATTGGTGGTCCTTGTAGTACTATTGTATATACTATTGTAGCTTTGTTTCCTAATTTATTTCATTAGGGGAAAAAAAGTAAGAATAACTATTTTCCTAAATAATATATCATAAATTGAAATTATTTACTGAGTGTTATTGGTTTAGAAAAACAATAGAACTGAATAAAAATCTTGTCATAATATGCAATAGCTTTTTTAAAAAATATATTGAATATAAGTAAACATTTGAATACTTAGTAAATTGTAATAAAATAAATATTTAAAACAATCAGTTCAATGAATTTAAAATTTTCTTGATAAACTGTTAAAATTTCAATATTTTGAATAGTAAAATATGGCTGTTGGCTTCACAAGTTATACATTTGAAAAGAATATAGAACTATCATTCAAATGTATCCAATTTCACTTGAACTGTATTTTAAAATATCTACTGTGAATATTTTTACATTTTTCTATATTTTCTAAGGCTTCTGAGCTGTTACTTAAGGTAAGCTTATCTTCATGTATTGATTGTAGATTTCAGTTGTATGTTTAGACATTAGTACCTATTATTATTATTACATGTTTGTGTAAATATAAATTTATTAAGATCTTTTCAGAAATCTACAATTTTGAATATAGATGTTAATATATCTTTTAAAATACAACATTACATGTATAACTTACGGAACAACTTGTTTCTTCTGTTCTGATATTTTAGTATAGTGAATATAAGATTTATAGCTCATTTTTTAGTAAATTGAGTTATTTGTTAACTTTAAACTTGAATCACTTATACAAGGTGTGTTCAAATTAAGTCAATTCTCTTTATTCATATGCAACAATTTTACAGTTATCTCTTACAAAATAGTCACCTTGAACTGCCACTCTACTTGTAATGATTCCACCATCGTTGGAAATAGCGCTTAAATATTTTTGAGATCATGTACAGCTGTTTGAATATATTCTGCATGCTTTTCTTAACTTTTTTCTGGGGTAATTTCAGCTTGAAAAAATTTCCCTGTGTGTGTATTTGACCTTGAAACTGCATCTAATGTGAAGATTGGAGAGATTTGTTTTATTACATGATTCGAGCTGTCAATTGTTTGCTGATTGATCTAGCAAATTGCTTCCAATAGTACAATGAATATACCATACTCTTGGTAAATACATTGATTTGCAAAGTTGGAGGACTTTTTAAATAGCAAATTTTTTAACTTCTAGGAAAAAAATATTTGAAGCTATTTACTTAAGGAAAATTAAAAGAATATGCTTGATTTTATGTACACTCCAGTGAAATTTACAGTGATGTTGGGGATTGAAATTGTACTACAAAGTTTGGAAGGTTATTTTTTTTTATCATAAAAAGCGGGAAATTATTTGTTATTTTCAATGCTTTTATGCACTTGTAAAAAAAAATGTATCACTCATATTTCATAATATAAACATTTCTTTTAAAGAATTCCAAATTTTTTTTTGGTTGTATTCTGAATTTGTAAAGTATTTATAAATGTGCATTTATAAAAAATTGCAATAATTTATTAAAATGTATAAACTTTTTATAATTTTGGCCACCTATATTGTATTACATATAAGTTACATTAATTATGTACTATATGAATTATATATATATTATAAGAATCTGATTTTTTAACTTATCTATTCAAGGATATAAGTATATTAGTAAATTTTATATAATTCAGTTTAACCATCTAGTAATTTATGCATAAAAATTGAGGGAAAACCCCTTAATGTTTTTTAAAGAGCACTAGAAATACAGCACACTATATGAAAAATTTATATATTTTCATTGTATTAAATTTTGGAATTTTTTGAAATAAGTCTCTTCCTACTACTATTTATAAAATGTTTATAAAAAATATTTTTAGCATATGAAGAAACAAGTTTTACTTTTTCATTTCACTTACCAGTGAGTGCTTTTTATGTTAATGTTTCTAAGCTTCATGAAATTTGTCTATAAATTCTGAAATATTTTGAGAATTTTTAAAAAATATTTATACATCCTTATGCATATAAGTGTTATTTTATGAAAACATTTACCAACAAATAAAATATTTTATCGAAGTGATAAATTATTTCCAGTTTTTCATATAAGGGTGATCAAACGTGCTTTCTTTTCAACTAAATTTTTACTCCTAATTGATCAACTTAAAACATAACTGAAATACGAGCTGTAACGCTTTGTTTTCATGTACAAAGATGAAGAACATTTTGCTAAAATCCTTGATCAATACTTAACAATCTATAAAATCTAAATGTATCCTTTTTAAGTTTGAACAGTGTATTAAATATTGTTATGCCGTATTGTGTGTACTCATGATGAATCATGCTGTTAGTTGAAAAACCAGCTAGGCTACCTTGTCTTTTGTCTTTGGGATATTATAAAGCTTCTTAAAACTTGTAGACTTTTCCAGTTGAGAATCATCACTATTTTAAAGATATTTAATGTTGGGGGAAAGTTTTTTTGTTCTGCCAAATGAATGTTTGTTTTTTAATAGCTTCCTTGCTAATTCATGGTTTTTTCAGTGATAGATAGCTTCTGCAAGCACAAAAAAACTCATACATATATCGTACTCGTACTAAATCCTGCTCCTCTTGCATAATTTGTTCGCACAAAAAAAATATTTTTTGAACATACCTTGTATTATTAGTACAAAGAAATTGTTAATTACTCATTTTTTATATATATTTTCCGTTAAAGTTCTATTTCTTTTTAAAGTCTGGAACTGTGAAATCATTAATATATTGTCACCTCCGCCTCTCCTGTCTTAAAAAAAGTTTTTCTTTATGTATGTGCACTGGAGGAATTTTTACAAATGTTTGTTTTAAATTCATTTAATTGCAGATATTTTTTACTGATGTTCATGTTTTGAAATCATAGCATTTGTATATCTGGGATAATATCTAGTCTTTAAATATCTTTTCTTTTTTGCAGAAAGTACAATTGTATTTTTAATGTTATTAATTTAGTTTTCTACTGATTTTTTAATGGTTTTTAATAAAATCTAGTTATGTAATGAGCCTGTACAGATTCAATGGTGTATACAGACTAATTTTATAGGCGAGGGAGGTTAGTGTTTGACAGCGTAGATGAAAGCACCCAGGTATAATATTTGTGCTAAAAATTAAATCTCTTAGTGTATAGGAAGGCTTGAACCTTCAAACCCCAGTGCTGTGTGTGCCACTGGATATCAATAATATAGTTATAACATATTGTAGTAATGTAAAAGAATATTCTATTCAAGAGAATTTTGTATGAACATCTCTGAATTTTCTTTTTAAACAAAACTTTTATTTGAATAAAATATCTAAAAAATGTATATCTTATAATGCCTTATTTGTGGTAACGTTGCTCCAAAAACTAATAAAATTGTTAATGACAGTTTGATATATATAATGATTAAGTGTTTACTCTGGTATTTGTGCATTCTTTTCAAAATTGCTTTGATTGGTGTAAACCTTGAAAAGTTTTTAACTAGAAAAACAATTATTCTAAACAATAGGTGTTTTTTAAAGTTTTTAAAACCATGCACATAGGTAAAAATGCAGTTTATCATTAAGGCCAATATCTATATCAGTACTAAAGCTTGGAAGAGATAGGAGTGACTTTTTAAAATAGGTTCTCAATAATATATATAAATGTGTGTGCATGTATAAAAGATAAATCCTCATCTTCAAAGATATCAAATGTATAATATTCTAAATCAGTCATAGGAAAAAGAAATTTATAACTTTGGTTTTAAGAATTGCTTAGTGTACATAATCTTTTAGTTTTAAAAGAGAATTGGAACATTTTGGAGAATTTTTGTTCAAAGATAATGCAAGTTTAAAGAATTGTTTATCTGCCAAGAAATTAGTTTAATTCTTGCCTATGTATTTATTTCTGATCATAGATTTGTTCTTGTATATTGTTTTTAAAATTTTTGTAGCAAATATTTAATTATATAATGTATAATTTTATCTATCCCATTATCAAAGCTAGTAATCAGTATTTAAGTTTCATGAAATTATTGTTTTCTCCTTCTTTTCTAAAATATAATGTATTGTCATTAATATATTTTGTTACACTGACAGTTTGATCTATTGTTACATATCATGTATTTTGTGCCCTTTTTAATCTGTTTCAAACCTTGTGTATGCTAGGTTGGCGTGTATTGAGAATTGAAAGTAGAAAACCAATTTCTTGTAAAATATTTATCTCTAGTGTGTGTGTGTGTGTGTGTGTTTTAATATATAATGGATTTAAAACAGTACATTTTAAACAACTAGTCTCAATATTGTTCTTATTTAAACTTTTAAAACATATTTTTAAGGAATTGCCTTGCTTGTCTGGTCAATCACTATCCCTTGTATCGGAGTATTTTACAATTTAATTTACAGTATTAATGTGCTCAAGACTTGTAATTATCATACATTAGGTTGTCTAAAATAGAAACTTTGGAAAGATTTAATTCAATATTTTAGTTAATCATGTGCTGTTCATGATTATAGATTTGGTAATGGGAGAGAATATTTGTTTATTTAAAAAAGTGGAGCTTTGTGTAAAGTTATTTTTATTGCTATGTAATTTATCATTCAATGTTTTTTGTTATTGATCTCTTATCCAAGAATTGGAGTATCCTTTTGAATGTTGAATTTGTTTTAATTATGAAATGTGGAATTTGATATCTTTTTGAAGTGTTTAAATGCTTCAGTTTCATTAAAAATGTATTATGGAAGTCTGATAAAATATAAATAAAGCATATGTATTTCAACATTTTATGTACTACAGAATACACTTTCTGGTTGCTTGAAAATCGTAATTTCAAAAGTGTACAGATTTAAACAATTTTTAAAAACCGGGATTTTCTTGTAAAAACTACTCCAGTGGACATACATTTTAATTGAAATTGTACTGCTTTTATAGGAAATGAGAGTAACTTAAAGATTGAGGTATTGTTGCATTTCAGGTGCTCATGCTCGTTCTGCAAGAGTTCTGTTACTAATGGCTCTTCCTGGTCATTTGATATTTGCATACTTAATCAGATTGCTAAATGCAGGAAACACCACATTGACTCCTCTGTTCCTGGTGGTGTATTTAACTGCTGCCTTAATTCAGGTAAGTTCAAAAGTTAATCTTATTTTAGTTTTAACGAGTTAATCTCATGCTTTAGCTTCATCTGATTACTTAAAGTTCATTGTACATTCATCATATTACTCAGCCATCTTTGCTAGTGAATTTGTTAAAAGTATTGAGATCTTTTGGAAAATATTTCTGGAACATGTTGAAAATTGAATGAGCAACCACCAATATCTCATTTCAATTTGAAATAGTTTTATTTAATATATATCTACTGCTAAATTCTCTTATTTTCTAAAGAATGCTTTACTCTTCCTTGAAATTAAAACAGTGATACATGAAAATTTAATTTGTATTTGGTTACCATAACTTTTTGTTTCAATTTGCTTTTGTCAAATGTTATCATTAAAATTATTTTAACAATTTTGAGTCGTAATATCCATAAAAAGAAAAAAAGAAACGAGCCTTACAGTAGTCGCATATGATGTGTAACATCTGACATGTTATCGTGATAAATATGCATTATAACTTAAATCTGAAAAATTAATAGAGTATGATTGGAAATAATTTTCTATCGAATAGTTATATCTTTAATGAAAATTTTACTTATTTATCACAGAGGACTAATGCAATTTTTTATTAAATTTTTTTCTTGCTCTATTTGGGGAACAGTGGATACAATAGATTTGAAAATGGACTAACAAGGATTTCAGTGGCCATATACATTTCTCCAAATCAAACGGTTCAAAAAATTAAAGATTTCCTGCATTTTGTATTACCATATACCCAAGATGGTTCCTAAAAACAAACTATCACTCGCTTCCCATGATTTTGAGTGTGATTGAATTGAGTATATAATTTTCTATTGAATAATTATATCTTTAATGAAAATCTTATTTAGGAGATTTAATTAGGATTTTTTTTAGTCAAGAAAACTTTTTGTAATCGCTGTTAAAAATATTATATTAATGACAGGAATTAACCTCAAAGTATGAAAAAAATACGCACTAAAATATTTATTCGAATAATTCCAAATTACTTACTCGTATTTTCCTAAGAATGTTGAATTTTGTCAGATGCATAACAGTAAATATAATTATTAATATAATTTACACAGATAAATATAACCTCAGAATTCATACATAACGAGCCCAGAGACTTTGACAATTGAGCGTAAGGATCTAAGTTTATCCTGAATAAGACTTGCTAGTATTTGCGAAGTGGAGTAAGAAAAAGAAATCCAGTTTTAGAATTCGAATCTTTTGAAATGGCTAACTTTAAGAATATAAAAAAAAAACTACTAGAGTTGGATTTTGCATATATTCTGCTCTGGATTTACCTATCTCTGCTAATCACAAAATCGTGAAAATTTAATTAGCTTGGTAAATATTTAAAAATTAGAAATATTAGAGAAAATAAAAATTACCCGTGTAATTTAGTCAATTTTTTAAGAGAACTTTTTTAATCACAATTAAAAATATTATATTGACAGCGAAAGGAAAATTAACCTCAAAGTATGATAAAGATACGCACTAAAATATTTAATTCGAATAATTCCTTATTACTCGTATTTTCTTAAGAATGCTGAACTTTGTCAGACATGCTTAACTATAATTTATAATTATAGTTAAGTTATTGTAGTTAATTTATAATTATAGTTAAGCTATAAACTATATTAATTTATAATTAATATAGTTTACACATATAAATTAACCTCAGATTTCTTACACAACTAGTCCTGAGACTTTATTGTAAGTTTATCCTGAATAAGAATTCGTATCTTCTGAAATACTAACTTTAACAATATAAAAAAACTAGACTTGGACCGTATGCAAGGGTAGCAAAAAGACACCATCTAACAAATTGGACCCTGATGCGAGGGTAGAGAAGGCATACGATTATGTGTGCTCATTGGTCAAATCAAATAGAGCACACTTACATCACTTCCTGTTACAAATTTCTGTCCCTTTTCACAAAAATCACCCCGACAAATATTCGGTAAGCGAGAGGAAAGATACTACACATCAAAAACCCTGTTATGATCAAATTGTAGTAAATTGTTTAAAATCGAACACTAAAATTTTTTAATGTAAATTTAACTTAAATATAGAAGCTGTAAAACTCTGGTAATGGAAATGCTTTTATTTTATTCCCTAAATATATCTTGCATCTGATATGCTAAGTGTTGTTCTTTACTTTGTTCAAATTTGAGATATTTCAATACAACAGATTTTTTTCTTGATTATGGAGTTTAACCTTATTTTAATGAAATTGTAGGTATTTCTGTTGCTGTATTTTGCATATTGCATGATTCAGTGGATGTGGAGACGAAAAATAGATCCTGATAATTCTGCAATCCCATATCTGACAGCGATGGGTGATCTTCTGGGAACATCATTACTTGCATTAGCATTCCTTCTTCTCTTTTATATTGGAAATCATGATCTTAATGTTGAAGAAAAGTAAACTACTGAATTCTGAGTACCATTGCCAATATATATATGCAATAAAACTCGTCCATTTAAGAATCTCGGCCATCTGTAATATTTACACATGAGTATTTTATGGGTAAAATTTTTGTTCAATTCAGATTGCTGTTATGTTAATTTTTTCACTTTAATCATTGCCAATCATTTTTTTATTTATTGGAACTATGTTTATGTATCCTTTAAAATTTCTTGCAAAATTCTTATGTATATACAAAATTGTTTGAAAGATGGATAATTGTTAAACAAAGTGTAAATTTTGCTGAAGATGTAATTTTTGTGCAAGCAGGAATATTGTTCAATTCATGACAAATATTAGGATGTTATATAATGTATTCTGAAATTCTAATCTTCCTCTTTAAAGACAGTGATATCTCCAAGAGAAAAAATGAAGTTTTCCAATTATTGTACTTAAGTCACATTCTTTAAATCCTGAATGAAAACTTTGTTTTCATTCAGGATTTAAAGAAATTTTTTTATTTTTAAATTGAATTACTTAAATGTGATCATGTTCAAACTTTAAAAGAAATTATTCAATAATAGCTCAAAATTTCTGGGAAGAAATTGTATCTTAAAATTTTGATGGGAGCTCTTTTCTTATAAATTAAATGTTAGTGAAAATTAGTTTTATCTTGATAAATGTTGTAGGAAAAGTACTTCAGAATTTGTTTGTCATAGTTAAACATAACTGTTTTACATCTGTACTTATGAGAGAAAATGGACTATAAATGCAGTTTAACTTTTATTCTCTTATTATGTTTGTGATTTACATAAATTTATTTGTTTTACTTCATAAAAGTTTTTTCTGTTCATTTTCTATTTTTGTGATCCAGGGTATTTTGAAACATTTATTCAAATCACACACAAATCTCAAAGTGATAACTATACTTTTGGTGCCTACTTTAAAAGTGCATAGTTGCTCTTTGGTGCCTTATGGGTTGAAATGGAATAAGATTAACAAGTTGAAAAATCATACCTCTGAGTAGTTGTGCATTCCTTATGTAACTGAATACTTCTATTAAATCCTTTTTCTTTTTTTTCTTTTTATTACTAATTATTTCTTGCTTAGTATATTGACAGCTAAGTATTTACAAAGTTAAAAAGGATGAAATAGTGTAAATATGTTGTAAATTAATCTTTAATCAGATGTAAAACTTTGTTTTAAAAGCTTTTTGCTTTGATGTCTTTATTTTTTAAGTATTAGGGGAAATTTGAATGCATACATGTGTGTGCGTGAACTTATCAATTTTTCTACTTGAAATACATATCTCTTTCTATGCAATGATTAAAAAAAATTTATTTAAAAATGTTGTATATTAGTAATTAATTTCTTATGTTCTGAAATTTAAGAAATATGCATTTAAAACATTTTTATTGCTTATGTAATCATGTACTTCTAAAGTTTTCACTCTGATTATGTATATGCATTTTTTTCATATTTTTTTATAATTTGAATTCAAAAATTTAAATTATACAGGTGTATTTATTTTAATTTAATAATGTAACTAAGTTTTTGTATGTATTTATTTACTTAAAGATGTTTTAACGTAAGTCAAAGCTTAAATGCATAGAATTTAAATAACTTATTTTTAATGTATAATTTTGTTTTATCTGTGAATGGTTATTTTTAAATTTGGTTTGTAATTTCTTGAAATTGTGAGACTTCTATGAATTTTAATTTTTTTAGTGAATGCTTGTATTTGATTATTTAAGTTTTTTCTCTATGATGATGAATCAGTTTCAAATTTTATCAAATAAGTATAAAATTAATTTTTCAGTTGCACTTATAATGAATATCTTTTACATAGTTGACTTTGCTTGAATCATTTCATACTTTTTGTATGTATCGATATTAAATACTTAAACTATTGTTTGTACTTAAATTATTTTTCTTATGACTAAGAGGTATTTAAAAACGGGAAATTTATGTATGATTGGTAGAGAAGACATAAATTTGTTCTGTTTGTGATAAAATGGCTTGTTTTAAAAACTTATTTCTTCAGAAAATTCTTGCAATTGAGGACATTTGTGATCAAAATTTAAAATAACTTTGTAACATTTACTGTATTGAAATATTTATAATTAAAATCAAGTACTGTCAAAATTCAGTTGATGTAAATCTTAGATGCTTGAGAACTATTATGTTAGTTTATTACAAAATGCCACTTTTTTTTAATTGTGGTCCTAACAATGCTACTTGTATTAGAATCGAAAATGTTGTAATAGTTACAAGGTGCCTATGCCTAGAGTTAATATTTGCTTGATATTTAGTGAAACATTTCTGTATTATGTAAATTCAAAATTTAATTTTGCATAAAAGTTGTAATCTAGTTAGATATACAACTTGATTTGAAGTGATCTTTTTGTTTTAATATATAGCCATATTTTGAAGGTTGTCTGTGGTAGGTTGTCTGTCATGTTGTACAAGAAAAATTTCTTGTTTAAAAATAGATTCAATTATTCACAAATTACTTTTACAATCGAATTTTTTTTGTTTTGTTAATACTGTTGGAATATTTCAAGAATCTACCTTTTCTCCTGTCTCTTAATGTTCAAATAGAATGATGTCTGTGTTTGTAGGACTTAGCTAATTGATGTATTTACAGTTTATGTAAAAATAGCATTATTACAGAATATAATTCTAAAGTGAAATTGTACTTACTTCCCTGTTATTGTTTTTTTATAGTTGTGATAATTTACATGTAAATTTTATCTCAAACATGGTATTTAATATTGCACAAATTTTAAACCTTTTTTGAAGTTAATGGTAAAAGTATTCTTTAAGTTATAGTATTTTATTTCAAAATGTATTTTTTTTTTGCACAACCTGTATAACTTTTAATGTTTCATCTATTTTTAAATTATCATAAATATCAATCTTGGACCTGTGAGAAATACAGATTTTAAATCTGTTATGTACAGTTTTTATTTACAGTATTAATAGTTATGTATATATGAAAAATATTCTCAAATCAAATGAAATAAGAATGAAAAAGCAGTATTGTTGAATATTTAGGAATTAAAATTTTTATATGGGCACAAATTCGGTGATAAGTTTATTTTATAAGGGTTATTTTTTAAACTAAAATTATTTGCTATTAAAAAAAGACTGACTTGTTGACTGCCAAGTTTCTAACAAATTCTTAATTAAAATTACTTTTATCAAAGCTTTTCCATAATTTTATTAGCGTAAATTATGTTAAAATTACTTGAACACTGCAATTCAAAGTAATTTTAGCAATACTACTTTTGATCTCTGTATTCGTCTAGTCCGGGACTCACCTTTATTGTATTGCATTGCATTGCAAATGCATGAAAAGGTGTTTTTTAAACTTGTGATCTCTGTGAGAACTGAAATCCTAGTTAATGATTTTGGAAACTATTAAATTATTCATTAGAGAGAATTTGAATAAACTTGACTTGATGGTCTCTTACAACTAATAAGTACTGAAATTTGTCAGGGGAGTTTTTTTATTGTTGGGAATAAGGCTCATTTTTCGAGCACTTACTCCCTGACATAAGATATTGTCTTCAAATGTTTGATTAGTATTGTTATTAATTCAAAATTGAATGTATCAAATTTTTATAAAGAAACAGATTAATCTTCCAAGAACTAAAATGTGTTAAATTCTTATGTCAAAGTAATGTATGTACATTTTGAGTAAAAAAGATGCTTGAATATTATCAATGAATTATCAGTGTTTCTTGATATTAATAGTATTGTTTAAATATATTATCAATGAATAACTTCTATAATATTTAAGAAAATTTTGCGCGTGATTTTATGTTGATTTAATTTATAATCTATTTTTTTTAAAGGAAACTATCTGTTGATGCAGTCTTTTAAAAAAAAGCTTTGTTATTGGATATCAGTAATTAGAATTATATAAACAAACTCATGCTTTATATTGTTTTCAAAGTTATTGACAAATTTTAAATTGATATGAATTCTCAAATTTTTTGAATTGTTTCTATAAAATTTTTTACATTGTGCCCTTGATCTGTTAATTGTTATAGATTTTTTTTTAATATTGAATCAGTATTATTAGCTTAAATTCTGAATTGTTTCTAGGATTTCTGCAAAATTTCTCATTTTAACTTAAAATTTTAAAGCGATATCAGAAATTAACTCCTAGAAATTTATTGGGAAAGTGATTTTCTGGTAATAAATTACTATGGTACATATGTTTTAAGAAAATGTATGAAATGTATTTTTGTTATTGGATTCTGTTTAATTTCTATATTTCTGCAAATTTTCATGTGAGACTAGTCAACTAAAATTGTACTTGCATTAATTGTGTCAGAAGTAAATTTGTGATAGCTGCACAATCATGTGAGGTTAGTTTTACCATTTATCATATGTTTCATGTAAAAAAAGTTCTTGTAGACATGAAATCCAAAAAATGGATGTATTGTGATATTAAAATATTAGTTCACTTCAATTTTTGTCTATTTTTATCATAACCATCACACTACACAATTTTTTTAATTATGACTTGATAAGACTTGAAACAGGATATGTGTATATCATTTAATTGACAATTATGAAAAGTAATACTAATTGTCTCAGTAGCACACACAGGAATTTTTCAAGGGGGGTCCAGGGTCTAAAGTCCACTATTCTTGTATCATGCTCCTTTTAATTTTGTCTATTTTCGGGGGGAAAAGTGAAAAAACTCATTATTGAATAAATTAGCATTAGTTAGTAAAATTAATCATTAATAAATATTTAATTAAATTTTACAGACTATACTTAGAATTATAATTAATCGGAAAAATATCAAGAGCTTTGGGGGTCTGAACCTAGGACACCCCTCTTTGTGTGCACCACTGAATTGTCTGTATCTAAGCTCTTAAATTTAATTTTTGAATTTCTTACTTTTCATAATTGAATAAAGTAACTGTGAATAAAATTTTTAATTAAGTACTTTGAAACTTTTTAAAAATATTTTTGGATAAATTGTGTGTGATGTATATGTTACTGTTAAAGTGTGAAATCCATTATTTCATAGAATAACTAGGTATTTCATGAAATAACTAGACAAGTCAGTTAAGGTATATAAACTCATTGAATTCTACGATTTAACTAGGTATTCTATAGCAGCAGTAGCGCACAAGCAGAACTTTTCCAAGGGAGTCCAGGGTTGAAAGTCCACCATTCTTGTATTGTACCATGCGCCTTTTGATTTTGGGGAACAAAAAACAGTAGAAAACTAATTATTGAATGAATAATTAGTATTAATAAAATTAATCATTAAAACAAATATTTAATTAAATTTTACGTATTATATACTTAAAATTATAATCAATCTGGAAAAAATCAAGGGTTTTTTTGGGGGGTCCGGACTTCTAGGACACCCCCTTCTGTGCGCCACTGTATAGCAATGTTTCGCAACCCCCGGTCCGTGGATCAAATTCTACCGGTCCGCACAAGAAACATTAAATTATTTCCCTTTTATTTACTGTGATGTTTTTCTTAGGTGTGGGCTACTTTTTATGAAAATCACTTAATATTCCTTGTTAAATCACTTTGTATTCAATTTTTGGTGTAGCTATGTTTTATTCAGAAGTCACACACACACGATTAAATACAATTAAATTAAAATTATTAAATGAAAACAGTCAAAATTTAAACAATCAACGTCTGCCCCCTCAGCGGGCCGCGGTAACAAATGTTGACCGGTCCGCGGCGATAAAAAGGTTGCGGAGCACTGTTCTACAGAATAACGATTACTTGATGGTTAAAGTATGAAATACAGCACTCTTCAGTTTGAACCGGTTCTAGCTGCTTTAGGAAGGATTTTTTCCGATTAGAAACTAGAGATGGCCGAATAAAACAACTGTACTTTGAATATCATTTCAGTATATGTCAGCGAGAATTAATTTCTATTAAAGAAGTTCTAAATATTGACACAACGCTTCGATTTGCTGCAACAGCTCAAAGTTGCGGTTCTGGACAAGGATTTAAAAAGTACTCGTGTTAAAAAAATAGTAAAAAGTATGCATGTTTCAAAAATAAACAGTGCAATCCAACGTGTCATCACATCAATCCTTGTTCAAATAATGAAAAGTAAAATAAAGAGTATATCATGAAATTTAAATTAATATTCTCTTACATTTTTGTATTAAAAAGTTTACACAATGTTTTCCTTCCTAGCATGTATTTTTGTTGATATTTAAATACAATCTATTTTTGCAACATATTCTTTTTTCTCCTTTTCTGTTTAACTAAGAGCAATATAATAAATTCTGTCTGCTTTCCCTTATAATTTATCAATTATTCATCCCCAAAAGGGATAAAAATGTACTTTTCGAGAGATTTAGCATTCCATAATCGTCATTACTTTTAATACTCCGATAAAACCTTTGTTAAAGATAATGCAGATAATTATTTTGCAATTTCAACGATCTTAGGGCCAGAGTGTAGATGCTTTGGAACAAAAGAGCAATTGGACGAATTTATATATTCGTTATTGTTTTGCGAGAAAGATAAATCACTTTTACAAATCTTACATATTACAATTTCAGAAATAGCAAATATTGAAACAAACTCCAAAACGCAATTCGTGAAACTTGGAGCGATGGGAACCTCCATGTCCATGCCATTTTTTAGTTTTCTCGCAGAAGCTAATGTAAATTCCGTATCATTTTGGTTGGTAAAACGTTTTCCATTATAGATATTTCCTTTTAAATCTGTGTACAAACTTGTCTATACTTGTATAGAGAAAGGTATCGTAGGTATCAAACCGACTCCACAACAGGTCCAGTCTTCGACTGCCAACTCAGCGCTCCGAAAAGCTGCTGCTCCTAATTGTTGTATCGTTATAACGACTTCGAATTTTAAAAAATCACTTTGTCAACATATTCTAGACATGTTAAGGAAGCAATTTATTAAAGAAAAGAAAAAATTCGATTTTTTGAACCCATCACTTAAGATCTGCATTGAGGGCGGAGTAGGTTCATAAGTTATGTTCTACACAGAACTCGATAGAATAAACAACGCTGTTAAACTTTTATCTTTTCCTCTTGGCTGCTCTTTGAAATCAATACTTGATCTGTTCTAAGACTATTCTCAAAAAGCTTCATTAAGCTCTAATGACCTTGTAAAAAGAGATGTTGTTCAAATCTCTCTCTCGTGTGTAGTTTTATAATTTAATATAACTCGTTTTTTCCTTCTCTTCATTTCTCAGAAATTTTTTATCTAATTATTCAATTTCCCCTCTTAAAGATTGAATCAAGCAATTTTAAAAGAGTTTGCTTCTAAATGGAGAATAATTTCTCATGGTAAATAACAATTAATATTACTTATATACTTTAAATTCTTTAATACATTTTTTTCAATTTCTTATTTTAATCCAAGAATTTAATTAAAGAGAAGTAGTAAATAATTTATTTCAATGAAACTTAAAAAACGAGTGAAAATTAAAACTTAATTATTATATGATCGCTTACTTTTAAATTAATCTAGCCTTATTTTCTTAAGGCAGTGATTCTCAAACTTTTTTTTTTCGTCTTGGTACACTTTTGACAATTTCAAAATTTGGCGGCACACTAACAATAAAATAAGTTTAAAAAAGAATTTTACTCATCTTTAATACACTTCCATCTATTCACTAAAGAATTAAATATACTACGAAATATTCTTTGTTTATTTCTATAAAACTGTTGATTGATTCGGTTCCAGATTTTTTTATTTTCTCAAAGTATAATTAGTAATTTAAAAAAAAATGGTGGCAGACTTCAAGAATTTGGCGGAACAGTGGTTGAAAATCACTGTCTTAAGATGACTAAGTTCGAAACCGTGTTAAAAGCATATAAATGAATTTTTTTTTTTTGATATTTAGTTTAGTTGAATTAGGATATACATGTAAAATTATTTTTAAGAATATTATTACAAGAACGATTATATAAATGCAATTTTTTGGTAAAAAAGAATGACGCATTTTCAAAACATTCTCCTTTTATGAAAAATACTTATATAATAATAATTGCCTATATATAGCTAAAACTTTAGTTTTCATCTTTGTCAAGAATACAAAAAAAAGTCTAGTGTGCTCAGGAAATTAGAGTTCCTTTTACAATTTCTTTTATGAAATTATATTCAACAATATATTCCCCTTTTATGAAAAATGCTTCTATAATAATATTTTTTGTATATATTAGCTAGGGACTTTTATACCGGAATTGAACTAAAAGTTTTGAATATAAAGAGTGAAAATTTTTTCCAAAAGACATCCGTTATTTTTTCAAATGATTGTAACGTGAGTTTTTCAAAAATTCTAGATCGACCCCGGCATATAGAAGTCTTCGTCAAATGTAGGCAAAATACTATTTTGTAGCATTTTTGAAGTTATACTTCTTTTGGCGCGTTAGGGAAAAATGATGAGAGTAAATTTTTACGATGCGCGCGCATATCGTCAAAAACCGACACCCTGCATTTTATTTTTGTCTAATAACTTTGGAAGTTACTGAGATCTTGGCTATATGGGTATCGATTGAATTGACGTACCCACACACCACATGTGTTTGATATCTATGTGGTGATTGGGATAGGGAAGGGCTTGCACACTAAAATATCAATCCTCCATGTTATTCCTATGGGGAAGGAAATTTTTAACATACCACTTTTTTGGTGCCAGGAGACTGATATTTGGGGGATCGTAATAACACTATTGTTGTAAGCCATATCTGTTGGGACGCATTTCCCCTCTACAGTTTTTTGGCCAATATCTCGGCACCCGAACCTCACAGTCCATTCGGACCTAGCTCATTCGATCCCTCTCTATCTGCTCTTCCAGTTATTATAACTTCATGCTCATAGGGCTATTTCTTCCATAGTTTTTAATTGTTTTAAACTTTTTAAATTCACAATATCTTGGCTCCTGTTCGAGTCTCGGACTTGAGAGTTTGAACCAACTGTTCCACTCGTCGAGACGCATCGAGTCATCTACTTTATTCCTATTGTGTAGGCATGAGGAGGGCTTAAGCACTAAAATAGCATGCTCCCATGTTAATCCTATGGGACTGGAAAAAATTTCACCTTCCGAAGGAATTAGCTTGGACTTGATTTTTGGAGGGCCGCCATATTTTCGTATTAGCACGAACTTTACGTGGAATTGGCCCCCTCCGGTGTCTTCCCCCTACAGGGCTTCCCCAGTAATAACTCGAATCCTATGCTACTTTGGCCGATCGCACCGGCTGGATTTCGATTGTTCTCCCTATTCTATTTTCGGGACAATAGCCCCATTTCTTCAAACATATTTAACATTTTAAATTTTTTAAAATCCCGCATAGCTCCAAGGATTTTCGAGCTTCGATAATGAAACTCGGACCATAGGCTCTCCTCGTTGAGTCTCTTTCATCTGTTATAATTCGTGTATAGATAGTGGGCCTAGGGGGGCGTTATCACTAAAATTAGAATCCCTATGTTATTCCTATGGGGTTCGATCTTTTGATGACGTCACGATCTTACACAGATAGAAGGATGAAACTTTGGGATCACCTACTACTCTGTGTATCGTTGGGATGTACGTGTCCATTTACGTCACAGTTGCTTCCCCCCCCATTTGCAACTACAAACTCCGGACCGGTTCGAATGGATTCCTCTTGTGTTTCCCCACAACCAGGCCGAGTTTCGAGTTACTGGGTGCCCTACTTCTATTTGATTTAATTGTTTTAAATTGTTTAATTATTTTAAAATGACCATAACTCGGGGCTCTTCAGGTGGATGTCTTAATTTTCTCAGGAACGATTTTTCCCGCCGAGACATTCAATATGAGGTTTCTCAGGTGTCACATTCGGTTCATCTCATCTCCAGATACAGTCTGCTGAAAACCCCTCATGTTATTGGTCCTATTGTCCCTGTGCGGAGGTGTTAAAATTTATTTAAATCGTGATTTTCTCGGTTTTGACTGGTCCAATTGATTTAAGGTTGGTATCGTTCAATTCTGCTCGTGACCGCCTTTCGTCCATGGCCCAGCTTGCCCCGCTCAAGATTTTTAGAAAGATTTTTATCTTGTTACGCCAAAAAAGTATAACTTCTTACGTGCGTACATAAGTACACACACACTTTTTTCATAAAAAGAGCATATTTTGAAAATACTTCGTTTTTTCTTCCTTTTTTTGTTGAAAAGATGCAATTAAATAATTTTTTATTGTAATATTCTTCTAATCAGGGGCGTAGCTACCGCCAGTATCAATGATACGGGGCCAGTAATATATACAAAATCAAAGAATATTGAAGAGACCAAAAAGAGGCCCCCCATGGCAGTGCCGACTTTTCATTTCGGGCCCTGGGCGCAGATGATCTACATGCCCTTTTGGCAATGGAGGATCGAAATTTATAACCAAAAAACCTGGTTAAGTCTAGCTTATCTGGGCCCTTCCGGGACCCTGAGCACCCACCCCAAGAGCCCTAGTGGATAAACCGGCACTGCCCCAAGGAATTTTTGACACGGGGCCCATTCAGGACTAGCTACGCCAGTGATTTCCTAATTCAGCTGAGCTAATATCAAAATATTCATTTATACGATTTTCAAAATGTTGTTTCCTAACGTAATCACCTTAAAAAAATTTTTAAAAAATTACAAGTTATAATATGAAATACACTAATTTATTAATGCAACAAAAAATTGATTTCGATAAACAGTTATGGAAATTTAGAGGCTGGGAAAAGGTTTTAAATAATTTATCTTTTAAAGGTAAAATAATTTAGGAGTAACTTGAAGAGCCTGCAAAATCGAGAGTTTTTAAAAGAGCTACCACTAATGTTTAACTTTTTTTCCTAAATGACATTATTAGACTACTGAGCATTTTTTAATTCTTAGAATATATTTCTTCTGATAATATTAAATATTCTCGCATTACTTATATTCTCGTAATCTTAATACTAATGTTTTTCTTTTATTATTCTTGTGTTATCGTTTGCTTTAAATTCGAAAAATTAGTATCTTAGTTTATGTAAGATTAAATTCTTAAATTAACAGCAAGTGCTTGGGAGGAAAGTTGCGATGTACATTAAAATCCGATTACGTGTTAGATAAATTTTAGTTTTAAAAATATTTTAGCGAAAATTTCAACTTATTCAGGTTTTTGATCTAATTCTTTTTATAGTGACTTGTATTTTAAATATTATTGAATATCATTAGGAAATGAAATGTTTCTCGTCATTTTTAATTCACTAGTTATTCATTATGTAATTAAGTACTTGAAGAAAAGAATTGTACTTTCATTCTAATAAACCAGTACATTAAATGCCACCCAGCCAATATGGTGGGATACGACCCTCGACTTGTAACCGAGTGGGTTCCGGTTCGAATCCCGAGGAAGGCATGGATGTGTATTTTCTTCGGGAAAAAAAGTCGGACTTTCGCCTGCAATGGATTCCCGTCTTGAATGGAAATCAGCGTGCCCCTTCTGTTACATGCTGGGATCATCATTTGTAATAAATGTCTATATCTTCTGTTTGTATTGTATGTTTCTGTTCTCTTCCACTTGTATTTCATATGTATCCCAGGATAAAAACACATGACAACAATACATTAAATAAAACCTAGTTTGAAAATAACAGCACTGTAGAATATGCATTTTTTAAAGTTCTGCGTGATTGAATTTTAAGAAGGCATATGCTTTCGTTATTATTTTTCTCACATGCATAAAAAAACTAAAATAGGCTGTACATTTTCGAGTTTCAGGCGCTTAATATATTTTGATAAATATTTAATAAAGAAGTTGGAAAAATGGTCTTGAGTAATTTGTTTTAAGAATGAAACAAATTATCTTCTCAAGTTTACAAAATATGGCAACTTAAGAAGGAATTTCTAAAAATCAGAGATTTTATTCATTGAACATTGATTTTATGTTCAGGGAAATGACCAGTGGCGTAACGTACACCTCCGCAACCCCGCATTGCAGATTCTAGGGGGCCCAAAGCCTGAGCGATACCAAGTACGCAAAATCTGGCTTGGGGACCCCAAAAGTTGACTTTGCAGGGGGCCCTAATATTCTCCTTTACGCCACTGGAAATGACCCACGCGTTATACATGCCCCCCTGTAAAAGTCTTTCAAAATTTTCTTTCTGGAAAGTTGTTTTACACTCCTGTTCTATACATAAAATAAAAACAACTTCAAAGAAGAATAGAAACGAATTTATAGTAAATGTATATAAAATCTTTATATTATTAAAACGACTTCTTCGTGAGTTAACAATTCACAAACTTAAATGCCTTCAGAATTTGTGTTATTTATGTTTGGGTCAATGAAAGATATTTCATCTGTTTCATTTCTTAGATTAAGTGCCTCGTCATCATGTGCATCTAAATTCTGTTCGAGTTCGTTAGGTTCAATTTCATCATATTCCTTTTGCATATATCTCTTCCAATCAAATTCATTCGAATTTTTCCTCTCTGGTTGGGAGTTTTCAGAGCAAGAAAGGTTCTGGATCATGTTCGAGGCACGTTCGATCCTAAGATCAATATGAAGTGAACTTTTCTTTTCAGGTTTTGCATGTGGAATCGATTCGGGTTCACTATCCTGAAATAATTAGTACATTGTTAATTTTAAAAAATAAAAGAAAAATTTCTTGATTTTGAATTTGTAAAAAAGTTCAAATGCATATTTTTTTTCTTTTTCGGAGGGAAAAACAACCGATTGAAAAATTATAATTATAAGTCCTTCCCTCAACCCCCCCCTTCCTGAAACCTGACGCATTAAGAAGGAATTACTTGATCATAAAGATTTAACTGGAGCTCCAAAGCACCATAGCATACGGAGTTCCATAGCTAAGTATCCGTATGGTGGCCATAAGAGAAGGAATTCTATAATTATAACACAAAATATCACCCAAAAGAGTTCAGCGCATTCAAGGTGTCGTGTAAAAGATGTAGCTCTGTGTACCTGTCCATCACGCCAGCCTAAACTATAGTATCACCACATCCGTGGTAGTCTATTTCCTAGAAAAAGAAGGAGTGATTCTGAATTTAGAATTCTTTGCATTTAAGAACAATTCGAGAATCAGTGTTCAGAGTGAATCGCTAATCATATAAGGAAGAGAACATAGGTACAAACTGCTCCCGGGTCCAAGAATGATGTTATTTACAGCTTGTCAAGCGGATTCTCTGTGACCTGGAGTGAGTGGGATATAGACTATTGGTCTGGCATGCCTCAGTAAGCCGTATGTCTTGAAACTGAGGTACTAGAAGCAGTAAATAGCTCATTCCCAAGTTGAATATATGAATTTCCGTATTACGTCTTGCTGTTAAAGCCAAGTAATGAGCAATATTGACACGGGCTGTAAGTGGTCTTCTGAATATTATTCCGGTCTTCTGGAACTGATTTCGCAATTTGGTAACCGCATTTCAGAACCCTTGAGCCATTCAGCTACCGTCGCTTGAGATTGGCTTATTTCCAGTCTCGAACTTCTCTCCGACGCAATCCATTATCCAGAACATTGTTTTAATGCCATTTGCAAAAGTTTCATAATTTATCTTATGACTTTAGAAACAAGAGTAGCACATACAGAGTAGCGCTCGAAGTACCTAAATTATCAGTTTCTTAATTTGCA
Organism: Trichonephila inaurata madagascariensis; assembly: GCA_019973955.1. Lineage (NCBI taxonomy): Eukaryota > Metazoa > Arthropoda > Arachnida > Araneae > Nephilidae > Trichonephila > Trichonephila inaurata. Next base: position 575,995 of record BMAV01025644.1, on the reverse strand, counting down.
AAAAACAATAGAGAGGAAGAAAGAAAGAGATCGAATTCGACTGGATAATTAGAAAACGTCTTTCTTTATGTTAACCAATTTTCCTTAAAAATGCTTCGGTAGTTTTTGAAAAAAATGTGAAAAAGTTTAATTTTTACACAACGATGTAATTACTGTCTTTGTATTCTTTTTAACAAGATTTTGTTTTCGTAGAAATTTATTTCAATAAAACAGATATACACTGTGTCTGACCCTTTTAACACGTAGCCTGTCGGGATACATAGTTACAAAACAGAGAATTACAATATCAATATGAATTGAGTGATAATATAATGTCTTTGTTAGAGATTTGTCTGTGTGATTTCACTTTGTAATGAACACAAAATTAGATAGTATACTTAAAACTAAACAATAAACAATATACTTAAAGGTTATTTACAAAAGTAAGTATGTAAATTTTTATTCAAATCTCGGAAAATTTAATTAAAATATTTTCATGAGAATTTCCTTAAAACTATTCAGGAGTTTTATAACATTGATTACCGTAAAATCTGGTTATAACGCGCACCTGTATTTTCAAGCCACATTTTTTAATTTTTAGGCATATTCATCGTATAATGCGCATCCCATTTTTTACGAAGGAACCTGAAATGTACGTGTGTAATTCTATTATGTTTTGAAGTCCTTTATTGAAATGTTGTATCAAGATTTTTAAAAAACAATATACTTTTAGACTTACAACCCTTTAAGTTCATTAGGTATGTCGTTTCTTTTAAATAAACAGTATTTCGATATTTGTAGAAGTCTAATTTTTTCTTGCTCATCTCGTTTTTGTTTTTGTTTTTGAAGCTATCATTTTTAGACCCGGCGTGTAATGCGCCAGATTTTATGGCATATATTTTTTTCTAGAAAAATAAATTTTCTGAAGGTTAAAGATCGAAAACCTCTTTAAATATTTAAAGAAAATTATGTAAGATTTATTAGCCAATTCTTTATGAAGGTTTTTTCCCCCTCTGATATTGCTCAATAGACCTTATTTGCTGTGCTCTAATATTTGAGAATACTGTAACTTAAAATATTTTAGCTCTGTGTCTTTAAGGGCTTTAGAAAGCATAATTTGAGTCTAGTACATTATCTGATACTTTTTCACCTAAAACATCTTGGTACTTGCGTATTATGCTATCGGCCAATAAACTGACCAAAATTTTGAAGATTTGCTGCGAATTTATTTTTATAAATTGCTAAGTTGAAATTACTTTCCGATATTTACATTCCTTTATTTTAACATCAAAAATAAAAAATTAAATTTGAAATATATAAACGAAATATACTAACAGCAACTACATAAAATTTAGGTGTCCAAAATTCACAAATGACATTCAAAATCACGTAAAGGAATCTTTATCAAAACGACGCCTCAGAAATTTGCGAAGTATTATTACGAGTGCTTCGCATAGTTTCGGATATGTTTTGTTTCAACATTTTGTCAAACTACATAGTCTTTTGACTTTCTATTTATGTTCACCAGTATCATGGTCATTATCAGAATAGACAAAGAACCTTCAACGCAGAAAATCTTTTTGGACAAGCCCACTGGAACAAGGAACTAGGCGTCGACACAATTTCAAGCGGATTGGCTGCCCAGAAAGGGGTGCTCTAAGAGTGACTAACTGGAAGATCATGACCAATGAGAAGAGAGGCATAGAGGAAATTTCTTGAGAAGGCCGAGGTTCATCCGAGGCTGTCGCTTACTGAAGAATTATCAGGGTCAACAAAATATAGCGGTGATAGATTTAAAAATGTTTCAAGTCAGCAACATTTAGTTCGTCTTTTTTATAGATTCCAAGAGTCAAGGAGAAATCCTAATCATTCTTCGATATTTTGCTTTATTTCTTCAAAAAGAGTAACTGTTTTCTATTCAGAACTTATACAATGAAACACTCGATGATCTTAAAAAACACCACACACAGGTCTGACAGAAATCTACGGATTTGATTTTTATTTCTCGGGAGAAAAAAACTCGTCAACTTTCACATCTTTACAAGGTCGTCCAAGTTTTTTCTTTTTCTTTTCTAGTAATCGAGCTATGTATGATACGCAGTGGCGTAGCAAGGTATCCAAAGGCCCTGGTACAAAATAGGGACCTATCTTGGTTGGATTTTATCAAGAAAAAGGAATTTTTAAATATATAAAAGCTACTTTAACATCAGCTCGTTATCGTGCTCTGCAAAACATAAGAAAGTAAAGCTACATACTACCTACATGTATGTGTATGAGCTTTTTGTGTGAGAATGATCGTCCAGGTTTGATTTGACACCACAACAGAACTCTTCCAGAATAGTGTGAAGAGTTTAGGAACCGAAAGACAAAAAGTAAGCTACTAAAAAAATTACAGTTTAAAGAAAAACTAAAAAATACGCTTTTATATTGAATCGAACTATAAAGTAAAAAAATAATTAGTAGTATAAGAATCAAATGATTAACGAGAAAATTAATGTCATTGTGGTAAAAGCGTGGGGTGCTTTGTACTACATTTTTACACTAACTCAGCATTTCGGAATAGAACTAGTAATAAATTATAACAATTAATATAGGGGCCACGTTTTTTATTCCAATGACATTAATTTTCTCGTTAATCTTTTTTCTATATTAGAATTATTTTTCCCTTTTAGATTCAATTCACTAAAAAAGCGTGTTTTGGGGTTGTTTTAAACTCAATTTTTTTTTCATTTTTATTTCGATCTACAATAAAAGCCTTTTTTTTATTTTTTTAAAATTATCATTTATTCTTTGTTGAATTTATCCTTGAGTTTGATATTTGGAGCCGGAATTCGTGGGTCTGAAATTAGTCTTGCTCTTCAATGGTATTATTAATGGGTCTGAAGGTTACTTATTCTCTCCGTTTTCGGGCCTCGGATGAGTTCCTATCGTTGTATTTCAAAATTCCGTCTCTATGATACGGGCCCCTAAAGTGTATAAGAGTATTAAAAGTCAAACGCTTTCACCTTCGAGCTATAATAAAAGCCCTTACGCGACCATTTTGTCAACTAAACCCTGTTTTGGGATAGAATCCGCTTTCGACGTCTTTTAAAGGTTAAAAACGTTTTCGTGCCAAAAGTGACGAAAATCAGTTAATATCAACAACAATCATGTTGGTCTACTAATATGTGTAAAGAAAAAAATGTCACCAATTTTCACTTAAACGGGAGCAAATAAGGTTAATTTTCCAATTTTAAAAGGGGAAAAATATTTTGAAACCATTTTTTTTTTCAACACTTTCGATTGAAAAGTTTTCAAATTCAATGGTTTCCGGTTTTCTAAGCAGGGACGGAAACCCGGTTTTCCGAAAAAAATGGGGCGTCCCCAATTGTTCGGATAAACTTCGCTAAACTGGGAAGGTTTATTATTTTCCCCTTTAAAGGGAAAAAATAAAAAATTTTTTTCTTAAACGTTTTCCCCATAATTTTTTTTCATATGGTGTCTTTTTATTTCCATTTTTCAGAAAACCTTGAATTTATATTATTGGTAAAAATTGCTAACTTTTAAAACCAAAAAAAAATTTCTCCTTTTTTCCTTTCCCTTTTTAAAAAATTAAAAGAACCCCCCTTTTTTGTTTGTTTTATTTGTATTAATAACAAGCGTTTTTTATTTTTAGGGTTGCACCTTTTTAAGGGGTAGGGTCTTTGAGTCGCCATATCTGAAATTAATCGCCAAATTTGAAAATGGAGTATGGAATAAGTCGCCAAATCTGGAATCTAGTTTTTGCAATTAGTCGCCAAATCTGGAAACGATATAATGAATTAGCCGCTAAATCTTAAAATCCTTATTTTTGAGGATCCTGATCAGGACATTGGGACAAAATTATGATATTATTGTATTGTCATTAGTCCTTGAAAACTGTACAAAATTTCGAATTAATCTGACCTTTTAAAGTGGTTAAAAATCGAGTCCAAGATTCCATTACATACAAGTGAAACCTATAAAAGCTTGTTAAAAATGATTGAACAATAACGAACAAGATTTCAAATAATAACATAAGCATTTGGAAATAAAAGAATCAAATATTTATTATATGAAGGTCGAACGCATGTATTAACAACAAATTAACAATTTAATTTGCAATCTTTTCCTAGCTTTAGTTTTCACAAAAGTTTCAATAACTTCGATTAAATTCAAGCTTGATCCAACTTTGTTTTCAGTTTCTATAAGGAGTAAATCTCAGAGTCGAGTTTAAAGGATCACACCTTTTTAAAATTTTTTTAAATTTTTAAATGTTTTTCCAGCTGCTGCAAAAGGGTTTTGGAAATTTGGTATGGAAAAATTTTTATTAGTCAATAAAAATTTGTATGGGATCTACATCCCGACTTTAAAAAGGGGAAGGAAAAAAGTTTCCCCTACCACAAAAGTTGTTGGGGATCCCTGGTTATTTATTTATTTGGGACAATCGAACTCACACCCACCAGAGGGTTTAGAGCTACGAAATATCGTTGGATGGATGATTCATCCACATAAAAAGGAAATGGTACAAAAAATATGGACAAAGAAACTGCAAAACAAAAAATTATAATTTTTTTTTTAAAAAATCCCCCCAAAAGAAAAAAGAACAGAGGTGGGGGGGGGAGAAAAAAATTACACCAGGGGGGGGGAGTCTGTTGCAGATAAAAGTAGATTGAAAAAATATTGAAACAGGGAAACTACCCTTTTTGGGGAATCATATTGTTATTAAAAATAGAATGTAACCACAGGATGTAATTACTTCCTGTGAGTAGATTTTTTAAGATGTAATAAGTGTAGTAAGAATTTTCATGGAACTTGAAAATTCCTCTTAAGTAACAGTTTATAGAAGAATGGAGAAAAAAAAATAATGAAAATAATATAAACTTTTCAATAAGTACATTTCGTAACACTAAACAAACAACGGAAAGAATTTAGGGAAATTTTCTACAAGTTCAAAATTATTTTCAACTGAGTAACCACCTTTTATATTTATATCTTAAATGTGGGAGAAATTATCGCAAGTTCGGCTTGCTTGGTGGTAAGGGTCTGAGGGCCCCCCTGAGCTTGAGGGTCCAGGTGCACGGCATTGCACATCAGACCCATTGGTAGCTACACCACTGAAGGAACGTATGCTTCACTCAAGTATTTACTCTAATTAATTACAGTTTTGTCAACTAAAGCGAACGATATCTTCTCCCATTCAATTGATGATAATGCTTTGAACCAGCTGCAAATAAATCTTAGTACAGTTATCAAAGTTAACCTGGATCCGTCTAACCATGTTCCTTTACTGATTGGTGTTCGCTTGCCTCAACCTTTCTTGTTACACCTCTGTTGCTTGTCTGTTTTAAAATAGATACACATATTGTGCCCATTAACAATTTCTTTCCTTTTTTTTATGGTAGAATGATTTTGTATCTTTGGAAAAACTCCACTACATTCCCTTTTGTAGAAGATAGATATAAAATTTTAATAATTTTTCACACTGACTAAAAAAAGAAGAAATAAAAACACACGAGAAGCGTTACAATAAATAAACACAAGATTATTGTTTTTTAGCATGCACGGGAACAGTTTTTATTTAATAACCACATATCACAGTATTTAAAAAAAGGGTTTTTTTTTATTTGGTGCAAATGGCCGAAGGACCTTGATGATGCTGGGCAATTTACTTGCTCATATTTTTTTTTTCTTGCTTACGATTCAATTTTGATAATGTCTGTTTCAAGTTTTACTTCAGGTGCTCAAATCTTTTTAGTGAAAAATTTCATTAGATTCTTATTTTATATTTTTGAATAACTTGATGCATTTGAATCCATTTGACTGAAATTTTATTACGTTCTTTATGGCAATGGACGTTTTGTGTAATTCTGATAGTTTTACATTATTTAAATTAATTATAATCATGATAGTGATGTTTTGAATATCAAATTATGGAGCATTAAAAAATGTTGTGATTATTTGTTGGTGTAGCATTTCACTTGAGGTTTTAAAACTTGCCATTGTTCATCCTAAGCAAATATATAAGCTTTGATATCAATGATAGGAATGAAATGAAATTTGAAACATACTCTACGAAGCTGTAAATGGAATTAATAAAAACCCTTTTTAGCGTAAAATCAATGATATAATCAAGCTGAACGAAATCAAGCAGTTAACATCTTAATTTTAGCTTAATTAATGGTTAGTTAATTAATATTGCTGATTAACTGCAATTAATTTCTTAGTTAAGAATTTAACTGTGAACAATGAATATTATTTATGATGCCAAAATTATATTAGATGAAAAATATTAGATTTTATTTTAAAAAATTCATTTAATTTTTTTTTCTTCTCGACGACTGTTTATTAAATTGAATTTAAACTACAAATAACTTTCTCTTTAATTTTCTATGGGTTAAATTCATTACAAACGCATTTGAAATTATAATCTCATGCAATGCTTTCTGAAATTTTTTTGTCGAATTTCATATATATGTGACTGATGATAACATGTGACTTTTAAAAGATAATAAATGCAATTTACTGGTCGAATGTTGTCAACGCTGCTTATTTATAAAGTATTAATAAAATAATTACATACAAGTAATATAAAAAAAAATAGTTTTTAAGTCAATTCCTACTTAGATCAAAACGAAACATTTTATTTTAGCTACTTTTTATTAAATAGTTACAATTAATATAAATATGTATATACATAGGACAGAATCACAACATTAAGTGGTAATTAGTTTTTTAATTATCATTAAGTATCGTATTGTCCTTTTAATTTCAGTCCAACTGAATGCTTTAACACGTGAGAAAAAAACCTTTTCAAGTTTTGACACAAGTCGCCAAAAGGGTCGCTAAGTCCCCAAATCGTGACTGTATTTGTAATTTTAAATAATTAGTTTTAATCAATTCATTTTATTAATTATAATTAAATTATTGTATTGTCATCCAAAATGATCCTGTATATAAAATTTCAGCTCAATTGAGCGCTTTTAAATTGTATTTTATTAACGATTGAAAATTGCACCAAGATAAATAAATAAATATATAGACAATCGAGCTAAATAAATAAATATATTAGACAGTCGACATATAGGGAAAAAAATGTTTTAGAATCGAAAAAAACTTAATAATTTTCTCTAAAAAGCTCTGATAAATTCATGTATTAAAGTTTTTATATTTGGGGAAAAAAATGCCTCTTATAAGATTTTTTAAATTTAAAAAGTGTATATTGATCTGATCTACGATTAAAACGCATTTTGTTACGAATTTTTTTAAGAGAAATCTCAAGAGCAAAATTGCAATGGAGCCAAATCAGTTGGAAAAAAATTTCTGGCTTACGTCACAGGAGTTTTTGAATTGATGGCTGGAACACGTGTTTCTTTTTATAACGACAGTCCTTATCGCAAAATTCTTCCATGATTAAAGTTCATATTCGGATAATGATCATTACTTCGTTTTACTCGAAAAGTTTATATAATCTCATGAAACCCCGTTGAACAAAGAAACAGATTTAAAAGTGCCCAAATCATATTGAAATTTCCCAAAAGTAAAACGGAAAAGATGGAACATTGTTCTTTTTATAAAACATTTTTGCATTCTCCATGAAAAATTATTTCCAGAGTCGTAGTACTTTTTTAAGTTTATCAAATCCTCCAAAATTGAACAAAACAGATTTATTTAACGAACATTTAAACCCTGAAAAGAAACTCAAATTTTTTTTATATTTTCCCTTTTGCATAAAATATCCATCCCCTTTCAAAATAGCCCGAAGAAGCATTTTCTATTTAAAATATCATTTTTCTATTTTTTTTCTTTTTCCCTATACTTAAAATATTTCTGGGTCCTTCAAATTATTCTATATTTAACATATTTTATGGTAATCAATGACCTTGAACAGGTTTTACCAGATTTTTCAAACAAAATTAACTGATTTTATTAGTAATTAAATTTAAGGCAGCATGTGATGAAATGTGCTTAAAATTATTGGTAATAAAATAATGTGTTGCTTAGAATTACTTGTAGATTAAAATTAGAAAATGTCATTAAAATTCACTAATTTTATTACAATTTTTTTATAATGAAAATTAAAGGTTTTAGGCGGTAGTTTTTTTGCAATTTTCTTTTTAAGGAAAAATAAAAAATTAGATTTTAAAAAAATTATGAAATTTTTTAATAAATTAAAAATTTTAAAAATCGCTTTATTTTAAAAATTTCAGGAAAATAAGAATTTTAATAGAATTTTGGATAATTTTGTAAATAGTAAATCAAAAGTAATAAAAATTTTCCAACTAATATGAAATAGAAAATTAACAAGCCCATTGGATTATTGAAAAATGGGAGGGGGGCCAAATTGTTTTAATTTAAAACCCAAAGATAATATGTTTATTATAAAGGAGTCTTTTTGACAAAAAATTTTGCTTATTGAAATTAAATGTAATAAAACACAAACTTCACATTTTAAAAAAAAAAGGATTAACGATAATAAAAAAGAAATTAGTCCACTTGGGGTAACTGATTAAAAAACAGAAAAAAAATTTTAGTAAAAATGGTTAATTGAATTTCTCCATATTTGTGTTTTTTTAAGGAATCCAAAGGTTCCGACCGATTGCAGCATAAATTAAAATTAGATTTTAGTGCCCTTTAATTGGAAAATGAATAAAATTTTTAAGAAAAAATTACAAATTATTACTACAATATTTTGACAAAAAAAATTGAATCCCTTTTAAAATATTCCGTTTAAAAAAAGCTCTCATATAATAATATTCTTAATATAGCTAGACCTAAACTAACTAAATTTTTAAAAATAAAACCCAGAAGTTTTGTCAGTTTACACAAGGGATAATTGTTAAGAAGGATATTTTCCAAATTTGTCTTGAAATAATCGAATTCAAATTATATTACCCGGAAAAGGGTTAATACAAAAATATTTTTAAAATTTGAAATTTTTCACAATAGAACATTTGAAAAGGATTCAATTATTTTTCCCCAAAATTGTTTTAAATAATTTTTTCAAAATTTCCTTACATTTATTGTATTTAAATCTGTTATAAAACATAAAAATTCTTTAGCCTTAAAAAAACGTTAGAATATGGTACCTTATAAATTTAAATTAAAATTTTAAATTAAAATCTTAATAAAACTGTAAAAAAAGCGTTCTTATGTTATCTGATAAATATTAGATTAACTATATTTAATGAATACTCACCATAGAGGTTAAACTTATGAATTCTGAAATTTATCATAACTGAGAACTCTCTTTTGACATCAGCAAAACATAAAAATAATAGTTAAAAAAATTTTTCTTGTGTTATGTTAAAAATTCTGTTCATACAATTCTTGGGATAATGAATAATAATTTCAAACTGTTTTGAGATGAATTTTTTTCCGCTTTGAGAATTCGAAACACGTCTTTGTACTAACATATATATAAAAACTCCTCAAAATTAGTTTTAAATTATAATCAAGTTCTTAATTTATAAAGATTAATTTACTGACTATTTATAACTACCTTAATTATTTCATTGTGTATGAATTAATATTTTGAAAATTTAGATCACAATACACTTGAAAATAAAATGCTCTAATTTGAATAGTTAATTATACCAAGTTAATTCCTTAGAACTAATAAATCAAGTTGGAACAGTTTCCATATTAAATTATGAAAGTAACAGATAACAAATAATTTAAACGTACTCGGTTGATGTTACCACATATAGACATTTAAAATTTGAAATTAAACCACACATGTAACATACATTAAAATGTATTTGAGATAATATTACTACTATAAAATTATTAATATTGAATCTGAAATTAAACATCAATAAATTTCAAAAATAAGGAAAAACGGGATAATTTACACGAACACACGAAACCTAATCAAAATTAGTATTTTAAATTATAATAGATAAAAATATTACTTATTAGTCCTCATTAAACAGAAATTTTAGAATCATTATATTCGATTACAGTAATCGATATTACGAATTTTGAAAAATATCATTCGGATATTTATTGCTTCAAAAAATTAAAGGACATGTAATATTTATGAAACTAGTTCTTGAAAATTAAATTCTATTCTTATAATTTCATTCGAGGGGGGAATAACTTGCAAAAGATTAAGTTAGGTAAAAAAATGTTACTTTTTTCAGCAGAGTATGCGGCGTCTTCCGAGATGTGGGTTTTGACAGCAAAGATGTTCCACTGCTTCTTGCTAGATCTAAAATAATTTTATAGAAACAATCACACAGTAGTCATATTTTGATAATATTTTTATTCACTTTTACTACTCCAGGTTTTTTTGTTTTTGCTTTTGTTTTTTTGCAATAGCATTTGTGTATTGTAAGGATGTGCGTGTGTCTAAGTACGCGCGCGGAGCACTTTGAGTTTTCCGAAGATGGTACCATATTCTTCATATAAAGGTTGGCCGAATTTTTAATTTTTTTCTTTTTCTCTTTTTGAACCATATGCCGCAAAAAGTTGTTTATCATGTTACTAAGTAACGAGGCAAAATAAATAAATAAAAATCTTATATTTCTTGCATTGTGCACTTAACATTTTGAAATTTTTTTCCCTCTCCGACAAAACAAAATGTTTAATTCTTCATTTTATTGATAATTTATAACTTTAATGAAATTAATTTTAACTTTTAAGTAATTTTTTCTGGGTACTCCTTCATTCTAATTTAATTTATTAATAACTTTAAATAACTTTTGGGCAATGTTATCTGTATCATATAATCTCAAATACCCTACATAAGAAATCAAGGTACGAGGGAGTCGAGTGCTCCATTCCGCTACTATTTGCCAATTTTTTATAATTATTTAACTTTCCAATGTTGTAAGGCTGATGTTCTAAATGTGAAATTTGGAATATGAGGTATGAAAAAAAAATCTGTAAATTTAATATTTAACTAGTAGTAATATATTAGCACCTTTTCTTGTCACAACTGTTAGATGGCGTTCACAGATATAGGATTTGTAAGAGGAACGAAAGCTACAGTTGAGTGAGTCAATGGCGTAATGGAGAACATTAAGGTCCCCTGCAGTCAGGTTTTGTGCCCCAAGCTAGATCTTACAAAGAGTGCATACTAGCAACACCTCCTAGTACCAGCACCTCCTACGAGGTGCTGGTACTAGGCGTCAGTCAGATTTTAACCCCCCTCCATCCCGCAATGGGGTTGTGGGGTGTACTTTACGCCACTGGAGTGAGTGGGTAGGCAGAGCTTGAGATCTGGAGTGCACTAATGGGCAGAAATCGCTTTCAGTGTAAATTTTTTGTTGTATTGAAAAATTGTATCGCGTTGAAATAAGCATCACTTACTCTGTCTTACACACTGTAGATTTTCAACACCTTTTATGCAAGCAAATTTCTTTTCAAGCTTTTACAAATATAAATAAGTTTCAAATCAAGAACAAGCAATTTTTTAAATGATGGATTAATGAGTAATCCTAATTGTATTTAAACAATAATCCAAAAGAAGGACGGATATAAATTATACAAAGTGTAATACATTTGCAAGATCATCATTTTTGTCTTACAATGCTTAAACTATTTTGCTTGTGCTTTTCTTTTTGATACATGAAAAGAAGAAACACAATTGCTTTTTTCTCGAGTAGTCGACACAGGACTATAAAACTCTTGATTTTAAAACACAACTTTATTTTGCGAGACAGCGTTAAAATAAGTACCAATAGTTTTGTGCTATGAACCTTACTAGTGAGTAACAAACAGCAATTCTCGAATTCCACAGATTCTCACTACACAAACAACTTTCAAAACAAATATGTTACCATGCACAAAAGATAAATACATAGTCGACGATGTTGGTAAAATACATGACAGAAAACAAGTTCCATAAAATAAGAATTGAATTGAAATTAAGTACAAATATATAAATGAAGAAACAAATAAAAAATCCTTAATAATAAAAATGCAGTTTTATTCGAACTCTGTGAATCTCAAAGATGTGTGCTGCATTGTTTTATTTTATTAATTGTACTCTTCATTTTTGTGCAAAAACTTTATACATTATATTTTGCTTTTAGAATAGTTAAACGTATTCCACACACACACATAAAGGAAATTTTTTCCTAAAAAAATTTTTTAGTAGATAATAACAGGAGAGAGAGAAAGAATATTATTTTTCTTACTGTTCCAGCTATTATCCGCAAATCTTGAATGAGAGAAAGCTCTATCTGATAGGCAAGATTTTAAAGATTCTGTGTCATCTTTTTCATCAGTCTCCTCTTCGGAACTTAATTGGGAAAAAATAAAAGTTGAATTATTTACAATTCAGCTTAATTAGTTTAATAAGAGCAGTGAGTATAAACTTGATAATAAATACCGTCTTTCTATGCTTTTGACGGAATGGTAAATAATAATAATTGTCACGCAAGGAGAAAAAAATAAGTAAAGAAACGAGTTGTAACTTACCATACTACGTAGAAATAGGTTTGTGGAATGTTTTTCGAAAAAGACATTGTTTCGGCAACTCATCGTAGTTAATAAACCAATTTCCTTCTGGATAAAAAAATATCACATTAAGGGGAACCTAAAACTTTTAACAAAATTAAAACAACTTAAAAAAGAGCTAAGAAAATTTCTCAAATTTTTGTCGATTATTATTTTCTACATTCTGAAAATTTAGCCATATTAAATTTGAATTATTATAATGATTATCTTTGACTAATTTCAATAATAAAGCAAAAGCAATCTCGTATTTCTGTTGTTTTGGTTTTACTTAATAATATTTTTCGATACTTGGAAATTCTACATTTGAATCAGATATCGTAATGCTAGTGAGTGAGTGTTATATTTACGTCGCACTATGAAGCTGCACGAGTGCTATTGGCTACGAACCTCGTAATTTTGAACCACTACGAGGACGATACCTGATCTGGCACCCCCTCTCCTAACTTCCTCACCACACTAATACTTTATAACATATATTACTCAAAATTTGTTTTAAAAATTGAGTTATAAAATAGGGAAAACACTTTTTTAAATTTTAATTTCATGCCTGAAACATTTGAAAGCGAATTTTTATGAAAAATGTGTTTGTTAAAAGAATCAAATTTAATTCACAGTGAACCGATGGAAAAGCAGATACATTTTATTCTGACAATAACTTAATCAATGAAAACATCTTTTCTATAATTCCCCCCCCCTTTCACGAAATTTAAAACTCCTATTATAAAATTGGTGAATGTTGTATCTAATTATAATATTATCAGCACTTTTTATACAGATCGCCAACATAGAACGCATGCTGAACGTACGTATTTAGCGGAAATGTTAAAAAAAAAAGAAAAAGAACTGTCAAATCAATTTACGCCGATGATAAAACATTTACGAGCTGTATTCTCATTACTTATTTCATTTTATTGTGTCTTGTAATAATATATTACTATGCTCTCTCCCATTTTATGTTATTCGTTTTGAAAACTTTGTGTAATAATAAGGTATATTTGAATAAAAACAAAGGCCTGATAAAACTACTTATTGATCCAAATCGAATTAACATATTATTTTTAAAAAAATGCACATTTTTATACGTTTTTCTTATGATTATTTATTTTACATTTAAACAAATTAAAATAAACTGTTACATACTAATGTTTATTTTTAACAACCTTATGATCCTCTAACGGTTAATTAAACGACAAAGTTACTTGAAAAAAATAACAAAAAATTATTCAAACCTTGGTTTTGGATGAAGTCTTTTCTCAAAGCGAAAACACGTTTAAGATAGCATATACCACCTATACTTATGGAATCGATGCTCTTTAACTCTTCATTTTTCCATGACAGAAATATTGCATCTCGAACATCAATAAACAGATGGAACCACTAACAGCATATAAAATGTGAATAATTACCACACACAAATATTTATATATAAATGCATAACTGTGAACAAGTTTATTAGCCTTATTTAAAATGAAATGGAACATGTCATTCAAAATAAAAATCCAGCACTGAAATTGATGAAAACTGAATTATTAGTATCATGCACTTTGTTGAATCATTTGAATTTTTCCCAGTTGGCGATTTTTATTAGGATGTACTATACTGTTCGAATTACTTGGGGCAAACTTGCTTTTCTTGTTTTAGTTGGTATGTGATTACTAGTGAAGTCTTGAACCATCTCAAACCCGTTATATCTACCTTTAGGTAGTGAGACATATCGACTTTGACTATAATTTATTCATTTTAATGTATCAGGAGCACAGTTGTGAACCTTTCATTGGGGCAGCTGGTAGTTTCAATTGTGCGTTCTGTACAAGATATGTTAATTTTACTTGTTCTAAGATGGATATTACTCCGAGAATCTGTTCTAAAATAAGTCGCTCTCGATGAACACACTTCTATGACTGTGAGAGATATAACTATGGCAGTTGGTGTGATCGAATTAAATGTTTTAGGAACATTTCAAAATTCTGGATCATTGTCTCCCAAGAGAAAAGAAAAATGTGGGCGCAAGTGGAAAACTTCTTCAAGAACTGATGAAATTTTAATAAGAAGTAGCAAAATAAATCCAAAAAAGACAAGTTGGTGTTGAAGTGAGTACCTCAACTGCATGGAAAAGGCTTCTGGAAGATGGCCTTAAGGCTACATGACTGAGGAAAAAAACTATTTCTAACTCAAAAAATGATTTAAAAAAAAACCCCGTTTTGCATGGGCTAAAAATTACCCATCATGGACTGTTAACAACTGGAAGAAGGTGATTTTGAGTGCTGAAATATTTATTTGTGCAGGGATACAAATCAAGTGAAGTGAGGTTAGATGTGAAGTTGAAACTTTGTTACAAGATTATATCTAACAGATTGTAAAACACCCTTCTAAATAGATGTTTGGGGTTTTTCACAACAAATGTCCTTGGAAGCTTAGTTCCTTTTAAATGCATGATGAATTGTCAAATATATAGAAATATTATGTAGTAGGATTGTTCCATTCATGGAAACATTTGATGGAACATTTCAACATGACTTGGTCCCTTGTCACAATTCGAAATTGGTTCATACTTTTATGCGAAAAATAAAATAAAAGTGCTCGATTGGCTTGAAAATTCCTTAGACTTAAATCCTATTCAAAATTGATGACATATTCTCAAGAATCGTTTCGCTAAGATGAATCGCACGACAACATCAGCAAATGATAAAAAGAGCTATACTAGTGTGCTTTCAAGATGATGAAATTAAGAACATGTGTGCTACTCCTGTAGAGTCAATGCCAAGACGGGTTGAAAAGGTCATTTCTGCTAAAGGAAGACATACTTTGTATACTAATATACAGATGTTGTTTCAGTCCGTTTAAAGTATGTAATGATAAAAAGCTAAGGTTTTGAAAAAACATTTTTTCCCCATTTGTCCCAATTAATTCGAGCAGTACAGTATTTTATTCAAATTGTGGGGATTTCAGTAGTATATTAAATTATTTTCTACCTCCAAATTGTTCACGTTTATGAGTGCGTATACATCGCTGGCTTTTTCATTATATTGCAGGAATATATATTGTTTTTTTAAAGTTATTTTAATCTGCATAGTCTTATCATTAAGCTTTTAATGTATCGAAAAATATTCCTATAGATTTAATCTCCTGACAGGTTTTGAATTTCTTAAGTAGTATATTTGTATTTTATAGTTTCCGTAATACTCTCCTTTGAAGTCGATTTCCGTAAATCTCATTTTTAGATGATCTTTACTCGACAAAAGAAATATGTGCTTCCTAAATTTCAAGTCTTACTCAAAAATGAGAAATTTTATTACCTATATGCCTCTATGAACTAGACCACCACCTTGGGAGTCAAATTTCGCAAAACCCATTCTTAAGATATCCGACTACGTTCGGAACCGTGATTTTGCAAAAGTGCATAAATGGATAATTTTCATGATATTTAGTGTCACTTAGATTAAAATACATGTATAAAATTGTTTTAAGAGCATTTTGACAAAAAAAATTATTTAAGTACAATATTTTGACAAAAAATGAACATAGAATGACGCATTTTCAAAATGTTCTCCTTTTGTGAAAAATGCTTCTATTATAATAATATTTTGCCTGTATATAGCTCAGACCTCTGTACAGAGGCTCATCTAGAATGTTTGAAATATATAACTTAGAAGTGTGGGTTTATCCATATTTTACGACAACAGAGGAGAGCAATTTTAAGAAAAAAACGCCAAAAATTATTTTAATTGGTGGTAACTGAAAATAATGTGAATTTTTCAAAAATTCTAGTTGAGCCTCTGTAGAGATGTCTGAGCTATATACAGGCAATATATCATTGTAATAGAAGCATTTTTCACAAAAGGAGAACATTTTGAAAAAAGCTTATTCTAAGTTAATTTTTTGCCAAAATATTGTATTCAAATAATTTTTTTTGTCAAAATGTCCTTAAAACCATTTTATACATGTATTCTAATCTAAGTGACACTAAATATCATGAAAATTATCCATTTATGCGCTTTTTTAAAACCACGGCTCCGAACGTAGTCAGATACCTTAATGTAATTCTGATCATTAAAATGTATGTCCCTGCCAAATTTCATGTCTGTGGATCACTGGCGTAGCTTGTCCTGAGTAGGTGCTGGGTTAAAATTCCTTGAGAATCCTTTTCTGATGGTCCTTAACATTTTACTAATTTTTATTCTCACATTTTGGGGCACCTGAAGCGTGGAGGCCCCGTATCATTGATACGGCGGTAGTTACGCCTCTGCTGTGGAAAACAGTTCTAATAGTCCTGCTTTCTCGAAAGCTTACCTTCTAGAATAAAAACAAAGACCATTAAAAATAACACTCAATTGAGTTTCATAGTCCACACGTTCTGATGGGCAGTTTCGTAATAATAAGCCTTAACTTTTGGATACTTTAAGCCCGGACACCCTGTATATATGTATATATAACAAAATTAAAATTGCATCAGATATTTTTTCGCACAAATCAGTTAGTAATTCAGATTCAAAACCCATTTACTTGAAATTTATTTAATTAGAATATTTGACGCATCCAACTATACTCTGAATCTGTTTCATCTCAACATGAAATTTAGATAATATATTATAGGTAACAGCGAAATCTCAATATCGTAAAATAATAATAAAAGAAGCCTCCATATGAGTATAAGGTAACTTAATGGCAATTTTCTCATATTGCATGATTCCACAAGCTTTCAAAATTTTCCAAATTTAGCAGTTACATAAAGTATTTAGAAATCCTTACAAACAGAGGACTTGTTTCTAATAAAGTGCACCATTTTTATTTATGAACTATTTCTTATAAATCTGGACTTCAAGTTAAAAAAATTTTTAGGAGAAAAATCTCAACTGAATTAAAAATAAACAAAAACAAAGCAATAAAAATAATTTTAAGTTTGATTTAAAAATATGTGTTCAATTATTTACCGTAAAATTCTGTTTAATCGATAATGGAAATGATACTGAGAGTTCAGTTTTTCTTTTATTTTTACAAGTTGTAGACAATGTAATACGCTTCCGCATTGTATTGAAACATGTAACTCTGAAAAATGAAAATAATAATAATATTATAAATAAATAACATATAAACTTTGTTTAGTGAAATATCATGATAAATTTATTTAAAGTCATGCTTTTATAAAGGTGGATTGAATTTTAATATTAGGCAGTAAACGTTGACTGAAAAGTTTTCTTCAAAGATGTTTTATTTTGCATCACAATTTATGATAATCTGTATGAAATAACCATTTACACTTATATATAACTTTAAGGTACCTTTTTTAATTAGCTAAACCTTATTTCCCATTATTATTAACTTTAACATTTATTATTAATTTAAGCCGGCTGGGTGGCGTAGTTGGTTTGACGCTGGCCCAAGTCGGTATATAGATTTTTCTGATGCAGAAAATCGACAGCGGCCATGTCGTATGATTATGCAGCATGTAAAAGACCCTTGAGTACCTATTTGGCTTGGGTGCTCTCGGCAAAATTGAAATCCTAAGCACGGTTTCGCATCGCCAGAGTTTAGGTCTCTCCCTCTTGGGAGAGAATTGGCGTCAAAATTACCTGCGGCAATTGGTATCTGCCTATATATGGTGCCGCACTAAAAAGAGATATCAGCTTCCGGTGAATGCACTAGGTCTGCAATGGTAAAAACACCGATCCGCAGCCCATTAGAAATAATAATAAAAAATTTCATTTCAAAGTATTAACGAGAATTTTATTGAATAATTATTCCTTTTTAAATGGAAATTATCAGAATTTCAAGCGCAGTTGAGAAAAACGTTGGTAGGAATAGCGTCAACTACAGTGTGTATACAAGGGTTGATTGCACAATGAGCTTCTTATTCAGAAATCGAATTAAAACTTTAGTTGAAACTCATTCGTCATTCAAGCTCAATTTGAATTCATGTCCAGTAAGACGACAGTTATTATTGTTAGTCTTGAGTACTGAATGCCGCTTTCTTCGAAATCCAAAGTGTTTATAGATTTAATTACGCCTTTCTCCTGTTTTATTTGTATAACAAATAAGATTCTGCTATTTACAAGTTGATTTTTTTTTTAAACTGACGCTATTCAGAGCCACCTGTAGCTTGATATAACAATAGAAATAGCACCGAACTAGGTATGGAGAGGATAAATGATATGGGAAGTAGGATTCTGTAAAAAAAGAAATTAGTTCAAACATCGCTGATAGGGAAATTAATCGGGCTGTACAATTCAAAAAATGTTACAAAAAAGAATAATAATGATACATGCATACATACTACAATTAATAGTGAAATATTAAGTTTATTTACTACATTCATTTCTCGGTGAGGAATTCGACCATATTCAATGACTACCCTTTTCACAATTTAGAGACTACAATCAGGAAAGTTTTAAGACTTTTTGAGGGCGTGGCCCCGGAGAAATCTTAAGAATGTTTGAGACCTGGGTCCCGATGCCTAAGTAGGCCGCCACCTGTGATCTTTAAAAGTAGACAGTATATACCAAACATTGTCAAATACTCGTACAAACGGTAATTTGAAACAAATAAATGTGCACGACTCATAATCTCACATACCGATTCTACCAATGTTCGAATTTAGACTAAATGAGTTGAATGATTGTTTATGGTATGATGCTTAGGTCAAGACATGAGCAATGGTCATCATATAATAATACAGTCTTTCCAATTTGGCATTGACATACAGCTTGAAATTCTCTGTTTTTCGGAAAATATGTACGGGAATAATATTTGACCATCAGATTATCTGGATCTATCATCATGAAGATCCGGATCTGAGTCGAGAACGAAACAAGGCCCCCGCCGAGGGCGAGGCCCAATTGACTCATGTCTTAAGAAGTCCCTGACTACAATGTGCATTCTTTGCGCAATATCTCTTAGGCCGTTCGCAATATGTCCCAAGAAATATTTTACTTTGTCGGTGATTTGTGTACTGACAATGACTCCCTGTGATTCGAGGACGATTACAGTTGCAATATCTGTAACCATCTCTTATGACATAGGTTTATATCTTCTGCCTGGGCGAATATCTGTGACTTTTCAATCATTCCTTTCAACTAATTAAGCAATAAAGCATCCTTACGTAGCTTCTGTTGGGCTCTTGAATTCACAAGGAGCTATGGACGATTAAGATAATACAGTGTAACGTCATGCGTAGATAGCAAACAAGAAAATTTGTCACAGCCTCATTTTAAAATTAAAGCAGTATTTATTTGCTTCATAGGTTACTAAATATGAAATAATAAAGTCCAATAAATATTCCAAGCCGGTGCAGACAGTCTATCTCACGGGAGTTCAATCCTTTTTCCCGAAAGGCACTCGCTAATCCCTTTTCTTTTCAGGGCTCCTCTCCAGTTTTCTCCATCCAGGGCTCTATCTCGTCTCCTAAGAAAAACCCCTTTTAAACACCAGGGGTGGGTTCACAACACGCCCCTCATCTCTTCGTTGGCAGGCCAAAAATAAGTCTGACCTCGTCCCCGGGCCACATTCGTGTCCTATTTGTGCGGCAAACACAAACACATTTCTGGTCTGTCTGGAAACTAAGGGTGCTATAATTCTGATCTAACTTCTGAACACCCTTATTCATCACACCACCTGGGTTCTATAATCCTATTCTCTAGACACCTGCCATGGCGGCCTTGTTCTTTTCAGACAGGCTTCGCCTATTGTCAATGGGGTTCCGGCTCTCTTTGACCATTATAATCTCCTAAATCGGGTGTTCGGCATTTGTCCGAGGTCAGACAATAAACAATGACCTCACGGCCACGTGCTCTTGTCACTCCACGTGCATTTGTCACTCACACCTGTTCGGAGCCATAAAACTTAGAATGAATGGAGGGTGAGGTTCACCCCAATCGAAGACGTCACAACAGCTTTACCAGTAATACGCATTCTTGTGATATGAGTCGCATATTCTCATAGAATATTCCTGGGAGCTGTCTACGTTTTATAGCCAAAATTACTAGATGGGTCATCGCATATGAAAACGTAAACTTCAAAAAATTTTTTATACCCGTGTTTTATGCTGATTCTTGGTTTTGTAAACTACAATAGCTCAATGAATACACCTAAAAAAATACGCGAAGAGTTTTTTTTTTGTAAATCTTACTGTCCATGTCGTCATTTGTCTGCGTATAAAATTTGGTGCCAAATGCGGTTGTTAAATCGAAATCCTGGTTGGCTCTGAATAGAGCCAAATTGTTTTTAAAAATCCCTCTGTACTTCCCTTTTTTTCATTTCTTTATTTATTTATCCTACGCCCATGCTTGGCTTCTTGACCATTTGACACAGAGCCTCTCAATACCGACTGACACGCGTCAGTCGGGTATTCATTGACTCCAGTGCACTGGAGCAGGTGGTCGCCATCCATTTGGAATGGCCGCAGAACGCGCAGGTCTCGTCAGCAGACAGGTTAAGCCAATGGAGGTATACTCCCAAAAAGTCATGTCCGGTGGTTACGCGAAAGCGGGCAACAGCCTCGTCTCTCTCCAGGTGCATCGGAATAGAACCCACAGTGGTCAGGTTTTCCTGGGCTCTCCAAGTCTCTTGGTTCTTTGGGACACGGCAGTACATTTGTCAATGCATGTGGATATTATGCTCTTATGAGGGTCAAGGGGCCTTCCAGTTGAGACGACTCGGCTTCCTGCTTGGCTTTTTGGTCGGTTCTCTCATTCTCGGAGATCCCAACATGACTTGGGACCGACACACAGTAAGACCACAGTCCAGCCATATGAAATTAGCTCCGCAATTTTAGTTCGGGACTGAAGTGTGTTAAGGCAGTCAGTTGGTGTATTTCTGCTTAAGGCCAAAATTGCAGCTTGGGAGTCGATGAAGAAGACAACTTTTTCAGGAACTAGCCTGGCAGCTAGTAATTGCTTTGTAGCTTCACAGACAGCCGAGATCTCACCATCGTAATTGGTTACGTTTTTTCCCAGGTCCAATGAGTCCTTAAGCAGCCAGCAGAACCATCCACCCCGGCTCCGGTTTGTTACTTTCCTTTTTTGGTGTAGCATTCTTAATGTCAGCATTTTTGAAGGGGGTCATGATTTTTAATCATTAATAATAATGATTTTAAGAAACAATCTAATATTTATAGAACCTGCTACCCACCCCTTATCCCACCTGCTAATACCGACATTTTTTTCTTTTGAAGGCAGTACATATCCTTATCAGTTTTATGAAATTAAAAAATGTAGGCTCAGAAATAATCTAATTATATTTTCTGTATATATTGCATTAAATAAAGTTTAATGATTCGAATGAATGGAGTAAACGAAATGATGAATGGAGTAAACGAAATGCTTTGTAAAAATGTCGAAGAATAACGCTGAATTGATAATAATACGTCAAATAATGTAATATAGTTGTTTCAATTGTCAAGTAATACAAATAATAATATTAATCATGGACTAAGTTTTTAGAAATTCGAAAACTCTAAGTGACATTTACGCATTTTTAAATTTTGTTTGTTTGGAAATTAATTTCTTTCCCCCCCCCCGAAGGATTTAATTGCGTTTTTTCACAAAGTACTTAAGCCTCATTTTCATTATATATTTGGGACCTGATATAATAAAGCTTATTGGCGAAAAAGTTTGATAGTTTGGTACCCGATCAAATATGAAACACCGAAAATAGTATTTTCGGCACTTTTATTTTCTTACAATCAAAAAATTATTTAAAAATGCTGTTCAAGCAAAAAAACAATTATTCGATATATATGGAGAGGTATTAATGGAACGCCAGTGCCAAAACATGTTTACAAAATTTCGTTCCAGCATTTTTTATGTTGAATACCACGTTCCGGAATTGAAGCTAATAAAAACAAAATAAATGTACTCATTTATGCAAGCCAAAGCAAATAACGATTCATGAGATCGCTAACACAGAGATTAAATTTATCGAATACAGCTATTCATGTTCGCATAAATCACCTGGGTTTAATTTCAAAACTCGACGTATGAGTCCCATATGTTGTTACAAAAAGAAATTAGTTTTCGCATTGATGTCTGTGGTTTACTTCTCAAATATCCAGAAAATCAAATATCCAATCTCAAATATCCATTGTTGAAGCAACTTATCACTAAAGATGAGGAACGAGTACCATAAAACTATATTGAATTCAAGATATTATTGACTAAAAAAGATGAAATGGTAATAGTAAAAAAAGATGCTGTCTATCTGGTGGGATTTCAA
This sequence comes from Trichonephila inaurata madagascariensis, assembly GCA_019973955.1. Taxonomy (NCBI): domain Eukaryota; kingdom Metazoa; phylum Arthropoda; class Arachnida; order Araneae; family Nephilidae; genus Trichonephila; species Trichonephila inaurata. Next base: position 553,345 of record BMAV01025644.1, on the reverse strand, counting down.
GTGAATCCTTTTTTTTAGCTTCTACTAGACCAGGGGTGTCCAACCCGCGGCCCGGGGGAAGCATGTGGCCCGCCTTGAATAATTTTGCGGCCCGCGAGATTCTTTACAACTTTTCAAAATTCGACTATTTTGTTCAATATTTAAAAAAAAAATAATTTTTTTTTGTAAAAAATAAATCTCATAACTGTTATTATTTTATCACGTTGTTCCTGTTACTGCGAATCTCTTTTTTTTTTTCTAAATTGAAATGTATCAAACATAAATCGTGCTCAAACTTAACGCACGAATATCTGCAACATCAATTACGATACACAAATACACATGCATTGAGATCGACTTGCAAAAAATAAGTGAAAGAGTCGAGAAACAGATATCTCACTAATTAAATAAATTAAACATTCTTTTTCTTTTTTTTTATCATAGCATTATTATTATTATACTATCTGAAAAACAATGAAAACAATAATAATATATCAGTCTGTTTTAAATTTTCACTCCAACAAACGTTTGTAATGAATCCAAATCTAATATAAAGATATATATTTTTATATGCGGCCCGCGGGATTGTAAAGTTCTTCCGAAGTGACCCGCGAGGTCAATTACGTTGGCCACTTCTGTACTAGACCATACTTCGAACGACTCTGAAGTGTATTACAGAAATACTTTGCAGTAGGATTTAAACGATTTATTAAATAAAGATTCTAAGCACGAAGAAGCACACAGCAATGGTTACAGAAGAATGGTAAACACTAAAGGTGTTGCCAGATGTTTCACTAGCAATACAACAAAATGAATAAGATTGATTTGATTATTACAATAAAGTATATTTAGTCATTAACTTAGCAAATTCACTTTAACAGAAAAGGTATAGAGCTCTACCAAGATAATGCGAGACCTCACACATTCTGGAACTCTCAAAAGCTTGTATAACTACACCCAAAATATTCTCTATAGATCTACCACATTTGGATTATTTCTTTTTCTAAATTATTCCTAAATGATGGTTTAAGCTTCTCATTCTAGTTTCTTAAGTTTTTGTTTTTACCATAAAATGTTTAAAAAAAAGAAGAAAATAAAATACGATAAAAATGTAGAGGATGAAAATATAAATCATCAAATAATTCAAAGACAAAAAAATTTTTTTAACGTGTATATATTATCTAGTTCTTCAAAGCATATTTTCTCACTTGTAATAACATATCATTTACAAACGTGTAGATAACTTATTTCATTTGATGAACAAACATTTCATGTTAAAATTACCTTTTCCACTTCTTATTGATTATAACTATATGAATCAAAAGCATTCTTTAAATATTCCTTTCTAAATGGAATTGTTTTCGTTGCGATAAGATAAATTGAAACCATTCTTCCCATAGAGAAATGTTGGTTCAAAAACATTCATGTTATGATTTTTCATTACCACGAATCAATTTATCTTGTATCTAAAGGCTCATTCACACCAAGGCGTACAAACGTCGAGTGTTAAGCGTCTAGCCAATCAGGGATTTCTTCTCGAGCGAAAGGAAGACTCTGATTGGCTAGACACTTAACACTCGACGTTTACGACTGTGTGAATCTAAGATACATTTTTTCTTGAAGATTCTCTCTCTCTCTCTCTCTCACACACACACACACACACACACACAATAGTAGATCTCTTAAGAAACTTGTTATGTTAAAAATGGTACAAGAATGTTGAAATAAATAACTTTTGCTTGCGTGTTTCATTTTTTTTTCTTAGGTTATTTCTTGATTAAACTTTAAAAATATAATAAAAGAAGCATCAATATTATTTTAAACTCAGTTTCAGTAAATGGATTTTCTAAAAGTTGTTCAGCTAAAAAAGAAGTTAAAATAATTATTTAAAATAAACACTTCTGTTATTCTCAGGTTTTATTATTTAGAATTGCTGTAATTAAATTTCGAGCAATAGTTCTGCAGTATTCGTATGTAATGTAAAATATTAAATTCGCATACCCGATATCTATCAAAATACTAGGTGTTGTAGGAAAATGAATCTGAAACACTAGAACTGGAAGACGAACACCAACTGAAAAAAAAATATCGCATTTAAAAAGTGGAAATAGCAATATCATATAAACAAGTATCTGAGGTTTAGTATAAGAGAGTGAACAAAAAGATCAAAATTATTCAATACGAACACACTGAGGAATATATATGAACATACGAAATAAGAGTTATTTTACATTTTTTTCAACATGTAAAAGGAGTACATACTATTTAAAATACCTGATAATGTTATTTTAACTATTACCTCTGAAAAAGTGTAAGATCATGATACAATGTGACCCTCTGTTAATTCCTTTTTTTTTTCTGAATATCTTTCGAAATATTTGTTGTAATTTGCTGTGAATCTCGCTTTTGAATACATTTTGAAATTCCATATTCTTAAATTCTTTCACCGAAAATTTTGTCTTATTTTTCCGAAGTTGAAAAATATTGACCGACAAAATAAAAAAAAGAAAGTCGATTCACGAAACAGCAAATAATAGAAAAGGGTAAAATTTTAGAAAACGTAGTCTTGATAAATTTTTTCCTTTTAAAAAAATCTTTGTTAAAAAACAAAACCTTGCAATTATGTTGTTACTTCCTTTTTTTTAGAAAAAAGTTTCTCGCACTTTTTTTTTAAATTTCCAAAGAAAGAGAATGCATTTATTTTTTTTTTATGAATAATGCATATAATTATTTCTATAAAAATTTTGTTTCCACATATAGTAGAAGTCCATTCCGTTTTATCCTTCCATTAAAGAAAACGTAAAAAAAATTCTCGATTTCTCACAAGTTCCTTGAGTAAAGAACTAAATTATCTATTTTTTTACAAATAATCTATACATAATTTTTTTTTCTCTTTCCATATTTCACATAAATTTTACAGTAGTGTTATTTAGAGCATAATAATATTTTCCATGCACTCACGGACAAGAAAGTTAGCACATTAAGAAGGAAATAAGCTATAATATCGACACTGTACATAAACGCAGGAGATGCGAAAAATAAATGATCCAAGTTTGGTGACATTGTGTGCGATATGCAATGAAGTAAGCTGTAATCAACAGACATGGGTTATATAAAGGGGACATAGTGGAAGGTCCATAAACATGAAGACCACATGTCGATACGTATTGGTGCCAAAAGATACAAAACCTTCCACCATAATACTGCAGGCAGAACTGGGGGTTATCTGAAAATAGGACATGCTGCCACTCCTTTATCCAGTTTCACCACTATCACCAAGTGTTTCTTTGGTACTGTGTCAAGGGAAGATGTAATAAGGGTCACCGGGCAAACAATACCATGCTTCTCCAGGTGTCGTCGTACTGTCTGTGGGGATACTTGAAGACGGGGATCAAAGAAGCCCACTTCCTGAATGAGGGTTAGTGATGTGGTTTTACGATTTTCCAAGACCAACCTGACAACATGTTTGTCCTCTCAGACATTCGTGATGGGAGTCCCGTTGAGATTCCATGATGTTCAATTGGACCTTCCTTAACCCATAGATTCCATATTCGAATGACAGTAGTTTAATTTCGAACAATGCGAATAGCAATATCGTGGAAGGATAAACCGCACTTTCGATAGGCTATGAATCTAACGCTAAAGATTCTGAATCATGCTTGGCTGCAATTTCTCATAAAAGGCACAACACGATCTTCTCACAAGCAACCAACATTCAAATGCGATTTTCGTACAAGAATTTCTTATGTACTGAGTTTGAGCATTTTCCCCTCTAGTATCGTTCTATTGCGCATAAATATTTCTACATATCCAAGGATGTTCTTTCCATGCGAATTGAACTTTTGTATCATCCCTCCATCATGGTGCTGCAATTTCGATGGTCAATCATTGCTGTAAATTTCATTTCATTTCAATGACTTCTTCTCGGTGTGCTTTATTTTAATATCCATAATAAAATAATTTTATCATGTACAATACTTAAAAATAAAAATTACTTAAATTCCAGTATTTTAATAGTTTTAGTTTCATAAGTAGAAGATATATGTGCCATTATTATAAAATTCAGTTTTTCTCATGTAATAAGTTAATATTTAAGGTATAAACAGTTGAAAATTCGGTCAAAAATCCCATGTTCTTTTTATTTTGGGATTTAAATATTCAATAATTAGCTTTCTAAGAATAGTTCTTTATTATGATTGTTCGACAATTAGGAAAAGGTGTACATGTGTTTAACATATAAGCCCAAGCAAACCTTTCATAAAATTTGATATACCTGTTTTTCTCTCATTTTTTGGATTGATGATAATTCAGATGTCAACAAAGATACTTTCACGAAATTTTACACACATATTTTAATAGTATTATGTTGTAAATGACTTAAGACCCTGAAATTAATAATTTTTAGTGAAATTATGTAGTTAGATTTTCCTCTCTAAAACTATTGAAAAATCGGTGAAGATACTTACTTCACATTTTCAACTGGCAAGAACTTTTGACTCAATAGAAATAATTTAAAGTTTTGGGTCCATTCAGTAGTAATGTACGCTGTGTGACTTTGAAAATGTAACAGAAAGAAGGATTGACCAGGAAATTATGCAAATTTCAGGGTAGACGCATCTCCTCCAATAATGCCAGTAACATAACAATCGCAGCTGTCCAGCATACGTTGAGTGAGATAAACAGGAAGGAGAGTGGGCAATATCCAAGCCATTTTTTTTTGTTAGAGAAATCATTGCGTGTGAAAAATTTTTCTTACCTCAAAGGACACTTGTAATATCAGAGAATGGTAAGCCACTGCAAACGGAGACAGCTCCAGTACAAACGATTTTAAGAATAGCATGGGGATTATACCCGGAAAGGCGTAACGTGCATCCCCGCATCGCGCGGGCCAAGGGTTCTAGGGGGTCCAAAGTCTGATTGATGACTCAAAGTAAGTATGGTTTTGCAATCCTTTGCAATATCCGGCTTGAGGCCCAAAACCTGATTTTGCAGGTGATCCTTAATATTCCCCATTACGCCACAAGTTGGGCCATTCATCAAATCTCAGATGACAACCACTTAGACGCATCCACGTGCACTGGTTAAGGTTAAGATGGTTGGAATAAGGAAATGTACCGAGGGTTGCCGGTACGATCAGAATCAGAGTAACTTCAACAGCAGCGGATCGGTTCATTTACCAATAAGTGATGGTAGGCCCGCAAGTCAGTTCTGTCGCAATTTTGCGAAATGAGTATTTCTCTTGATGTTCCCATATCGACCAGAAACATTATTCTTCGACTGTTTGTTAGTGGCCTGCACTCATAGAGTCTTCTAAGAAAACTATCATTCACCTAAGAGCACAGATGAATCCATTTGAAATGATACTGGAACAGAAACAGGGTTGTGTTCACAAACGAAAACCACACTTCCATTTGCCCAATGAAAATCCCATGCATGGACTCTATGCCTGAACGCATTGCTCCCTGTATCGCCGTCAATTGTGATCTTACATTTTGAGCTGACGCTGTTCTCTCTCTGTATTACGAGTATCGTTTTAAAATCTGCATCAGTATTTGTTCATTATTGTCTCTGCCTATTTTTTTACCTCTTGACAGGAGCGGTTTATCCACTGGGAACTTGGGGCGGGCGTCCAGGGGCTCGAAACGGCTCTGAGAGGTCCGGACAATCTGGATTTAACCAAATTTTCTAGTTATAAATTTTGAATCGCCAGTGTCAAGGGGGCCTGTAGATCTGTGTCCAGGAACCGAAATGAGCTTAAATCATCCCTGCCCCTTGACCATTCTTTCTTTGTGGTCACGTAGTGTACTTTAAAGTATGTCGTAGACATTTGCTTTTTAAAATATAAAATATTCCTTAAAACGGGACATTTGTGAACAAAAATGCAAAATTTGATTAAAATTACCTTAAAGTTTAAGATATTTAAAAGTAGTTATATATGTATACATTATTTCTAACTGCATTTGTTATTGTTATATATAAAAGGGAATTTTAAAATGTGCGAGTAAAAACATTAGAGGTTCTTGGAGGTCCAAAACCTATTTAGTTACCTTCAGAATGTATTCCACTGATACATAGTGTCATAATCAACAATATCAATACGAGCGTATAACTAAATCAATAGATAACGATAATGAAATTAATAACCATTAATTTTTTCTTTTGGCCAGCTCATCAAAGGAATTGGTGAATTTCCTTTTAAGAAGTAAATGAAAGTTTTTAACTCTCCATCGTATATCTGCAAGAAAATAAAATATATATGTATATATTTTTGCACAATACACACACGCACACCCATCCATCTATATATATATATACTACATGATCAAAATCTACTCTTCAAAATTGTATATTCGGCTTAAACATCTAGCTGCTAGTTCCCAAACAAGTATTTTAAAAAGTATAACGAGTTCATGATCTTAATGTCACAGCTTGACGGAAGTAAAACGTGAGGAAAACCTGAGCTAAATGATTTTGATTGGGGTGAAGTGATCGGTTAATATAGGTGAGGAAAATTTGTTCCCGACATTTTTGTTATGTTGTTGTTGTCCCACTTTACAGTCTTTATGTGTAAACATTTGGAGGGGGGAGGGGAGAATCTGCATATTGATTTCAATTAGAAATTCAAGGATATATTAAAAATAAATATACTAAATTGGTTTTAGACCATTTCTTATATGTGTAGATAGAGAAGAATCCTTACATTTAGAAGAGGAATTCATTGACCGTACAGCTAATGAAAAACTGAAAGTGAAATTCAAATAGGGGTACACGATGTTTTCTGGCTCCAGAAATTCATACCGACATTGTATCCAAAATGCACCTTACGAGAATTAGTAGGAAGTTTTTAATTGAGTTCCTTTTTTTTATTTTAGCTGAACGCTGGTTTAGTGCTGCAATGAAGTTATCTACTGAGAAAAGGAATTGATCGCATATAACTGAAGTAGTGTTTTTGAACATATTAACGATTTTTCAAAAATACACCCCCAAAGCATTATTCACAATTCATTATTCTTTCGTATTCTTTGTAAGTTCAAAATAAACATTTTGCTAGTACACTTTATGATGTTTTAGTTATTACTATATACATGCATTCTACAATATAAAATGCAGCGCATCAAGAAGGAATGAATCAAATGGGACAAAAATCGGTATTTGTAATGTGTATATATTATGATGTGCACAGTGTCGCAGGAACTAAATGTTTATTCAGGAAATGAAGATAAAAGAGAAAACAACAATAATGCACTGGCCCACTCTGACCATAATTGATTGTTTAATTATACCGCCCTTTGAATCTGAATGAAGGGTATTGGCAACAGACCTTGTAATTTTGAATCAAAGTAAAATAACTAGGGTGGCATCTGTGCTAGCTATAACTCTCAAACATCTGCACCACAACAAACATCTGACCCAGACACAAGCTGTTATCTGATTGAACGTTTAATCGCTGAGTTGACGGATGCCATTCTTCGAGATTATTTTTTATACATGTTTCAATTCAATAGTGTAATCAAGGTGATCCAAAAATATTCGGAACACCTGCTCATCAGAGCTCACATGCACTCCATTGGAATGAGATCTGAGAACAGCAAAGACCAGGAAAAGGAGTGTCACTCGCGATAAAGCATTATTTCACTGAAATGTAGGCCTAGCGTTCCGTCAAAAGCAAAAATTTCGTCGACTCACAACCATGCTGCAAAATTATCACAATAGACAATCAAAATAAATCGGAATCAAAAGAAATAGCACTCAATGCCTTAACTCCTGATGGTCTGGCTGTGAGGCAGGTGACAGTCAAGGTATTATGTATGTTTCCAGACTTCTCCAGAAACATTTTTTCTGATCATTAGAACAGAATTCAAAGTGGAACTCAACGTTGAAACGTTGAAACAATTCTATTTGAAACCGAGAGATTCTAAATCGAATGTCATTGTAAATGGCCCCTGCAGTTTCATTACGAATGATAGGTAATTCAGTACATAATGATCCCATTTTGTAATGATGATGAGCATTGGCGTAACGTACATCCCGCATCGTGGAGTAGATAGGATTCTAGGAGGCCTAAAGGTTTTAGTTTTGCAGTCCTTTTCAGGATCCCGCTTGGGGTCCTAAACCTGACTTTGAAGCGGGGAGGGGGCTTAATATTCTCCACTTCGCCACTGATAATGGGATGTCCTCGCTGTGTTTCTGTAACTTCAGTCATCCGTTTAATCGCCTAAAATGCTCATTTCAGTTACCAGAGTCTCGGTTACTCTTCGGATCATGAGAGGCTGTGAGCAACAATTCTCTTATCTATTGATGCTGTTGATCAACCACTACCTTTTTGATGCTCTGTATGGATATAATTCACCCATTCTTGCGAGCATCATCAAAATGTAGCATCTCTTCAGTCGCAATTGTCAAGTAATCTTGTGATTTAATCACACTTGCTTCCTTCAACCCAATAGCATGTCCTTAGTGAAATGACGATATTTGTTCATATTATTTTGGAAACATGAGTCTCTCTCATTTCAATACCCTTTTGACTATGAACAGAACCTGTTAACTTTTGTTACAGCATTCTTACAGAAATTTTGGACTTTATAAGTTTTTTTAAAGGAAAAATATTGTGGTCTGATATATGGTTTACAGGCGTATAAAGAGAATGTCATTACGCTTGGCTATAAAAATAAATTCATCTAGAAAACTCCAAAAGGGTCTAGGATGATTACATTTCCTAAATTAACCCCCACAATCGCTTAGAGTAGTTTTACATTCTATATGTGGAGAATCAACATTAGACACAAAATTTGATTGAGATTATGCGGTTTATTGTCCTTTATGCGATATTGGAACTATAAATTTATATTGTTATATGAACCTTAATTTTGTGCAATTGTAGATTTCTCCGTGCGAGTCAATTGTTTCTTATTAAAATTAATTAATTTCAAATTAAATTTTAGTTTACTCCGAAAGAACCTGTTAGTTATTTACGTGGACTTTTCCTATGTTTAAAAGACGTTCAACCATGCAAAGGTATTAATTATAAGTTAAAAAAAGAAATACAAGACATTTTTTTTAATTCTTAAAGTACTAGCTGCATGGCCGGCGTTGCACGAGTTTTTAGAGTATGTAACTTTTTGTACATGGACAGTTTCCCCTTCCCATCTCAGTGTCAGCACTTCCTGGTGTGTGCATGATTTCTATATTAATGTCAACAAAAATTCTCTTTTCCGAAATTTCTTTCACATCTATGCTCCATCAGTTGGGTTTGTTTCCCCTCTGCTTAGCCCGGCGTTACACGGGATTTTTCCAACATTGTAACTTTATCCCCATTTTCCTATCCCTCTCGATACCAGCATATCTGGATGTGTATGTATGCACGATGTGAGTGATTTCTATATTTATGTCGTTAAAATTCCTAAAAGTATAATTATTAAAGTATTAATTATAAGTTAAAGAAAAGAAATACAAGAAGATTTTTTTTTAATTCTTAAAATGCAAACTTTTTAATACTAAAATTTTTAAAAGACTAAAAATAATTTAAAAAGGATAAAATTAATTTAACTTAATACACATGACTTTCAAAATGTAATTGTTGACAATTTTAAATAATAAATAAATATAAATAAAAAATAATATTTTTAAAATACAAAATTAATTAAATTAAATGTATACATTTTTGATAAGTTTGTGAAGTTAACTTTACAAAGAGAGAGGGAGAGAGAATTAATATTAAGTAATACACTTGAAATTATTTCGAGGAAAAATATGGAACTTACTTTTCTTACGCTTGTATGTAATTTCCACTTATTTTGAAGATTCTGATTATTTGTTGTGAAAAGTTCAAAATACCTTGGATTCTGTTGCTCAGAATAATAAAAAAGAAAATAAATTTTACAAATTTTTAAAATATAAAAATATGCGCTGTAGTATACACTGAGAGATTATTTTAATATGACTTTCTGACAGTATGCAAATGAGATACAACAATTCAATATTACCGCTAGAGGACTAAATTAATATAAACAAGTAATACAAAAAATTTTTAAGTCAATTCCTACTTTGAACGGATGAATAGAAAGTATTTTATTAACAATTGAAAATTTGAACGATATATAAGTAAATATATATATACACTGCTGTTTGTAAAAAATTCAACACCATGAAGGAATCATCAGAATTAAATGAACTTTGGAGCAAGAATCAACTATAGGATGTTACGTAAAATAGTAAAGTTTCAGAGCCACTACGCATGCGTGGTGTGCGCAGCGCCCTCTGAACTGATGCTGAAAGCGTATAAATAGAGGGCTGTAGTGGGACGTTGAAAATAGTTAATGTTTATTTGTTATTGGCGAACGTTTAGTGAGACCTAAGTATGCCTCTACGACAGAAATAGGAGAAATTCCAACTTACGGAATTTGAAAGGGGGAGGATTATCGACCTTCGAGAAGGAAGATTTTCTTATCGCGCAATAGGATCTCGTGTGCAGTGGAACAGTTCCACAGTGATGCGAGTTTAGAAGCAGTGAACCGACGAGCACCGAACAACTCGAAAAACTGGCAATGGATGACAAAAGGTGACATCAGTGCGCGACGATCGACACCTGCTCTGCATGGCAATGAATGACTGTACAGCTTCCTCCAGGCAGTTGGCAGCACGTTGATCTACCCTACAGGTGTACTAATGTCGGCTTCGTCAATTTGTCGACGCCTGCTGCACCGTGGATTGTGTGCAAGGGTGCCTTTATACAGACCCCTCACGGCAAACCATCGACGGCTGCGTCTACAATGGACTCATGAGCACAGAGCCTGACAAGCTGATTGGCACCAAGTTGTCTTTTCAGATGAATCTCACTTAAATTTGTGAGACCATGATGGCCGATTCATGTTAGACGCTATGCCGGTGAACGCTGCCTGCCAGAGTGCATTATCGAACGACATAGTGGCCTAACACTCGGAATTATGGTTTGAAGTGCGATTTCGTATCATGGACGATACAATTTGCTACGGGGGTAATCTCAATAGCAACAGGTACGTCCGTGAAGTGCTACAGCCTGAAGTCATTCCCTTCCTTCAAGGCATCCCCGGAGCTATCTTTCAGAAGGATAACGCACGCCCACATGTTGCAAAGACTGTTCGAGACTTCTGTTCAGCCAACACATGCAACTTCTTCCTTGGCCTACTTATTCACCGGATTTTTCGCCTATTGAGCACGTACGGGATTTTGTTGGTCGGCGTCTCGCTCGTGATCCGCAGCTGCAAAAGACGAACTTTTGCTGCGCATACAAGGAATATAAAATTCTCTTCCACAAGCAGACATACAACGGTTTGACTCTCTGTTTGACTGATCTGTTGCCACGTCGTATAGCAACACTTATTGCAACGCGTGGTTGCTACACCAAATACTGATTTCGGATACTTAATATTGTTTTTTTTGCTTTGAAAATTTCGTCATTTATTTGTACTAATACAGGTCATTTGTGCATTAAATTTCATTTAATTCGGATGATTCCTTAATGGTGTTACAATTTTTACAAAAAGCAGTTTATATAGGGAAAGAATGAACTAATAGAAGGACTTGAAAAAAACAGCATGGTTTGTCTGCATTGTTGTAACAATGCACACCTGGTTTGGCTAGTTTGGCTGAAAAATTGGTTTTCAACTCCAACTTTTTGGCATTGTTCTAACAGTTAAGTTGTTATAACAATGGAAACGAATCTAAGTTGGCGTCGGAAACAGGTAATTAATTTAATTAAATTTATCTAATGAATTAATATTTGAAAAAAACTGTATTGACATCAAGTGTTATCCATTACAAGTTTAAAAATTTTATTTGAACTTGATTGGATGAATAGAAAGTATTTTATTAACGATTGAAAATTTGAACAAGATAAATCTATGTACATAACAAGTAATAAAAAAAAAGTAAAGTAAATTCCTACTTTAAATACATGAATAGAAAGTATTTTATTACGATTGAAAATTTGAATAAGATATATATGTAAATAAATATACATAGGGAGAGAGTAAGCTTATAGTAGGAATTGAAAATAGATTATGATTTGTCTGCATTGTTGTAACAATGCAAACCCGGTTTGGCTGAAAAATAGGTTTTCGACGCCAACTTTTGTTTTTGTTTTAACAGTTACATTGTTACAACAATAGAGACGAATCTAAGTTGACGTCAAAACCGGTAATTAAATTAATTTAGTTTAATTAACTAATTAATATTTGAAAAAGTATTAACATCAAGTGTTATTCACTACAAGTTTAAAAAAATTTATTTAAACTTGATTGGATGAATAGAAAGAATTTTATTAACGATTGAAAATTTGAACAAGATAAATAAATATATAAATATATAGAGAGAGTAAGACAATAGTAGGAATTGAAAAATGGACGTTTGTGTATATGAAATCGCATCACTTAAAAACACCATTTAACCGATCACTATGAAAATTGGCATATATATGTATTTTTATGTGGAGAAGATTTTTGTACTATCCACTTTGTTGCAGATCCACATCATGTAGCGCTACAGCATATAAACTTCTGCAACGTTAGTCAATCACCAAGATGCCACCATGATTGCCAAAAATGATGCCAACTTGGATCTGTCGCCAACATTTCGCTATGTTTCTATTGAATCGCGATTATAATGTAAGGAACGGTTGCTTGCGAATATTACTATTTTAACGTAAAATAAATACAACGGAAAGTAATATTACACATCCAGATATACACTCACGGACAAAAAAATTACCTCACCCAGAAGGAGTCGTCAAAATAAAACGAAATTTTTCACACGTAATGACTACTTTGATATAAACAAATAATTAGAAAATCAAAGAAAATTGATCATTTATTTAAGTGAAAAGGGCAAAAGAACGGAGGATTTAATACCCTGTTGAATCCCCTCTAGAGCGAATGCACGATGCGATACGATCGGGCACTGCGACATACAAGTTCTGTATGATGTCTTGAGACATTTCATTCCATATTTGCTGTAACATTGCCTCTAGTTCGTTCAAATTCGTGGGATGCCCAAACCATCGTCCCAAATGATCCCAGATATGCTCTATTGGAGACAAATCTGGGGATCGGGCAGGCCAAGGAAGGGTAGTAACAGTGAGGAGATAGTATTGCGATTCCCTTGCCATGTGAGGCCGAGCATTGTCTTGTTGAAAAATGGCTCCAGGGAGCCGTTGCATGAGTGGCAACATATGTAGTTGCAGGATGTCATGGATATACCGCTGGGCTGCCATGGTGCCACGGATCAATACTAGGAGTGACCGTTTATTGGAGGCAGTGGCACCCCATACCATCACACCAGCTGTGGGAGCGGTGTGTCACTGTAAAGCAAAGGCAGGATTGAGGCGTTCACCAAGGGGTCTCCATACATGAACACGATTGTCATCACTGCTGAGATTGAATCTGGATTCGTCACTAAAGATGACCTGGTTCCATTCCGCTGCAGTCCAGTTTCCTCATGCGTGGCACCACTCCAAACGGAGGCGTCAATGGGGGGCGTCAAAGGCAGCACACGTAATGGGCGCCGCGATCCCAAATGTCCTTCAGCCAGGCGCCTTCGTATGGTTCGAGAAGACACAGGAGCCCCTGGTGAAGGTACTACCCGTACCTGGATGGCTGCTGATGAAGCAGTTGGCTGTACACGTGCATTTTTTATGATGTGACGGTCTTCTCGACGACTGGTCTATCGAGGGTGTCCTGAGCTTGGTCTTCGAGTAAATGACATCTCTCGGATCCACTGGTCCCAACACCTCGTCACAATACAATCAGAGAGACCTAATTGATGAACTACTCGCCTAGCTGAGACTACCCAGTTTCCATTATGCCGATGATTCTTCCCCTCTCAATCTGCGACAGCTGCTCATATTGTCTTCGAAAACGGCGTAATGGCATGTCTACCTTATCTCTTGCTTTGTAAACGATTCAACTTATTCAAATAATGCTACCATCAATAAGGAAATGGGATTAGATCAAATCCCTCCATTCTCTGTCTGGTTCTTGATTTGGCATAGTGATGTTACTTGATGGATGGTGATGGGCTGGGTTTCAGATGCAAGGACCAAAGGGGTGGCAGGAGCAGACTGGAGTACCGAGGCTTATCATTGGATGTTGGGAGTGAACTGGGAGAAAAAGTGGACTTGGAAATTTAATGAGAGAAAGTCAATGGAAATAGATATTATGAATTAAGAGTAAATAATAATTAGAATAGAAAAATTTTGAAAATACTTGAGGGAATTAAAAAGAGAAGTTAAAGTTATTTCTCATCGAGCAAAGCTTCGACAAGAAGATAATTTTTGGAGTTATCATCCTCAGCACTTTTAAGTTTTTTAATAACTTGCATTATTTCAGGGGATCTTTTTTATTATCTTGGAAATTAAGTTTACTAGTTCAATCACTTGAGCTAAGTCAGAAGAATTTTCGTTTAATTGAATTCCATGGATTTCCTTGTTAGAATTTTTATTTTCTATTGGTTTTTCTAGCATATTCAAACAAGCTCTGGTTACCTGTTTTATACTCCACGGAGAACGACTTTAAGCGTCCTCTACCGGCTATACGTAATGCGCAATCACGCTGCATTTCTAATCATTTGCATATCTCCAGACATACACCTTCATGCCAAGTTTCGTTACGATCCCGCAATTATTTCTTGGTGCGCTAATTTTTTGTCCATGAGTGTAAATTATTTACACTATTTTAAGCGTTCATTACACAAAATGTGTAACAATGTGTTACTTTAGCTGAGCAGAGATCAGTTTAGGAAGGTGTTTTCAAATATCGACCCACAAGAGAGTTACGGGGCGTTATAAATAAAAAAAAATCCTTTTTATCAGCTATTACATCTACAAACTTAAAATTTAGCAAATATGGGTTTTTTGTTTAGCTGAGATATGCAAAACGCTTTTTTTTTGTTTAACTTCCAATTCACGGAAAATTAACTCATTAAAAATTATAGTTTAAAAAAATTAAAAAACATATTTTTATGATTAATCGAACTAAAAAGTTAAAAAAAATAATTCTTAATATAAGAATAAAATGATTAATGAGTAAATTAATGCCACTGGGATAAAAGTGTGGGGTGCTCTATATCAATTGTTATAATTTTTACTAATTCTATTCCGAAATGCTGAGTTAGTGTAAAACTTTAGTACAAAGCACCTCACGCTTTTACCCCAGTGGCATTAATTTTCTCATTAACCATTTTATTCTTATATTAAGAATTATTTTTTTTACTTTTTAGTTCGATTAACCATAAAAGCGTGTTTTTCTTGGTTTTTTTAAACTATAATTTATTTTTCATTTTTTAGTGTAATCTATAGTAAAAACACATGTATTTTTAGTTTTTTTTAAACTATCTTTCATTCATACACTTTTTTTTTAATTTTTGGCCCGCGACCAAAAAGTTTGCTCATCCCTGAGTTAGAACAAATTATTTTTTTTTCACATGCATGAGTTTTTTTTTAAAATTTTATTTCCATTTTCAGAAAGACTGGAGAATTGTTTTTATTATTATAAGAAACTAGCGGTCCCGACAGACGTTATCCTATACACTCGTCTTAAATCCGAAAATTACAAACTTTTTTGAATAAGTTGTAACAATCTGGATCGTTTTGATGAAATTTTTTTTAAAGAAAGTTATTACAATACCTGACATCATCACATGTACAGTTACCACAATTCGAAATATCGACTGCGCGTGAGTATGTATTGACTATGAACTAAGTTGAATATAGAACCTATTCTGAATAGAAACTTAAACTTGTTTTGATTAAAGGGTAAAAAAGATAAAACTCCATAACAGGTATATTTTTTTAATGCACGAAAAATAAATTTATCATAATGCCATTGAATGTACATTGCTTTAGGTTAATCCTTGAGGGGTATAAGCAAACAAATGCGATGGTTTGCCAATCCTCGGATATGCAACATGCTGTGTGAAAAGCAAGAGTTTTCTAAAGCTAAGCCACAAATTGTCATTGTTTGACCTTGTGACTTATTAATGGTCATAGCAAATACCAAGTGAAATGGAAATTGCAAACATTTAAATGGGTAGGTGAGCCTGAAAGAATCATTGGGATCTGTGATAGAAGTACAACTTCACCTTGAAGTTTGCCGCTCAGAATAGTGGCCTCAAGATACTGTATACGTTTTTTTATGAACAATCGCGGGCATTACATAATTTTGGCGCATTTTTAACTAATTACTATATCGGAACGAAATGTGAATCTAAATCATTCTCAAATCCCCTTGAACCGACACAAAACATATCATCCAAATCGGTCCAGCCACTTAGGAGGAATTCAGTTACATACACACGCACAGCAGAATTATATACACTCACTTCCAAAAGTTAAGCACGAAGATGTAAAATGCAAAAAAATCAACAAATACTGCTTTGATTGACACAAAATTTGGCAGTAAAGTAGCATATATATATATACATAAAACAAAATCAATAATTATATACAGAAATGAAAACAATATTAAATTTTTGTAAGTTATCAGATAATGTCATACTGGAGACTTAAACAGAATTATGTATAAACTGAAAATAAACAGCATAAAATGAAAAAAAGGACATTAATAGGTTATGTGATCCCCCCTCATCTGTATGCAAAGTTTACATCTTCTGACCATGCTTTCAATTGGGTGATCAACCCCCGCAGAATTAAGCAATCGCCATTCTTTTTGTAGAGCAGTTTTCAGCTCAATAAGAATGGCTGGGGGTGGGAAACGTGAAGATACAGCACGGCCGAGAGCCTCCCAAAGATTTTCAATGGGATTAAGGTCGGGCGAATATGCTGGCCACGCCGTACGCGCAATCCCTTCACTCTCCAGGTAGTCATCGACGATGTCAGCTCTATGGGGACGTGCGTTATCATCCATTAAAACAAAAGTAGGACCAACTGCTGCAGCGTACAATCTCACAAAGGGTTCTAGGACTAGGGACCGGACAACCGTCACAGAACCCCGTTCAAAGATGTGCAGGTCGGTGCGGTATCCTAATGAAATCCCTGCCCATACCATAATGCTTCCGCCTTGGAATGCGTGATGTTCGGTAATGTTTTGGGACTGATTGCGTATTCCTTGTTTACGCCATATCCTTATACACTTTCATATGGCTCCAGAGCAAATCTTGACTCATCAGTAAACATGACATTGCTCCAGTAAGACACAGTTCAATTGCTATGTTCCCGGCACCACTTTAATCGTGCCCCTCTTGATTGGACGGATAGAGGAACACAAACTAGAGGTATCCGGGCATACAGTCCATTCATATGTAATCTTTGGCGTACAGTAGCTGCAGATATAGCCTTACCAACGGAAGTTGTAACCATAGATGTCACACGTGTGGAGTTGCTCTGCTATTCCGCTTGGCTACAATAGCAATATATCGATCTTCCGCGGGGGTTGTAACCCTTGGGCGACCACCTACGGGCCTTCGGACAACTGTCTGTGTGGTTTGGAATTGTTTCCATAAACGTGAAATTACAGAATGATGAACGCCGAAGAAAAGAGCAACATCTGTGATCGATTGTCCTGCTTCAATGCGCCCCACAGCACGCCAGTGCTGAGAATTTTCCATTCGTTTTCTGTAAGTCATAGAAACACGTATGTCTTGAAAACAAATTGTACGAAAGTTTTAAACACCTTCTATCAGCACTTACAATCAACTTCTGTAACCCTTCATAAAGCTGGCTTCTTATAAGACTGCCCTTTTTGCATATTTCTTGACATAAAACACGATTGGCTGGTACCTAACATATTTGCATACTTCCATCTACCTCTGAAGCGAATTGCACCCTCTTCAATTCTGATTTGCTTCCGGAAATTAGCATTTTCCTCTCCGTGCTTAACTTTTGGAAGTGAGTGTATATAAAGATATATGCCGTATCGTGGCGAAATGAATAAACTTTCCGGTACTGTAATTATTTTTTGTCTGATTTTGATAGAAAAATTAGATTGCAATATGAAAAACGATGAAAATATCGAAAACTCTCCCTTTCTTTTTATTCTTGCCGTGCATTAGCAGAATAAACAGCACACAGGGTAAAACAATTATGCGTTTTAAGGTTTTTAATTAATATCTTTTTAACCAATTGCGATATTGGACCAAATTGTGGATCCAAATCATTCTCGAATCCACTTGAACCCACACAAAAAATGTCATCAAAATCGGTCCAGCCGTTTAGGAGGAGTCAGTCTTATACACACACACAGAAGAATTACATATATAAAGATTAGTTGAAAATATATTAATTAAAAACGCTAAAAAGCATGATTTCTCTGCACTTTTGTAACAACAAAGACCCGGTTTGGCCAGTTTGGCTGAAAATCTATTTTCAACGCCAACTTACGTTCCTTTTTTTAACAATAACGTTGTTACAACAATGCAGGTGAATATTGTGCTGAATATTTTTAACGTTTTTAATTAATTTCGATATTGGACCGAATTGTGAATCTAAACCATTCTCGAATCCACTTGAATCCACACAAAAAATTTCATCAAAATCGATCCAGCCGCTTAGGAGGAGTTTAGTCACATACACACGCACAGAAGATTTTTATACATAAACATTGCTGACGCAAAAAAAACGCGTTTTCGCTTTTAGGGTTACTCTTAATCTTTTAGTCGCCAAATCTAGATATGGGATTTGGAATTAGTTGCCAAATACTGAAATGGTATATAGAATTAATTGCTAAATGTGGCAATGTTATGTGGAATTAGTCGCCAAATCTGGAAATGGTATAATAAATTAGTCGCCAAATCTGGGTTATCCTGTCTTCTAGTTATCCCGTTCAGGACAATGGAAAAAAGTTATGAAATTATTGTATTGTCTTTGGTCCTTGACAAGAGTACAAAATTTCGAATTAATCTGACCTTTTAAATTGGGTAAAAATCGAGTTCAAAGATTCCGTTACATACAAGTGAAACTTATAAAAGCGTGTTAAAAACCACTTTATTCTTCAATCTGTTTTGTTTAATTTTTCAATTCACTCGTGCGGAAAACGGGTGTACCAGCTAGTATATATATAAATAAAATATATATAGAGAGAGAGTGAGCTAATAGTAGGAATTGGAAAAGGAAACTGAGTTCTTGAGACTGCAGTTCAAGTGTTTTGCTTAATAATATATTAGGAAAAAATGTGATTTGACGCTTTCGAACGTGTGATGATAGTAGGAGCTTTGATGCACGGAGCAAGTATTTATAAAATCACTTGTTTGTGAAATATTTATGAGCTGATATTACGGAAGTGTATGAAAATAGGGATGTATCAGTCTAACGATTAGGATTTTATTGAAAAATTATAGTTGTTACCAAGTTATGAATAATCTGGGGCAGCTGAGTGTTTTTCCCGAATTCAGAAAGAAAACAGGATGGTAACAGGTCATAAAATTTAGAAGATCGTAAAAGAGCATCTGAAAGTTGCATAATATGGATTATGGACTAACATGTGAAAATCGTTGTTGTGTTTAATAAAAAATTACACACAGGAATGAATTAAAACAAAATACTTTCAGACATAATAAAAAATGCACTTTTACTCTGATATAATTTATAGGCGATATTATGTCATCTCTCTCTCAAAAATAAAAACTTCTTCAATACCTAATTAGCTATTTTTGATCCTATAACCAAATAAAAAGTCTTTTATTTGATTTGCTCTAATCCCATGATGAGGGATTTTTTATTAAGTTTTCTTTTTTAATCTAACATACTACTCTTTCAGAGAAAAAACAAATCCCAGACCCAGAATCGAAAAAATTTAGGAACATAAAAAATTCATCACTGTGATTATTTTGAAATACTGCACATTATAGCTGTAATCTGTTTTGCTGATAATCTGTTTGACCTTCTAAGTGATTGGTACAGTTAATTATCACCCCTCTCTTATGTGTTTGTTTCTCATTCAAGGAAGTTGTAAGTAATGTATTTCTCTGTTGCGCTCTTTTCCATGCAAAAGAGTTTTATGATATTTGGAAAACCACGGAGAGCACTTTGAAGGATTACTTGGCCAAGACTTATTTTTATGAGTATTCTCAAACATATAACATACATAATGAATACACTTTTTACCCGGAAGTGGTCGCGCGGGACACACAGATCACGAAATAGTTCATTCTGGCAAAACTGTTTATTTGTTACCAAAGAAAAATTGAAAAGTCCTTGAAAGTAGGTAAGTTTACTTTCTCTTAATTAAATTATTCACTGGAATCACGATTTGTATCGTGTACAATAAAATAATTATAAAAAAAAAAAAAATTGGGGTGACTCAATAACCCCGCTCGACCTGTATCGAGTGCCTGCTCCTGGGTAAAAGTCTTTTCGCTTTAAATATTAAAAATAATAGAATTATTCTTCATCGGAATTTTATACTATTGTTCATTACTTATCGTCAATTATAAATGCTAATTCTGTGAGGCTTAAAATTACAATTCGCTTAAAACTAATTATAATTTGAGCGATCATTTAAAAAAAATCATTTTACATTTTTGTAAACATTGTCGCGCACTTGGCTTTACTCTCTCCTTACAATCCAGCTATTATATTAATAATGTTTTATTTTCTTATAAATGAACTCGTGCAAAGAGCGGGCACTTCAGTGTGTGTGTTGCACAGAGTATTTTATAACTAATTAATTAATGCTAAATTAAGAATTGGGCTTATCTTGCAAAGCTAAGTTTTTATAAGAAATGCTTATGATTAGAAATTGACTCTCTGAGTTCTTTTTCTATATTTAGCTGATATCTATATTTTGTCTTCTAAGCAGCCACCGCATTTTGCAATACGTTCAATTTAAAAATGAGATAAAGTAAAAATAACATAATAATTATCCTATTACTTAATTTTTTTTTGCTTAAAAGTAACGTATACAAAATTTAATACTTATGTTATTAATTTGTATGGTTTATAATTAAAAGATCGCTTATTATAGCTTTAGCGTCAAAGTGCATTATTATTGCATTCAGTATATTATTAATGTATAAGGGGGGCGCGATAAAAATTGTGATTGAAAAGGGGGGCGCCAGTATTTAAAGTTTGAGAAGCACTGGCCTAAGTTCAATTTGCTCTGTTATTCCATTACTGCTGATATTGGTACAACACCTGAGGAGCCACAGCATGAACTTATTGACTTGAAGTGAGATCATAGAAAATGTTTAATGTTATGAAATTGGATTTTACTATTCCTTGTCAGCTGAAAAATTTCCATGGCTGAAGAAATTTTAGAGGAAATTGTTCTTTATATTTTGTCCGACATATATTTGTGGGCAAAGTTTTTCTTGCACGAAGATCAATAGTAATACATATAGGTGCAAGTAGAAAGACACAAATTTGCAAGCTGTGGGAAGAATTTAAGCAAGCAATCTCATTCTTGATTTTTTTTAAAAAAAAAACTAATACGTTAAATATGATTGGGTGCACATTTATTTAATTAAAAATTCTAAAATTTAATGAACTTATAGCGATAGACAATATTAAATTAGCCCATTAAATTAATTGAATAAAACTTCCACTATTTTATTTGACTGATATTTACTATGTTTTATATTACATGCAATATTTTTTAGAAGAGGCCCCCCCTCTGGTATCATCCACTCTCTCAATGTGGCACGCGAGCCAAAACAAGTTCCCAATCCCTGATTTATACCAATGACAATGTAGTTTTTCAACAGAATAATGCGTCCTGATTGCTGGTATTGTACATCGAAGAATTGAATGGAGACTTCATTTTTGTTGTTGTTTTTCACAACCTTCAGACCTCGATTATGTAGAGCATTTATGAGATGAAGTTGAAACGGTACTCCGACAGTTAAATCAAAAATCCTTTAATCTAACCCTATTAGAAAATACTGTTCTTGAAGTATGGTTTCAGATTCTCAGACAGCATTTGAGAATCTCTTAGAATCCATGCCAAGAAGAATGAAGGCTGTATGAAAAGTAAAAGGTAGTAGCACTAGATTTTGACTGGGTGAAAGTAAAGTGATCACTTAGTGTATATTTATAATTTATATTTTTAAGCTTACAATAATCCACGATTTTGAAACTTTAATTAATAAATATTTTACCTAGATAAATGTATTACAGAAGTTTTATTACTATACAGTCTTTTCTTGGTGTTGGAAATTTTTTCCCATCAGTGTATAATTAAATAGTTAGATCAGAATTTACGTTATAAATTGTTTTCAGTTTCTTAAAAAATTTAATTAGCTATAAACGCATTGGTTCTTTATATATTTTCCAGGATTAAAAAAATGTTTACTTAGAGATAATTGTTTTCTCTAAGAAAATAATTTAAAGCATAAGCTGTGCATGAAAATTACTTATAGAATTTAAATAAAAGGTACAGATGTAAAATCATCGTTTAAAAATGAAAGTTGTAGTTCTAGCTAATCAAAATATATTATCAAAATGCATGAGCTGCTGAATATTGCATCATTTAGTGTAATCTTTCTGGTTCAGTGAAAATCGTTCCACATGTTTTCTCGACAGAATCATACAAATAGACCAAAATAACTTATGAAGAAATGTTACTTTATTTGTTAATTTGAAATGTAAACCTCTAAATTGACCCATATTTATACAAATTTAATTTTTTTCATAACGATATTTCAAGAAGATCCTACTTTAGGCAATTTTTTTTTATTTATTTTCAACTTGATAAGTTATAATCGTCATATTATACTGAAACCCAACACTGATAAATTAGCTGTCCACGTAATTTGGCACAATCCTTTTTTCTCCTTTGCCAAAAGTATAAAAATAAACTAGGATTTTACCAAAGATCGTTAAAAACCACTTATATAAATATTACTTCATATAATTTATTTTACAAATTAGAGTGTTCACACACATTTCTTTTATTATAAAACATATATTCTGAAAGTATTAATATGATTTTACATAATATTTAAGTCTACAGTCTTTTGAAATTTAACTTTTGTTTCTTTTGTATGTCTTAGCTCCTTTGTATGAAATGTAAAAATGCATAAATTAATAGCATAACTAAAATTTTAGTATGTGTCTTACTTTGGTGGCACTTTGAGACATAACTTCAGTCTTATTGAACAAATTTTCTTAATTTTTTTTCATATCATTGATGCTTCCAAAAATTAAAAATTCTTTACATTTCAAGAAAAAGTTTTTTTTTGTTCACATTTGTAAGAAATTACTCTATCAAAATAACATGTTATAAATTAGAAATGGGAAACAAACCGAATCTCGCGCAAATTATTGTTGCCATATTTTGAATAGAATAGTAATATAAATGACCACTATACAAAATTTAGGTGTCAGTTGAAAAACTTATGCGGTATTGAATTTTTAATTGACATATTTCGGAGAAATTTCGTACAGAAATATTGTTACTGTCGAAAAAGAAGCTGATTAAAGTAGCAAGAAAAGTATATTTGTGAGCTGTAACTGTACTTAGTACCAAAATAACAGTACCGCAACAAACATTTATTTCTTACTTCATTTCTCTATTTTGTGTCTAATAACATGAATTTTTAGGAGTAAAAATTATAAATAAGGCATAATTTTTGCTTAAATATCATATATATTTTGATTCTTCTATAAAGGTATGAGATTTTGTTCTTATATATTTTCATTTTGACTATTTGTAGATGTAGAGCATTTTCCAGTGTCGGACATTATATGTTTCTGTAGCGGTTAAAAGATTTTTCGTTAACAATGATTTTCTGTAATATGAAGTAATTTCGTTCTTTATTTTATCATATGAATATCTAACAATGATTTTTAGCATCATTATTTAGTGTTTCTATGCTTGTGAAACAATTTTTTAATTCACAAGTTTACTCTAGACGTCACTTTAGAGACGATTTAGTAAACAGATGATTTGATTGTATTAATCTAATATCATAAAAGTTAATAATGGCTGAAGTGAAAGCTTTGGAACATCCAACACTGAAAGTTCCGTATGAAGTGCTGAATAAAAAATTTCGGACTGCTCAAAAAACAGTAGACCGAGAAGTGTCGCATGTTCAAAATGCTGCTTCCGAATTAGAGAAAGGACTTTTGAAAAAATCTCCTACTGTTGGTGAAATCAATACTTTACTTGGTGGTGTTGTGGAAAAATTAAATGTATTGAAGCGCAAATTAGTGAGCAGTCAATCAGAAGGTAGCGTAAGTGAAGAACTTGAAGCTGCAGCGGTTTGTAAACGAAGATTGGATCACTTGTTAGAACATGCATGTTCATCTGAAACGGTCGTTGCTCATTGGAAAAGAAAGCGCTTAGATCGTATGCTTGTCGATCATTTTTTGCGATGTGGGTATTACAATACTGCCCTTAAATTAGCCAAACACTCCAACATTGAAGATTTGACCAATATCAATTTATTTCTCATTTCCAAAGAAGTGGAGGAATCGTTATTACGTCATGAAACAACTAATTGTTTGAACTGGTGCTATGATAATAAATCAAAACTAAGAAAATTGAAGAGCACTTTGGAATTCAACCTTCGACAGCAAGAATTTATTGAATTGATTCGAAAGGACCTTCGATTTGAAGCTATAAAACATGCAAGAAAATATTTTTCAATTGTTGAAGAGGATCAGCTGAAAGATGTTCAGCATGTTATGGCATTATTGGCTTTTCCACTTAATACTGAAGTTCATCCTTACAAAGATTACTTTGATGAAGCACGTTGGAACAAGCTAGTTTTGCAGTTCAGACATGATAACTTTAAGCTTTATCAGCTGAGTAATATATCTGTGTTTTCTGTGTCACTCCAGGCAGGTTTGTCAGCCTTGAAGACCCCAATCTGTTACAAGTCTGAGGGAGAACGAAATCCTGATTGTCCTGTTTGCAGCCCAGCCTTGAATTCTTTGGCTCAGTCGTTACCCTATTCGCATTGCTCTCAGTCTCGATTAGTTTGCCACATATCAGGAGACCCTCTTAATGAGCATAATCATCCTCTCATGTTGCCAAATGGATATGTATATGGAGAACTATCAGCTGAAACAGATGGCAGCTGAAAATAATGGAAAAGTCACTTGTCCTCGTACAAAAGAAGTCTTTGATATTAAAGATGCTGAAAAAATATTTGTCATGTGAACGAATTAAACTTTTTTTATGCTTACTTCATTATATGTTATTTTTTATGTTGCATAGTCTTAAGTTTTTTTTTTGTTATTCATTAGAAATTTGCTTATTGAATGTGAACATTTTTTTTTAAATATTGTATGCATTCATTTATTTTGAATGTCGGCTAAACTTCTGAATTAATAAAGTATGTACTCAAATTATGGGTTCATTTTCTTGATTGTTCAGTCCTTTTCTCTCCCTGCCTAAACAAATTTTTTGTATGTTATAGGGAATTAAATGTTCGTTATCTATTAATGTGAATATTTTCTATTTGCTACTAATTTCTACTAATTAGGCTAGCTTAATCTTATGTGTGCATGAAGTAACATTTAATAATTTAACATTTCTGACTTTTGGGCAATATTAATTTTTAAAAGTTTTTATTTTTAAATATAGTTTTTTTAAGATAAAATGGTTTAACTGAAATATTTTATCAAGGTATTTATGCACAATTTGGAGCGCATTATAAAAATTTATTCAATGCAAATGAAATTTTGGTGCTAGTTTAATTAAAATTATGAAGTTGTATTAATCTACGTGTGAAACATTATTACGTTCATTTTGTTTAACAGACATTAAAGTGCTTTTTAATCATTTGTATGCTGTTTTAATGATGTACATAATGTACAAGTTTATTCTACTGTTATGTTAAACATATATGTTTATATAATGCATTTTTAACCTCGCTTTTATAATATACAAACACGTATATTAAAGGAGCTTTATTTTACTCAAAAAAAGAAAGCTTAATTTTTTCCCCCTCATTTTAAAAATTATTCTGATATAGCTTTAGTATCACCCACCCTAGAATTAAACTAAAATATTTGGAAACCAGCTTTTTTTTTTTGTGCATTGCATATTTCCTAGACTTTTTATAATTTATTCATATTACTATATGCCTTTAAAGTATCTGAAAATTTAGGGGATTTGTAACAAATGATACATATCTGGTCCTGAATTAATAGATTTTTAATATATTCCTATATATATCTTAAAAACAAAGCAAAGTTACCATTAAATTATTTTTTTAGTGTCGACTATTTTTTTGGAGAGTCTGTTCTAACATACCTACATTTAATGGTTACTTATCGTCTTTATTAAATGAAAAAATTAGTTATCAGTTAAAAAAAAAATTGAACTTTTTTTAAAGAAAACTTACAAATGTTAAGATGCAATTTTTCAGAAAAAGATTAAATTACTTTAATTTGAATTTTTAGTGCATAGAAATTTTTATTCTACTGATTGTAGCTAATTATATGCATATAATATTTGATTCATTATAAGAATTTTTTTTTGAATTTAATATTTCATGTTAAATTTCATTTTGTTTATTTTTTTCTATTTCGAATTATCTGAATTTGCAAATTATTGATCTTTTTTTTCGTCATTTTACCATTATTATATTTACTTTTAAATATTAGTTTAAACTTCCTTTTTTATTCCAGCGAGTTTATAAAATCATGTTTTCTAAAATTCTTTAATTAAAAACCTTGCTTGTGATACTTTTCACAATGAGCATACTACATATAATTCTTCTTTATGCTGCTTTCGGATAGTACACATGCATTTCAGATAGTACACATACATCCTTTTATTTATATATATGCAGATAGTTATAGAATTACTAAAATAATTTTTGTTTCTTATACAAAAGTATTTGTTTTTATTGTGCTTTTGTAATTCATCATGAAATTAATGATATACACATTAAATGCAGTCTTCCTTTTGTATTCCATTTTGGACAAAACAATGCCTTTTTTTGACACGAATATCTTAATCCATTTTTAACACTTAACATGAATTTTTTTTTTCTTTTTGCAGCATATTTCTCAAAATAAAGACTATCTGTGTTAAGGATAAGTAACCTTATATTGTTAATTGTGTTATTTTAAATATATTGTAAATTAAAAAAAAAATTATAATGGGGTGGACAAAATTCAGTTGTTTTTCTCCAATATTAATTTTTTGATAAGTGATGCAATTTAAATGTATTATTATTGTATGACCATATTGTATTTTACACCAACATTAATATGTTGACCGTTGTTACCATTGCATCTATAACAGGAAAGGGGCCATTACTTTTATCCAGCAATGTTGTCAGAATTGAGCAATGCTCATTTAAGAAAGGTTTTGCTGGATGGGTAGTAATCCTGTCAGCCATTTGTGGATCTCAAGTAATGACATAGGTGCTTTTTTGTTACTATATTAATACACTAATTCCAAAATAATTTAAATATCTCTCCTTGTTTATATGCATGCATTATTTCCCTAATAATAAATTATTGCTGCAATGAAGCTCATTTTTTTACCATAAGTTTTCCAATACTTTGAGCAAAATTGTTTTTAGTCTTCCTTTCCTTTCCTTCCTAACTTTTGCATATTATCTTTTTTCATTGAACCCCAATGAAATTCAGAAAGAAAAAAAATTGCTTAACAATGTAATTTTTTCGATCGATTGACAAATTATTTTATGTTTGATTTATTAAAGTTTCTTTTATCTAAACATTTTTTATGTATTTGCTTATCGGAATTAATATCGGTAAAGGCCAGGTATAATAATTTTATATTGTTAAAGAAATTTTTTAAACTTAATATCAATAAGAAAGGAAATGAAATTTTAGGTACTTAAGTATTAGCATTACTGCAGCAAAATTTGCTCCAGCAGATTTAAGCATTTTTAGAAGATGATTCATTTTATTAATCAGTATATTAAATATAGTATTAATAAAAAATGTGCATATTTTGAGGCTTTTGTGATAAATATGTAGTAACTGATTTTGCTATTGATGTTCTCAATCGAGATTTATTATTATTTAAATGTCATACATATATTGAAATATCTAGTTGTGTAGGTTAAAGTAGCATTCTCTTTTTTTGCTTATTAAAACTGTGAAACTTTAGTAATGGTTTCTGAAGTAAAGTTCATTCCAGACTAAAAATAAGTGTTAAAGTTGGAAAAAAATGCTATTTTTTATTTTTAAGATATTGATTAATGGTTGATGAATCATGAGTAAAGGAGAAACAGGTTTTACATGTGAAGTAGTTTTTTCTTGGAAAAGAAGGAAAAATGTGTCTTATAGATTACTTTAAACTATAATTAATGATAATAATTTATTAAGAAAGCGTATGGTGTTTTTGCCTCTTACCAGTTCTTTATAGTTAAGTGATGCATTCTGTAAAAATTACTTTGAATTATATCTTATTGGTCTCAACTGTTTTTGTCTTTAAAAAATATGCATTCTTTAAAAATAAACTTATTGTACTTTCTGTAAGTTCTTACTTTATGAAGGAAATGCTTTTCAATTGTGATTTTGCTTAATTCTAAGGCTTTCAATGTACATTATCTTTTCAACCATTAACCTGTTTTATCCCAATTTATTTATTTTGTTCAAATTTGAGAATAATAATATTTTCTGAAGTTAATTAAACTTAAATATAACAAAATTTGAGAATTTTTTGTATTTTATATAAAAAAATCTGACCCATCCTCTAAATAGGACACTGGGATAAAGAAGATAAAATTTGTACTTACGTGTTTCAATATTTCTTCCATGATGAAAAGCGATTTCTGAATACAAAATTGTACTTTATTTGAATAATACTTTCTTTTTTACAAGATAGTTCACTTTTCAGTTGAATTTCACTCTAATCTTGGCAGAAAGGTTAAAAGCAAGCCTGACAAAGTGTTTGACTTTGTCACATATGCTACAGTATGTTTTTGGTTTCCCTTTGCAGCTCTCCTTTTGACAAAGACTACTTCTCACATAAGTTTAAAATGACAATTACTGTACAGATGTTTTTTTTTGCATCAGAAGGTACCGTCGAGATCCTACGTCTACCTCTTGTTCTTTTCTCAGTGTTCTTTTAAATATACTAATGTTACAGCTCTTCCGAACTTTTTCAAGTTTAGGACTTCATCTTTGTTGGGAGTTTTGTGAATTATTCAAATGTTTACCATAGCTATATCCAATGAAATTATAAAAAGTGACCAGTATCACTTTGTTCCCACGAATTTTAAGGGAATAAAGTCTAGCCAACCAGTCATGGGGACCCACATTGCACATATATTTGTTGTAAGAATTTATCAAACTCGCTTCTTAACATTTACCTTTTTGTCCTGATACTCGTCTACATATTTCATAAAGTAATTATTAAGTATGGCAAACAAAGGTTTTACTTTGAAAGATCAATCCTGGGCATGCTGACTTACAGTTCCATTGTTCACAAAGTGTAAATAAAATTACAACTTTTACAAAAGATTTCATTGACATGTCATTTTTCACCAAGGTATTCAGCATCTGACCAGTAATCACGTTCACAGGTATTTGAATTAACCAGTTAAAAGCAAAATTCCTATAAAAACATTTTTTTCGTTTGCAATGATCAAGAAATCGTGTTCATTTTTTACATCTTTTGCATATCGCACAATTTCTTTTAGAATGAGATCATAAACTTCATTGGAATAAAACTGCTGAAAATGCTCTTATGGAGTTTTACTTTCAATGTACTGCATTTGCTTGAGCAAGTCATTTGTAGCTGATTCAGCCTGTGGTTCTCATTTTGTATATTGCGGTGATTTATTCTTTATCTAAGATGACTCATGTCTTACAGATTTTTCTGTTCTTTGTTGTTGAAATACTAAAGCTTTGTTCACGGTGGAAATTATCTCAAGTTCTGACCTTCAGAGACCCAGGATCATCGTTTGCAGTAATCTCACCAGTATTTAATTCATTCTCATCCCCTTCATCTTCGTCAGTTAGCTCACTGGTATTTGGGGGTAACACAGCACAATTTCAATGTCACTCTCATCTAAATGTAAACTATTTAATAATTCTAATGCTTCCTCTAACTTCAGAAACCTTTGCACTGACATAACTCAACAGGGCTGAAACACTAGAAGTGAAATTATTTTTATTTTTTACTCTTAGTTATAAAGAGAGAAAGAACGCATCAATTGCATGTGTATTGACCCACTGTCCTATTTAGAGGACAGTTAAAAAATAAAGTTCTAAAAATTACCTAAGAACAATGTAGCTCTAATTAACCACCAGGATGATAACAAAGAAGTACTATCACATAAAAAATGCCCCACAAAGTGTCCAAAGTAAACTAAAAAAGAATTCTGTGACTGCAAAGAGATGATACAAATCTTGCCCACTAATTCGATGAACATGCAAAAAGTCCAGGGGGAGGGGGGGAAAAACACAACTCATGCTAAAAGAAGCTAATACATATCCCTACATATGTTCCAATTGACAAAATATTCACAACATAAATATAATGATTTTCACATGACATTTTTCAGCTGTCCTCTAAATAGGACAGTGGGATAAAATGGGTTAAACATGTTAAAGAGTGTGAGATAAAATGCTGTTGACTGATGATGGATGGATAAAAATCTAATAAAATATTAAAATTCACAAACATTTTAAAGAATAATTTTTGGCTGCATTTTGCATTTTTTGAATCATTACAGTAAGGTTTCATTGAAATTTTTATAATAAACAATACAATTTTATGATAAGATTTGTTGTGCAATTATACAAAGAACTGAATTGTTGCTGACAACATGGATCAAGATATTTTAATAAAGGAACATTATTTAAAACAATTGTTTAAAAAATGGTGTCAAAATTACACTTCATTTTAAAATCTAAGTTTTAGGTAAATCAGTATAAAAATTATTACAAATATAACCAGCACAAATTCATTTGATAATTTCTCCTAAATCTACACACTATAAATTATTAAATATAAATCTTTACTTTCATACCATATTTTTTTAAAGAAAAAAGTGTATTCTGAGCCTTTTATGAAATGTCTTATATCCTCTCTCATATATATTTATTCTTATATATTTTAAAATTCTAAAATGTCACTTTAAAAACATAATTATAGGTTTTATTCACTGATATGAATAAAAATTAAAATCATCATGTGGATTAAACTATTATGTTTTCTATTGAATCTATATACAAGAATCACATAATATTGAACCATTTGTAATAAAAATACATAATTTTTTATTTGCATATTTTTGTCCTTCAAAAGAGAAGATTGTTTTCTAAATAGTCAAATTTATTTCTAAAGTTATTTAATTTAAAATATGGAGATTGTATATCTACAAGATTGTGTGTGTGCATATTTAAAAAGTAATGTTTTGATAAGCGGATTTATCAAAACAGTACTTGAACTCTTGAATATCTAATAAGATCATAAAATAGACCTCTATTATCTGAGGGAAGTTGATTACATCATGAAAAGCTATTTAATATTTGTCAGATTCATATTTTCTAATCTAAAATTTAATTATTGTGTGTGTGATCTATTTTATTATATATGAACAATATTTAATCAAAAATGATCCATTTCTGTGTCACAATGAATATTTGTTTATTTAAATCTTTAATATTTCAAAATAGGAGCACTAGATTTTTATTTTTTTGTAATTATCTGAAAAACATTTTTTTTTTTTTAGAATTAAAATGTCTGTCCTAAATATGATATCAATCACAATCAACATGCAAAAGAGGTTTTTAACTGACACTTTAAAATCAGTTATGAGATTGGATCTAATGAGTGTGAAACCTGATGTGCCTTTAGTCAGCCAATGTGTGAACAATGTTCGTTATGCATGGCGAAATGAAAGAGTATTTCGTAAAATAAGGGGTGGTGGCCGACCAGTTCGTGAAGGTGTGGTTCCCCCAGAGCCAAATAAGTATCGTTTTAGTCCTGTATTTCCAGAAGATGGACAATATACTACACGACCTCTGCCTATTATTAAAATGGGTGGAAGGCATCCCGAGACAGGTGATTATAAATTTTAAATATTTTGTATTTTGAGAATTTTTTATCATATTTCATTGATATAAAAAGTGTAAAATTAAATCTGCTTCATATATTTCATTTTAATGAATAGTTTTCAAATAGAATGTTTGAAATACATAAAAAATATTATATAAATTCATATACTAGTTTGTTACCTTCTCATTTTTATATGAGTTATATAGTGTTGACTCATCATTCATTTATTGTGCATCTAAATATCAGTAATACTTCTCTTTTTTGTAAAATAAATGGTGAACATCACTGACGTAGCTAGTTCTGTATTAAATTTCTTGGACGCCCTATTTTGGGACCCCTTAACATTTATTTTCTTGCTCACATATGTTGGGGCCCCATATCATTGATAGGGTGGTAGCTATGCCCCTGATGAGCATCTTTTGGAAAGAAATTGAAATGAATGTTATTCATAGAATAAAAAAAGTAAACTTTCACATATATATGTTGAAATGTTGTGAATTTATTTTATACAAGATTCAATTCCTCATTATGCTTATTCTAAATATTAATGTTTGTGTAATTTTTTTTATTTAAAATTCATATTCTTAAAGTAAGCATCTGTCTTATACAGATAAGGATAAGAATTCAAAGCACAATATATTTTTTTTCTGTTTATTTTATGAACAATGAGTTCAATGTATTTTAAATATTCTCCCTCCTATATTCATTTTTGAAAATCAAGAAATTATCTTCACTTGCAAAAATCTAGCAACTTGTCAATCAATTTTCCATTCATATTTATCTCTGTTCTCCCCCTTTTACTGTCTGATTACTCTTTTCATTTACAGAATCCCTTTTTTTCAAATAGGTTATACTGTTCATCTTCAAAATATTATTTAAAAACATACAAATAAATAACATTTTGAACTATATTTTGATATTTCATTATTTTTAAATACTAATAATTATTTACAAAGATTATTTTTATAAACCTAAATTTAAAGTATTACTATGAATTATAGTTTTAGAAATTAAATTTGCAATTTTATTTGCGCTTTTAATAATTTTTCTCCTTGTTGCTGTTTTAGTTCAAATATTTTACTGAATATTTAGTTTTTTATATGCATGTATTTATATACATACATGCTAATTATATACTAAGTTTTTCACTTTAATATTCAGCATACTGTATGATATATTGAATGCAAAACATTTTTTAAATCACTTTTAGAGGGGGGAGGGGGGATATTTATGATTATACAGTAATCTGTATATTGTGTGAATACCCAATTATATTTAAAATTTATTGTATTGGAGATATTTTTATTATTAATTTGTTTTTAAAAAGATTGCATGCAAATGAATTTTTTTGAAATTCTTATGTGTACAAAAATTAATAAGGGGATAATATGTGTAGAATAAATATTTAATGTGTTTGATGCTGGAAATTGATATCTATTATATAGAAATAAAATACATATTTGAGAAAGGGAAACTTTGTAAAGAACTGATTATAATTTTGAATGAAAATAGAATTTTTTGCATTTAAAAATATAGGAACTACTATCCATATTGGTTGGGTACAAAATCTCAAAAGGCTTTTACTCATGCAACTTTTTTTCAGAAACAGTACTATCATATATTTAGTGCATGTATTTCTTTAAAATAAATGTGTTCAGATTTATGTATATTATATAAGAAATTGCAAGAACCACTGCAAAAAGAGAATTTTTTCTTACGAGTTAAGTGGTTTCTATCAATGAGAAATTCTTGTTAATATACTAGAAAACTCTGCTTAGTGAGATTTTTTATAATGGAAATCAATTGTATGCTATTTCTCCAATAAACCTAAGTAGCAATATGTTATGCTTCAAAATATTGGATTCAACCATAGATAACTAAACTTAAATCAGTGTTACTATATATAATCATTACTCTTTTAAACTATGAATTTAAACAAGTATATTTTTATATTTCCTTTATTTATTTCAAACAAATTTATGTATCTCAAGATAAAGTATTGTAATACTTCAATTAAAAAGGTGGCAAGAATTAGCATTTGTATTCATAGCAGATGTTAAAAGTGTGCTCTCTACAAATAGCCTTGTAGCAGTTGCATATGTTCTGTGTCTAAAGGGGTGGCTAGTCAATCAGATGAATATTTAGTTAGCAAATTATTTTTTTTTAACCTTAGATACGTTAAAGTTGAAAGATAATTTAATTTTAAAAATATCAAAAATACTCATGTCTCCACCATATCCTACTTTTTTAAAGCACCCAAGCTGTTAAAATGAAAAATAATACTTCCTTAAATACTAAAATGTAAATGTTTATCAGGCTATATTCAATTAACTGCTTCATTATAATTATTTTTTTTACATTGAATGATGCTGGGACTAAATTTTGCAATATATTTAAGGTCGTGTTGTTGTAAGAACAATTGGTGGTGGTCATAAGAAAAAATTTCGTTGGGTGGACTTCAAGAGAGAAGGTCCAAAAGATGGAAGCGTGCTGGAAGAGTTGGTAGTTCAAGTGAGATATGATCCATGCAGATCTGCCAGAATTGCTTTGGTTGCATCTGGTGATCATAAACGATGGATAATTGCTGCTGAAAACACAAAGGTTGGAGATATTATAAAAACATCGTCGGTTATCCCTCGCATTCCAGGTAAGTATGCTATAATTTTCTAAGAGAGGCTATTCTGATTAAAAATTTTTCATTAAATTAATAACTTGGTTACTTACATGATTTATAGTAATTATTCAAATTGTTAATCTGTTTTTAAATTAAGTTGACTGAGAGTTGAAAATTGGACATCAAAAACGTATTGATAATATATATATATATAGTGAATAAAAATAGTTTTATGAACTGCATAATTCCTGCAAGATTGAAAAACATTACATTTGCAAAATATTATTCATTTAATGTTACCATAGAGCTATTGACAATTGATCTAATTTTAATGGTCAACTAGTAAGAAAATATAAAAGGCATCTTATTTCTACAAAGTGAGCTATGAATTTTTTATTTATTTTTTTAATTTTATGTGTGGTAAAGCATTTGTTTTACATAAGTCATTCACTAACCTTACCATACATTTGTTTGATCTCAAGTAAAATATAAGTTCTGATTTAATCAAAAACTACTGTATAAAATAGTATGGACCTAAAAACCATAATATTGTTGAGAGAAACATTAACTTTCTTGAATAAGTATTCTTATTACTTGAGTAGTCTGTTGCTAATAGTTTTATTATACTACTTGAACAAGAGAAAATTCTGTTTCTTTATAGTTTGTCCAGTAGAAGGTGATGCCCATCCTATAGGAGCTCTGCCCATAGGAACTTTAGTCCACAACATTGAATTTATTCCAGGAGCT
Organism: Trichonephila inaurata madagascariensis; assembly: GCA_019973955.1. Lineage (NCBI taxonomy): Eukaryota > Metazoa > Arthropoda > Arachnida > Araneae > Nephilidae > Trichonephila > Trichonephila inaurata. The sequence continues at coordinate 518,080 of BMAV01025644.1, read as the reverse complement.
GGTGGTATATGTGTCAGGGCAGCAGGAACCTCTGCACAATATATCAGAAAGGTAGACAACAAATGTTTTGTTCAGTTGCCTTCTAAAAGGCAACTGTTGTTGGATGAGAAGTGTATGGTTGTTGTTGGACGTGTGTCCAATATTAATCATGGTAGTATTCCAATTGGGAGTCCAAATCGCTTAAGATGGCTGGGAAAGAGGCCACGATCAGGATTGTGGCATAGAAAGGATGGATATTGTGGACGTAAAATCAGACCTCCCAAAAGTATAATGGATACTTTTGCCGAGAAAGAAAAGGAACCAGAATTTTATAATTTAACATTTAAAAATTGATGTCTGTATATTAATGTTATGATAGAATAAAACTAAACATTTTGCTTTTTCATTGAACTGTTATTAGAAAACTAATTTCTTTTTTAATCTCAAAATTATGAATAGTTTAAATTTTTTAAAATCTTGCCATACTTGTTTGGTTAATGTAGTTTACCATCTAGTTGGTTGACTAATGTCATAGTGGTTAGCTGTGCCATTGTGGAGATGGCATGGGTATTTGTAAATGTATTGTGTCTGTGCAGTATGGAGGCACTCTTAAATATTCGTTGAGCCAAAAGTTCTCTCAAGCTGTTGGAAGGGGGAAGGTTCTTTACCACCCTTCAGAGTGTTCTTCCTCAAACTTGTGGAACTGTGTGGAACACAGTCAAAACATACTGTCACTTGCATGGTGATGAGCCTCAATCCAACTCTGTCAATGAGGTGGCATTAAAAACAACAGTTTCTTAATGTAAAAAATGTGAATACATAACACTTAGCATTATTTATATGAAAATTCTTTATTTTGCAAAAAGTCCTATACTTTGTACATATTTTTTTTTTAAATTCAAAGTAATTTTCAAAATTAAATTCTAATCAGTGAAATCTACACTCTTTCACAATTCACATGGCAATTTCCTGAAATAATACAAAAACCAATGTAAAAGAAACATTTTACAAATCATTACAATGATCTTTGAAAGTAAAACATACATTACTGTTTAATTTTACTCCTCAGTAATATCAAACTGCTTGATTTTAGTTAAGGACTTTGCTAACATAGCATTAACATCTCTGGCATTTCTTAGTTGAGCTTCAGCAAATTTTTCTAAACTTTCTTGAAACATAGTAACTCTTTGTCTGTGAAATTTTTTAATCTAAAAAAAAACGGAAACAAAAGGCTTCACTTATGATTTAAAGCATTGATATATATATATCAAATTAAAGATAAAACTCAAATATTTTGATGAAGGTAAACAGACATTTTTCATATTATTGATAGGTCAATTCAGCATTTACGTTATTTTAACCAACTTATATGATACAATCATGACCACCGAGCTATGGCAGCCAAATCTGTATTTCGTGGGCTAGTGTCAAAGTAATGGATTTGATCATAGTGCTACTAAAGACTGCTATGCAGAAGGGTAAAATCTTGACAGAATTTAGGTGTATTCAAGGTCCTCAGATTGAATGTATGTGGAAGTTTGATACCAGCTTAGATACTGTCCTTACTTGACCAAGGTTCAGAAATACAAGTTACATCCTCGATAACTTTCATATTACTTTAAAGTATGAAACTGATGAAACAAGCATTAAAAATTTTAATGTGAACTTTGTTAAATCTTATCTAACTTATGAAATACAGTCGGACCTCTACTTAAAGTCACTGAATCCCGAAAAAAGTTCGTTATATGGAAAATTTGTGAAAAAGAGGTTCATCTTTCAATATACTTTATAAACCTCATAAACACTATGTATTTAAAAAAGTAATTATTCACACCTTTTTGTAAATTAATATTTTATATATCTTACCCATCAAAAGAAAAAAAAAACTGTAAGGAAAACAAGAAAAAATATCGAATATATTGGTATTTTCAACATTAAAGAATAATGAATTTTAAGAACATTTTCTTATATAAAATTAATTTTAAATGTACATTTTATAACTAGAAATTCTAAATATACATTACCACACGTCTTTAAATTTTAAGTACTTGTAAAATTTGTTAATTTTGTTTTTATATTGAAAAAATACTTTGTTTCAGAATACACCTCACATCTTTGCAATGCATTAAAAATTCCTTCAGGCATATTTTTCCATGTCTTTTCTTAAATTTTTCTAGCCATACACTACTACCTAGAAATTGGTCATATCCCGATGCCTTTGCAAATTGAAGAGCTTTCTCTATTATGAAAGATCCAAAGATTGGAACACGTTTATCTCATATTGTATATATCCACTTCAAAATTGCCTAGTTGACATCTTCACAGACAGATGTTCTTTAACATTTTGAACAAGAATTCGATGAATCATAACTTTGTAACTTATCCCAATTTTTTATAATAGTTGATAAAATGTTTAGAGGAATACCACATTTTAAAGCAATATCCTTTTTCTTGATGCCTTTATCCATTTTCTGAAGAATTACATTTTTTTTGTTTGATGCTCAAGCACTTACGTTTTGACATTTTTGAGCAACAAGAAACGAAGTTACCAGTACGACTGATCAACACTACAAATGTTCAGGGACACAAAACAACTCCATTGAGAGTTGAAAGGGGATATCAAATATGTTTCTAGTGAACTAGACAATGTGGGTTTAAAGTTGCACTTGGATTAAACACCAAGAATTCCATTGCTCTCGGCGAGTTAGGCACCTAATAAAACCAGTTCAAGATTTATGACCTCCATAAAAGGTGTTCAAAGAGAGAATAACTTAAAACATCCAGAAATACTTTAAAAATAGGGAGGAAAAAGTTCGTTGTTTAGAAAATGCACTTTGTTATCAAGAGGTTATTTTATGAAGAAAATCGTGAAATGTTTTTTTGGTTCCACAAAAAGTTTGCTATATAGAAAAGTTTGTAATATGGAGGTTTGACTGTATTTTAGTTTTAGAAACTTGTAAACATTAAGTACAGATGAGAATGAAAGAAAATTTTATGTGTGGATTTTTTATTCTTTATACAATTATCACATATTAAATATCTGCATTTAATCCATTAAAATAAGATATAAACAGAAAGATGCAAAATCTACCTAATATTATAAAATGTTACATAATTTTTTTTTATTGGAATGAGATTTCTTATTTATACTAGGAACAATTCAAAATTAATGATTAAATTTTATGAAGCTTCATAACCATGCAAAATGATTTAAAATATGCCTTCCCCCATTTTCTAATATCAAATTTTGATAAAATTCCAAGTTAATTATTGCATGTAATGAAGAAAATCTAAACCAACATGGATTAAGTTTCAATACTTAGAATTTTTCCCCCCATACCATACATGAAAAAAAACCCGTGGGAAAAAAACATCTTTTAAAGTTTTGCAATTATATTGCAGCTGGATAAAATTTTCTTTTTGAATAAATGTCACTTATAAAAAAAATTTCACTCATGATCAATGCTGTTCTTTTTTTGTTTCTGAATTACCTTGAAAATTCTGCTTAAAAGTTCAAGTTATATGGGTTTTAAACAGATCAATTTCTTTTTGTTTTTAAACATTCGTCAATAAATTTTCTACTTAATATTTTTTTTTTTATTCAGTGGTAGTATAAAATAATGAAAAAAATTAGTTGTAAAATATAAAAAAAATCTAAATATTAAATACAGTTGTAAGAAAGTAAACTATAATAAATTTTTAGACATCTGACATCCTTATGTCATGAAACTCTTACATTGTTCCTAACTTTTTTTGTACAGTTTAATATTACATCGAAGAGTTGAAATGCTCTTTATTGCATGCCTTAGTAATTTATATTTAATTATAAATCCATTTATAATGTAGGGCTTTGAGATAAGTTTTTGAAAATGAGTAAATTTGATTAAATATTGAGTTTAATTCATTATCATAATTTAGTTCCTTTTGAACTATTATGAAATCAATTTTATATTCATGTGATAAGAATTGCAGATATTAAGTGTCCTATTTTTTAGACAACTGTAGGTGAAAAAATGTGATGTTTTACATTATACTCATATTTCATAATGAAAAGTGAAATATTTAATATGATAAATACATATGATTTAAATACATAAAAAAAGGGTTTAACATTTTCTGTTATTTTTTTTGGGGAAATATATACGCATTTTTGAAAAATATAAGGAATATGAATATTTATGTTATACATTTAACATCACAAAAAGCTAACTTTTATTCATGCCTTTTGTAGTTTTAATAAGCTATTCATAAAATAAAACACAAGTTTCTATGAATCATAGAAGGCAAGAACATGCTATTTTTTTTTAACACAAATTATGCTTAAGAGTTTTATAACCGATGATTTATGTTATATATACAAATGCTCAGACCATAAATTAAGAATTTTACCAGCAAATAAAAAAAAAATACATTAAGACTTTTGAGGCAATTACTACGTAAACAGCATTTATAATTACTGAAAGTGCCCAAGTAAGTCTTTTAAACTGTTTTGCATATGCTACTTTTTGTATAACATTTTTTATGCAAAGAATTAAACGATGCAAAGTTAAACATTTTCACAACACTGCATGCAGTAAAATTTACTAACTAAAAATAAAAAAAAATCAACCATAAAAAAATTAAATAATCTATTTTTTTCTACATTATAAATGTGTGCAAATATCTTAATTCTTATCTTTAAAATGTATATTTGAAATTTATAGTTTCTAGAAAATACTGCAAGGCTAGTAATTTAAAATTTTTTCTAATAAGAATTATAAGTTAAACGGCATAGATAGTTGTTACCTCTTGTCGTGCAACATCAGAACAATCTTCAAAAGCCTTTTCAGCTGCTAATTTAGCTTCCTCAGCCTGAGTAAACAAACAAATATTACAATCCTTTTCTCCCTTCTAGCAAAAGAATAATATATTTCGAAATAAAAACTTACTGCTTGCTTTTTATGAGGTTTGGCTTTATCAAGAGCTTTGTTGGCATTTTCATATTCAACAAGCAAGTTTGTTCTTTGTGAAAGCATTTCCTACAAAAATAAACAACAATTAGAAAAAGTTTTCTTGAAACAGATGTGTCATGTGTTAATCCTAAAATGTTACAAGCAGCCAGGTGGTGCATTAGTGAATTGCTGCTTGCATTGATAAGTTAGATGGGTATATCATATTTCCATTTTCAATCATACACATTAATAAAATGGTAAAAGAATTAGATTTTATATGACACAAGCAAAAATCAAGATTGCTCTTATACTCACACTATTATAAATAAAAATTTCCTTTGTGTTTGATTTTATAAACATCCATTTTGAAATTTGTGTTTTGCTTTAAAGTCTTATTTAAAAATATAAAATAAAACAAATTTAGTTTTTATGACATATGCATTTTTCCCTCTCTAAAAATACAGTATAAAAAATTATATAATTTACTTTGTAAAAATTCATATAGTTCACAAATTGAAACTTGAGTCCCATAAACAAATTCCAATATATATTATTATAAAAATATTTAATAAATCTGTTTTAAACATAGGAAAAGTTATAAATTAATATTCTTAATTAAAATGGATATTTTTTCAAATAAAAGATTTTAAACATAATAAGGTAGCAAGATATGTTAAACATTTTAGATGTATCACTTTTTCAAAAATAAACAGTTGTGAAAAAGGCTTCAATAATTAAATATATAATTCTATATTTAGAAGAATGGAATAAAAATTCTAACCTTTTCTGAATCTATATAACTTGCATAAAGATTTAAATAAGCACCTAAAGAATTCTCATCATTATAAGATAAGACATGGAGACCATGCTGCAAAAAAGAAGCAAGTTTTAGTTCTAATAATTTTAGATAAGGAAAGAAAACATACAGAAAGTTAAATTTTTCACCTACTCTGGCATCTTCTAATGCTTCTGAGAATAAGCTGCACAACCTATAGAGAAATATCCATGACTTTAGAATCTTTAACTAGGAATTATTTTATTACATCTAAAAAATTACATTTAAAATAATATTTTTTAGAAAATCTTAGAGAAGCACTGACACATTTTCATGGCAATTTTTTTTTCCACATTAGTATGTAAAATTTTCCAGAACATTGTGCAAAAATATAATTCCATCTTTCTCAAAATTTTTCAAATAGATAATCATTGAAATTGAAAATAAACTGAAAAATGAGAAATTTTAAATTTAAATATTTAATTAAAGAATTAAAATTGAATATAATTTGACTTTTTATAAAGTTAGTGTTTTAAGTAAGTGTTTTAAAAATCTATTTCACCTGCTTCCTTAGAAAATGTTGAAAATTAAGCGTGGAAAACGGTTATACATCAAAAGTAAGGAAAATGTCACATTTAGAAGCAATACAAGATTTATTGGTGGTCTCATAATTTTTTTAATTATAATGAAGTTATGAGAACAATATTCAGTAAGTACCCCATTCTACAAACTTCCACATTATGTCTGGACTCTGAATCCCAGCCTCATAACACAAATGGTCTCTAGTGGAATCAGGACTTGAACAAAGGTTCATCTGAAACAACCTCTTGAACTCATGACAGCAAAAGGAAAATTACTCTTAAAACAAGGAATTTTTAAGCATGATTGATAGAAACTATGGTTATACATATATAAAAGAAACAAGAAATTAAATGCATTTTCCCTGAAGTAACAATGGCAACCTGAAGCAAACTATTCATGTTTTCCTATAATGATGAATGTTACGCTGAAATATGTTTAACTCACACATACCAATATTTCGAAAAATATTATATCCTTTCAATATAATAGCAGAACTATATAAATAATGCACATAATGCAAAGTTTGAAGTTCGAATTATTATTTGCACATGCACACAATGTTTTTTACTGAAGTTTAAAGGCCTTTCTACTTATTTATTCTAGTATTTATTACATGACTTATTTATTGTAGTTTAAAAATTGGCTACTTTACCTAATATTTCTAGAAAAGAATTGACAAATCTTTAAAATATTTCATTTCAAAAAGGAAAATCAGTAAAGAAGAACAGTGAAGTAATACAAATTTTAATTTCACATTTATATAAAGAAATAAAAGCCACATTTTTATTTTTAATGGAAAATCTCTGGTTCCTTCAATAATTAAACTATTTTTCAAATATATAAAATACAAACAAAATAGCAAAACAAATATATTGATTCAGTTTTTACAGCTATATTTTACACAAAGAGATTAAAAAGATGCCCCCAAAATAATTCATAAATTTTGATTTCATTTAAATTTAACAGAAGCTGAATTTTTTTATCATAGTTACATGCAGATAAACAAATATTCAAATAATAATAATAAAAAAAAGAGTGAAAGACATAAAATCATACTTAGATTCTAGTTTGGCAATGGCTTCATTAGAACCTCTGTTTAATGTTAACGCAGTAGCAAGATGACCAAGAACATTACAAAGTCCTACAGAAGAAGCAAAATAAAAATTATCCGATTAAAAATAAAGGATAAAACATAATAAAATTTAATAATAGATTTTAGCACATAGGTAATGATTATACTAAAGAAATAAAACCCTAATCCTAAACATTATACATAAGATAAAACTGTACCTGGATATAATTTTCTTTTAAATAAGTTTTATCAAAGTACCATTCATAATTTTGAAAAGTCTACATATTATACGAAATTTAAGGATGACACAGTATGATTCAATTAACAAAAATCAGTAAAAAAAACCAAATCTAATTTTTTTAGCCTAAATTATTCTTTATATATTTTTCTACAAAATTTGAAAGCTCTAAACTTAAAAAACACAGAATTTTGATAGCTTTTATGTTCGTTTTTATTCACATCCCTATGGCACACACAAATCAAAACTTTAAACTTACTTATCTCAGAATGGTAAAACAACTAGTTTACTTCATTTAAAATTCTAAGGATTTTATCTATTATGTGTAATGCTTTGAATTTTTTACCTATTGTTAATAGAACATGTAACAAAAGTAGGTATGCATTTTTGAATCAAAGCAATACTTATTTTTTAAAAATAATTGAACTCTGAATTTATACTTTTTAAGGAATTTCCAATAAGCATTCGTAAAAAGAAGCATAGTACGGATACCAATCATGTTATCACAAAACCCATACAAATTTTTTTTATACATAGTTTAACGTACTTGTAAATCATATGTATTTGTAATCATACTTCATATGAATGCAAATTTTTGTAGGAGGAGTAGCATTTTAAAATCACAAATTTTAAGTTTTTTCTATAAGAAATTAAATGGCTAGCTTTTTATGAAATTTTGAGCACAAAATCTGTTTTACATAGTATACACACAAATTTTTTTTGAAAATCCTTAAATTAAAATGTTTTGCATAAATCGTACCATGTCCCCTTAAATATTTTTAAATGAGTAATATGAACCTACTTTGTTGAGAATATACGACTGAACAAAAGGCCTGAAAAAAAATTAAAACATATGAAACTAAATAAGAAAGATCCATACAACTACAAATGAAAAATAGAAGGTAATGATTTCATAATATATAGAATATTACTGAAATCATTTAATTAAAAACCTAAAATGAATAACAGAAAAAAAGTGATTTTGGAAATTATATATTAGTTAAGAAAGTTATAACATCAAAATAAGATTTCATATTACTTCAGGGAATTTTACAGAAAAAAAGTTTATACAAGTCAAAAAAAGATAAAAGAATTGTGGAAAGAACAAGTAATTTTGTCACTTCACATATAAAAGTCATTTATAATTTTTGTCTCATCAAAAATAAATTAATATAAAAGGTGCAAATAAAAATTTCAATTTTAAAATTACTATTAGTTCACCCCAAGGACAATGAGATTAAATCAAGATTTAGCCTGCCTATGGATAGAATTATTTTGCTGTGTCAATTGTAATTTTAAGAAAATTACTCATGGTGGTGGTGGGGGAGAGAATATTCTACATTCATCATCATCAACATTGGCATGGCAGCCCTTTGTGGGTCTGAGCCTTCCTCAGAAGTTTTTCCCATTCTGCCCATCTCTCAGCAATTGATCTCTAGTTCTTAACTTTTAGAATGGCAAAATTCTAATCCATACAGTCTTCCCATCTCCTTTTGGGCCTTCCCTTTGGTCTTCTATCAGAGAGGGTTGCATTAAAAATTTCTAATGCTGCTCGTTCTGAGCTCATTCTTACTATATGCCCTGCCCACCTCATCCTACTTAGTTTTATGGATTTAATATCACTATTAAAAATATAATATATTTCAAAATTTAATCTTTTTCTCCAACTGTTATTGAGAACAGGTCCATGTCTCTGAGGCATAAGTCAAAACTGATTTAATCAGTACCTTATACAACAGGATTTTCGTTTTTCTTTTTATTAAGTGAGACTTCAGTAATGATCTTAAACCAAAGAAACAGCAATTATCTGCAATAATTCTCTTTCTGATTTCAAGATTTATGTCATTTTGGTAATTTATTTCTGATCTTAGAATGGTAAAAATTTTTTACAGATTCAAATTTAAAGGAGTCTATTTCAAACTAATTAAGGATAATTTCATCCTACCATAATAGATACATTTTGTTTTCTCCATATTCATTCTTAGGTTCATTTTTTTAGCAGATCTCCTTAGTGACAGAAGACTCTCACCCAATGTAGATCTTGCGATAACGTCCACATCATTGCCATATGCCAAAATATGTATTGATTTACTAAATATAGTACCTATAGTATTTAAGCCAGCATCCCTGATCACCCTCTCTAGAGATATGTTAAACGGAAGACATGCCAATGCATCCTCTTTGTCCAACTCTATTATCAATTTCAAAAGACATAGACAACTACCCTTGAATTTGTACCATTGAGAAGGTCTCATAAGTGAGAGCATTATAAGATTAATTTTAAAGGAACATTAAAATCATGTAGGATCTTCAAAAGATCAGTTCTTTTAATACTATCATATGCTGCTTTAAAGTCTACAAATAAATAATGGGTCTCTATACCAAATTCCCTGCATTTCTCCAAAGTCTGTCTTAAGGAGAAGATTTAGTCAATTATGGACCTTTCTACACATTAAGGACTAGTTATCTTATATTAACCCCTTGACTTACAAATAAAACAGAAATTTCTGGTACCATAGAAACAGGATGAACCTTTAACATTCAAAATAAAACAGAATTCACAAACAAATCTCAGAAAGATGATTTAGCCATAGTTCTTGTCATCTCTGGGATGTCAAAGTTTAAAATGGTATATAAAATAGTATCAAATTAATGCTTTAATACACACACATAGAATCAGATTTTAAATTAAAAAGCAATTTGAATAGAACACCTTTGAGATTTTACATAAATGAATGCTTAAAATGTTATTAAAATCCATTTAAGGTATCTCATGGAATGAATAAAAGAAAAACAGACTTATTAAAAATAAATTTAATGTGCATTTTCTTTTAATAAAAATGTTAATTATATAGATATGCAGATCAAAGAATGATTTAAATTTTATTACCTCATTGGTTTCTTTGATTTGTACACTATATTTTCCTAACCAATCTCTCTCTTTTTGAAAAAACTCTTCACAATCCTGAAAATATTAAGCAATACATTCAAGAGATCTTAAAAAAATTTTACTAATTTTTTTTTATCAAAAAGTATTGAAAAGTTAAATTTATACGAGAAAAGTCAGTATAACTTTAAAATGACTATTTAAGGGGAAAGTTAAAACTATGCAAAAATGAAATTTTACACAATAGTAAATAGCACATTGATAGAAATTCCACAATTTTAAAACAATCACAAACATAAGTTTAATTTAAGAAAGTAAAAATTCTTGATTTAAGTGACGAAGATGACACCTGAGCTGGTATGCTCTCTTTCCAAACTTCCACACCTCACAAACTATAAATACGTGTGCAACAGGGTTTTTGCACACAAAAATATGGGAAATGCAACATGAATGGGCATACTTATACTCAATAGCACTACTGAAAAGGTTACGCATGTAAATATAACACTGTTAAAAAGTCAACTAGGTACCGTATTGTCAGTGAATTAAAATTTATCCATAAAAGTATTTATATCATCAGCATTAAAAAGGTACTACACAAGTAAGTGGTAAGTAAATAAGGATGCACAACAGTCAACATACAGGAGGCATTTTATATAAAGGCGATGCAGTGACAATGAGTAAGTACAGAAAGCAGTGGATTAGAGCTATACAAACTGAAAATCTAGCAAAAGATAATAAATTATACCATACTAAAACAAATGTTTGTAGCAAATATGGATAGAACATATTTAATTATACAACACACAGCAACAGACAAATAATAAAAAAAATATTTATTGTTAGCTTTGATTCCATAAAGGTTATATACAAACATTTAATGAAACATTCTATCTATACTTTTAGCGAAGCATACTTTTAAACTTTATTGTTATTATGGCCTCATGAGTACAGACAGTAGAAAAGAAATTGTCAATAGGAAGAATTTCTTGAAGAATCTCAAGGAATTTTCAACATCTTTTTCACATAAATGTTCAACAGCAATGTGAACAATAATGGTTATAACAAGTATGGCTTGATTTGTGTATGTGTGAAGATATGCTTTTAATTCAATCTTTTTTTTTATACCTTATTATAAAGACAATGTTTAATAAAATGCTACTTATAATTATTGGAGTCTTCTTACAAATCTAATATTTCATTATTAACCATCTTATTTGTATTCTACCTACAATTAATTAAATTTTCATTTGATAATTGCCTCACTGCATTCCACAGCTTTATTAAACAAGCTGAGATGAAAGTATCAATGGAAAGTAATATTAAAGACGCATCCACTGCCATTAGAATTTGATTTCATAATATGTAAAAAAAGAAAAAAAATTCTCATAACTGCTATTTATAACAACTTCACATACTATTGAGCATATGTCTGCGATGCAAATATGGTTTTGCATTTTATTTGCTTCAACTTTCAGAATATATAGAGCAATTTAGTTTTACTTAGATGATTACTCCAAGATATTTTTATATTTGTGATTTATTTTGTTTTCCTTGGTTTTGTTTCACAATACTTGACTATTTTTAAACCATTTAAAATTTTTAAGCACAACCTTTAGCTTGATTTTAAAGGTAACTAAGCAATTTAATATATTTTAATATAAAGATTTAATTGCATTAAAATTTATTGCATCATTATAAAATTAAAAGTCCACTAGAAAATACAATTAATCATAAAAGACAGCATTGTCTATTCAACTCGTATCGCAAGATTAAAAAGGAATTCAAAATTTAAATATAAAAAAGTTTATAATCTCAAAAATATCTATTGTAGATAAATATTCCGAGACATCATACCCACCAAAATGCTGGAAGCTGAAACATTGTGTATTATGCTTTACTTAGTACTTATTTACATATGCAGGATGCATTTAAAAATATATGCTAATAAATGTAAGAAATATTTTCAACAATCTAGCATGAAAGTGGCAAAATGCCAAAATATAAGCATGCAAAGATTCAAGATCATGCATCAACAATTTTTACCATGTGTTACTATTTTCTGCCGCCCATGGATTGTGGCGAAGGTGTCAATCTTCCCTTTTATTTCACTGGAATAACTCATTCTCTAAGATCCAGCCTAGCAAAGTACAAAGAAACAAATTTAACTATCGAATACACAGGTCCTTCTCAAACAAAATAACAAGTCCCCTACACAATACAATCAGCTTCCACAATGTTGGAGGGTAGGAAATATGAGATGTTGTATAACAATAAGTAATCACATATGTAACTAACAAACTTTTTTAATAAATGAACATGAGAAATAAAGGAAAAAAGTCCAAAAATTATCAAAATATTTAGGAGTTATTTAACTCAAATTCTGCTAATTAAAACTCCAAGAACAATATAAAACACATGAACATTTTTTGCATTCTCAAAAACAAATTCATAAGCATGCCAATAATAAAAGTTGATTTTACACCGCTTTCATAATCCAATGTAAAAAATGACTTCATAAATCTTGACTTAAACAAGATAAAACTTCTTAAGGTAAAAATATTGTTAGCAAAAATTTAAATAAAAATATTTATTTGTGTTGTTCTTGTTTCAAATATATATACATATATATAATTTTCAGTAACTAACAATCTTTAAAATATGTTGTAGATTGTATTTAAAACACCTGAAGATTATATTCCACAAAATAAAAAAATGTAGAAAAATACACAACACCTACATTGATAGATTCACAAAAAGACATTCTGCAATAAATTACAATAAAAGATAAAAATTAATATACAGGGTGGCCACAATTAAACTGCAAGTGCTCAAGGGGTGCTGGAGAGAAAACTACGGGAATATTCCAGTGAAATTTGGTATGTACAAATTTTAGAACATGCACAAATATAATATTAAAAAAAATCGTCATTTTCACCCGATAGATGGCGTTGTGCTGTGTTTCAATGCTTATCGATGGCATATATGCAAATTTTAAGCCTATTGAACAATATAAAAACAAGACCAAATTGAGTAATTGTCAATCATGACTCTGAATAAGAAGGAACGTGCATTGTTAGTGAAAATATTCTATCAGATGACAGCAATTATTCAACAATTATGTGGAATAACTTGTGATTTTTTTGTGGGTCCATATTTCTTTGAGACCTCAAGTAGTCCCAAACACTGTAGTGTTACTAGGACTAACTATGGTGCGATGTTGAGAAAACAATTGATTCCAGCATTGCAAGACATTGTTCAGGAACCCATGATATTTATGCAGGACGGAGCACCCCCTCACATCGCTAAACCTGTTAAAATATTGCTACATAATACCTTTGGTGCGGACCGAGTCACAATCAGAGGTTTAGAAAACGCTTGGTCCCTCCACGTTCACCGGATCTTAATCCTTGCCATTTTTATCTGTGGGAACATTTGAAAGATATGATTTACAGGGAACATGCTTCTGTTGCTGAAATAAAATTTTCAGCATGTGGTTGAATCTGGTGGTTTGCATATTGAACACGTCATGTGATAATTTCATTGAATAAATAATGGTTTAAATGTTTTTTCCAAAGCGTCTTTTAGATCTTAATTTATGTTAATTTTTGATTACATGATTCTGTAAAAATTTAATTACTGAAGCGAATTGTATGGAATTTTGATAAACTGTAAGGAATGTTTTATATTGTTTATATGCCTCTTAGAATGTCATTATGCTCTATCTATTGGTTTTAGAAGCAGAGTTGCCAGAAACTTATGCAGCAAAGTAGCACGAAGAGGGAAAAAAAGTAGCGAATCGATTTTCTCTTGAAATTCATTAATATAATTTTTTAATTTTGTAAGACTACATTAAAATGCTTAAATTATTTAATTCATTTAAAATGCATTCAAATTCTTCCTACTAAATATCATGATCTGCTTTGTCTTTTTTTTACAAATTTCTGAATTGTATTGAAGCATTTGTAGGGATGGAATGAAATCAACGCAGCATGTCCCTCATTCTTCCAAAGTGATTTTGATTCTGAGAATGACTCAAACAGTTCAAGGCACATTCGATTCCTTAATTTTGTCTTTTTTGACGTCACTCTGGAAAATACCCTTTCTATAGTGGCATTACTGATTGGTAGGTTGTAAGGCTTTAAAGGAAATATAGCAAAATCTCTTAAAAAGGAATTCAAAAATGCATTCAGTAATTTGCAATGATCAACATGATCACTTTGAAAGAGCAAATTAATCCAATCAAATACTGCTAATATTGGCAGCTGTAATTCAACAATATTTAATTCTATCCTTGTATTAATTTAAGTAAAGGGATAGTAAGAGAAGTAGTTGATTGGAAAGAGAGGAATTTAAGAAGTGGCACAAAGGAGAATATTAGGGCCCCTTGCAAACTCAGTTTTAGAACCCCAAGCCCTAATATGTACATGGCGTCAGTCAGGTTTTGAGCCCCCTAGAATCCCTGGCCCACCCACAATGCAAGGTAGTCTGAGCCACTGAATCTAGGTAAAAACTTTTCAACAGGGATTTAATCAGATTTTTATCACATAATCTCTCTAGATGACGAGTGCTTACTTTTGTCATTGTAGGCAATTTTTTATAAGTTCAGTGATGCAATGTAAGTTAATTACAAAAATAGATTTTTATTCTTTAATTCAATGCAGTACCATTGATGATAATTATACAATATACTTAGTTCTATAAGAATTTGTCCTTTCACAATAACTTCTCCAGTTTAGTAATATTTATGTAGAAATTCTCTCCAAGCCTATGTAAGAATATTAGTGTTTCATTTTTATGCATCAATCGGGATTAGAAAGAATCCCATCATTTCTTTTTTTCTACCACTTGCAGTGGAAAAAGAGTGGCAACATAGGAGAGTCCCACATAGATAGGCTCTGATACTTGGCGGTGGTGAGGGGGAAGAAATTACAGCATTTCGTGTCGTTTCGGAGTGGTAAAACATACTGAAACTTCATGTTTTCTTTAGAGACTAAGGTCACTATTTTTTTCAATTTTTTCAAAACTTGTTCTAATACTTTTATATATGGTTGAAAGTAGCACAAAGTAGTGGGATCTTCAAGTGAAGTAGCAATAGGATAAAAAAAGTAGCGAAAAGTTTTAAAAAGTAGCAAAATTTGCGAAAAATCGAACGATCTGGCAACACTGTTTAGAAACTGTATATGGCACTGGTGAGCATTGAAATACGGTACAGTACCATCTATCAGGTGAAAATGGCAATTTTTTTTCCCTTGCATATATGACTTGCGCATGTTCTGAAGCATGTAGATACCAAATTTCATTGGAATGTTCCCGGTAGTTTTCTCTCCAGCACCCCTTGAACACTTGCAGTTTAATTATGGCCAACCTGCACATTTATGTAATCACTAATAATATTCATAAAAAAATTAAGAAAATAGTTTAAAATTGATTGCATAAAACTTAGGTTAATTTTTTTAAAAGTAATATTTGTATTAAAACACAAGATATGCAATAGAAACTTAAAACAGTCATTACTGAGGGACAGTTGTAGATATATATATATCAAATTTCTTTACACTTTGAGAATGCTTCCTTTATACTCACCATCCAATTTAAAAATAATATCCTTGAAAAATAGTTAATTAAAAAAAGTAACAAATATTTTTTTCTCTAAAGAATATAGACAAATTGTTATGTAATTGCTTTTTAAAAAATTCAATCCTTTATTAAATTAAATAGTTATTTTATGATGCTATTTCAAAAATAAAAATTCTATTATATTATCAAAACTCTTATGAACTAAAAAAGGTTAAAAAATACCAAGTATATTATACCCCTTAAAATTAAAGATCTAATAATATTCCATGACTGAATTCAAGTTACGTAATTAAAAATTGTTTAAATTTTTTCAAAAAATTTACCTTATGTGTACTTTTTCTAGTTTCTAAGCTTTCTGATATTCTTGTAAAAATACCACGCTTGATTTTAGCTCTAGGTGGGGGCTAAAAAATAAACTTTAGTTATATAAAACTTTAAGAATATAGAATTTACAACATGAAAAATAAATCGAAATACAGAGGAAATGTAATATAAACAATTGAATTCCATACCTCCTTTTCTGTCAAAAATTTTCCTAAAATTTCATCTCTACCAAATAGATGATGTGAAAGTAAGAGACGGAGATATCTGAAATTATTTATTAGATTTTAATAACACACAAAGCTTATTTAAATTAAACATCTGATAAAAAATATAAATATACCAATGAAAAATAAAATTGAGAAAATAGGAATTATGATTTATTAGGTAATAATTAGTTTATAATTGTATAATCAGTTTTATCTCATAAATACTATAAAATTTATTTTTGATGAAATGTTATCTTTTTATGCCTTTAAACTATTAGAAATAATTAAATAGAAGAAAACTACAAAAAGAAATATTTTAATTGATATAAGTTATATTATTACATATTTTAATAAAAACATTCTTACTGCTCCAGTTGCAAACAGTCTTTATTAAACTGATCTCCAATTAGAGTTTTTGTTTGACTTCCTAACTGCTTCTTTGATTTTGCTTCTGCCATTTCTGATGTTATAGCAGGTTTGGGAGGTAATGGTGGGACCTATTCATATAAATTGTAAGAATTTTTAAAATGCACAGTTTTTTTCATTATGTTAGCATTTCACATCAGAATTATTATTCTTCATAATATTTGAGTAAATGATTTTAAAAATCTTTTTTTGGGCCCAACCTTTTAAAAAAAAGAAATACAACAAAAAATTTATCCCCTTTTCCCCAAAATTAAAACATCTTTTAAAAAATCTTCTAATGCATGTTAAAATGTAAAAAAATGGGATGTCCCGGTTTTTGGCTTTTTTTTTTTAAAATGTCTTGGTGAAAAATTTTTTTTTAAAAAACTTTTTTTTTGGAAAAATACAGAAAAAATGTGAAATTTTTTTGAAAAGGGGTCAAAATTTTATCTTTTAAATTTATTTCTTTTTTTAAAAATTGGGAAAGTTTAGTGGGACTTTTTTTTTTTTAAGAAAAAGGTTTTTAGTTCTTTTTTAAAAGTGGGTGTGTGAGGTATGGGTTTATGGTTAAAACCAAATATGGAAAAATTCCCCCAAACATTTTTAAAAATTGGAATTTATGTTTTTAAAAAATTAAAAATTAGGAAAAATTTTAAAATTCAAATTTGTTTTAAGAAACTTATTCAATGAAAAAAGCTTTGGGGGGGGGTTTCCAACCACCATGCCCAACAAGATCTTAAAATAAAGCATAGATTTAGTTTAAAAGGCAGGGAAGGGAAAAAAATTAAATTGTTACCCCGACAGTAGGTTTTTGTATTAAAATTTTGGTGGAGTACGGGCCCAAAAAAACATTTTTTTTAATTTTCCGATTTTTTCTTTCGGGTTGGGATTTCGTGTGGGGGAAAATATTCTTCCCTTTTCCCAAAGCTTCAGTCTCCCCTTTTTGGGAATTTTTTTTCAAAGGGGTTTTTTCTTTGGTGATTCCCCTTTTCTTAACTCGTATAAAAAGCATGTCCTCACCCTGATGATTCCTGTAAGGTGTGTTTTTAAAAGGGTTTTATTGGTGCCATCTTTATTTTATTATAGCATCTTTTTCTTTTTTTAATCAGCTTTTTTTTTTTTTCCTTGTTTGGGGTTTTTTTGCTTTCTGTTTAGCACCTTTTTCCGTGAAAAGAAGTTGGGTTGAACAGGGGAGTTTGAGGGGGAAAATATAGGTTGTGGAAGGTGTGTGTATTTTTTAGAAAAGGTGGTTGGGGGTCTGAGTTAGTAGGGGGTTAAGAAGGGTGGGCCGGCAAGGGGGGGTTTGGGTTGAAGATGATCAAACTTTAAAGGAATGGTTTCCCTAATTTGGTCTTGATTTTTGATGAAAGTGGTTCAAGTTTTTAAGAGGTGGACATTTTATTTTTTTATTTCCATCTGTTTTGTAGAATTATTTGGTTTGAAGATTTGGTAGGGTTTTAAATTTGAGATAACTGTGGGGTTATTAATTTTTCCTTGCTTCTGGGTAAAAAGGAAAATTTTTATTTGTTTTTTTTTCCCGATCTGCTTTTTTTTTTTTTCCCCCGGCATAATTTTTAATCCCGGGTGGATGGGACTGGGGGACAATTAATACATTTAGGCTCCCAAAATTTTTAAGTTTGGGAAAATGCTTAAGGTACATCTGAGGTTTTACCCAAAGGGGGTTTGAGAGTGTCCAGATCTCTCATTTCCGTAACAAACGGGATTGGTATATAGGGATGGTTTTACAATTTAAATAACGAAACATGGGAGTTTGCAGTTTTTTGGGGTAAGGGGCGTTTAAAAAATTTAAATGTTTTGTTGGGGAAAAATGTGGGGTATCTTTCTTCAAAGTGATTTTTTGCCCCCCGGGCCAAAAAATCCCCCCAGGAAACCCCAGCATCAAGGGTGGGGTTCGGAAACCACTTTTGACAGGTTTAAAAATTTTTGAGGGGGAACCAAAAAGGGAGAATCTAAAAAATGTTTTTCCAACAGGAAAAATTTGACTGGGAAAATTTTTATTTTTTTTTCTAAAAAGTAAATCACCCGATGCATTTTTTTTAAACGGTTTTTTGGGTGTATAGCTTGGGGGCTTTGAAAATAAAAAAGGGGTTTTTTGGCATTTCATTATTGGCGGGGAATAGTATAAAAACGGGGCAGTACTGGCGGTCTGTTCAATGTTGAGAGTTGTGTGGGTAAAACAAGGCCTTTACCGGGGACAGCAGCATTGGATCCATAAAACGTACAAAACCCCGCCCTGGGGTACCCACCCCGGGGAGCCCAAAAAGGAGGCATTTCTCAGGCCAAAAAAGGGGAACTTACCGGGAGTCCCCCAGAAGATAGTACAGCCCAGGGTGAGGATCACGGGCATTTCTACAGCATAACCCTACGGGGCGGGGCAGGGGTTCCACCCCTTGACAGGGGGCCACCCCTGCCACCCCCCTGGCTGGGCCGGGTATCCTAGGTCAACCTCCCCCCCACGGAGGCTTAAAGGGAAAAAGGGGCCCCCAAAACACCATTTCCTCCTGGGGCCCGCCGGCAAACATGCGGGTTAAAAAAAAGGGGTTTTTTTCAAAAATAAATAAAGCAACATAATCAAAATTTGAAGAAATATAAAAAAAGAACAAACTAACACAATACAAATGTAAACCATAATATGTTAGTAGAAAAACGTAAGTTTTTCAATAAAAAATACAATTTGAACAAGGTTCATTTTTTTAACATAGGTCGGGGGAAAGCGGGAAAAAAAAAAAAAGGGAAATTTTGGAAAAGGAAAGGGCCAAAAAATAGAAAAGATCACTAGGGGACCCTGGGTTAGGAAAACCCCGTTTACCAAGGTAACCCCAGGAAAAGGAAAAATCACTAGGGATCTCGGGGGAAACCCCCTACCAAAGAAAATGAGCCCCTGAGGGGGTTCTTTTTTAAAAAGTCTTTTAAAAATTGGTAATCATTATACACTTTATTGTACATGAATTTGTATCATTTAATTTCTTTTTAGTTTACCTTTAGGTAATTTTCCAGAAAAAATATGATTGAGATGCATGAATTAAGTTCTTTATTTCTGGAGTGTAAGAGAAAAATATCTGATAGAATGCATATTGCTCTGGATTTGTTGTTTCAGCTGATTTTTCCCAGAAAAAATTTAAAATTTTAAAAAAACCAAAAAACTTTTTTTTTTTAGGAATAGTACAATTATTTCATTACCTTAAAATGTTTTATTAATTCATTAAATTTCAATAATTCTGTTTAAGAAACATTGACAAAACAGGACATATATTTTACATTGTTTGGAATTTGCTATTTTATCAGAGAATGACTATCATCAATAGTTAATGATCGAGACCATTTAGGAGCTTCACGAAGCAAAACTTTATCCAACACTTTAATTGAAATCTCTTCTAATTAATAACTTAAGTTTAAAAAAAAGAAAGAAAAACTGAAAAATCAATATTTTTTAATCTGTAAGAGATAATTTCACTAAGGGTACTAATTTGATATCCAAATTCTACAGGAAAAATTGTTTACAATTTTTCAAAGGTTTGGCGAAACTTTTTTTAAATATGGTTACCTTGAATTTTTATTTTTTTGGTTATGTTTCCCTGTAGTGTTTCTGAATATGATCAATATTTTTATTGGTTTATTTTTGAGGTAATCCTATCAATTTTAAACAATCAATTCGATTTTTAAAAAATGTAATTTTTATATTGGACACTGTTATTGCAATGTTTGTGTTCCATTTTTGCAATTTCTTTACTTTAAATAATGGATCTCAAATTATTGAAGAAATAGAAGAATCACTTTTAAAAGAAATGGGGTTAAAAGTTTAAAAAATTATGGAGCAAATTTACACATTTGGTTACCTTTATTACCTAAAGGTTCAGATTTTTTTTTCAATCTTGGTTAGGATTTCATTGATTTCGTCTACTTTGAAAGTGAGGTACAAATATAGAAAAAAAAAATTTACTTCAAGCATTTTTTACATTCCTGCCAGTTATTTACAAAGATCGATAAAATTTGAATTTTAAAAACCAATAGGAGGTTTAATACATGAACAGAAAAAAATGTTTTAAATCAAATTCATTGCTAATATTGATTGGTTTAATTTTTAGAACAAGAAACAATTGGTTAAATTGGGCCAAATATACATTTGTGATCCGGACAAATGTAGAAGTATGAAAAAGGTAAAAACTTGCTGAAAAAGAGGAAGTTAAAACATAGGCACTCTCTTGGGGCTGTGTCATTTAAGTTTACCAAATATGAAAAACTCCATGGCAGAAAAGATTATACCCAGGCTTAGTTCATAAATCTATATTTACTGAAAGAAGGCAAGACCCAGAGGAGTAATTTGTATTAAATTATAAAATATTACTTTAAATCTTAATATATTTGATTGAATAATTTAAATAAAAGAAACTTTCATTTAGAGTTAACGAATGATGCAGCAAAAAATAGGCAAGACTAATAAGGAATTAAATTCTAAATTATGTAAAAAATGTATCAGAAAAAAATTTAATGTAAAATCAGCTACTTACAATCAATCCAGGTAGAGGATTTGCTGTCAGTAAACAATGTTCTAACCACTCAAAGTCTTCATACTGCCTCTGTACTACATAGCTAGCATCATCAGCATTCTAAAAATTAAAATTCATAAAACATTAGTATAAAAAGTAATAAACTGTACAATCTGGTTTCATTAAAACCTGTATTTATCTGCTTTCATTGATAACTTTAATGTTTGAAAAGGATTTAAAATATTAGAAAATTTCATACCCCTTTGAAGTATGCAGTATATTTAAACAATCAATGACATTGATAAAAAAAATGTGACTCCTAAAATATATATATTTTTAAAAAAAAGGAATTAATTGGAGAGATAACCAATATGAAAAAGGATAAAATAAAGTTGTAAAATGAACATTTTCAAAAAGGGTACTAATAATTTTTTACCATTTTTTTACAAAATCAAAACCATTCCAAATGTACAAATTTAGTTTAAAAATTTAAAAAAAATTCCGCTCCTGCTAGAATGCAATAACTTTGATTATAATTAATCTTTCCTTGTTTTTCAAAAAAAAAAACAATTTTAAAAAAACAAGATTATCAGTGTTTTTAGAGTTACTGGTATTGTGCATCAAAGAGTTTGTAAACGGGCATATGTCTTTAAAAATAGGAAAGAAATGAAGATGAAATGTTATAATGGAAAATAATAAAACAATGATATTTAAAAAAGAACATGATTAGGACTAAGAATATTAAGGTTTATTTAAAGGTGGTCTGAACTGACAAAATTTTTTAAAAACAGAAAGGCAACTACTTTTAGAAAAAAAAAAAAAATACAGCAAAATAACAAAGGATGTATGACCATTTCTGAATTTTAAAAAACACATAAAATAGACAAACTGAGAACCACAAATTTTGAATATTTTAAAGACCATTATAATATAATTTTGTGGACCTTAATAATGTTGCACAAATACAGAAAATCAGAAGATGATTGAGTGACAAAATAGTGAAACAAGAAATATCACAGAACTGCATGTCATCTTTTAGATTATGTGAATTTATGCAGTATTTTTGCGAAGAAGATTTTGAGTGCTATTAAGGAATTTTAGAAACCTGAATAATGGAATTTAAATAATGAGATGTAATTATAATTTTCTAAAATTGTTCATGTAATTAAGCTTCAATATAAATTCTTCAAAAACTTTTATAATTAATTGGTTGACAGGTTAATAAGCAAGCATAACTGAATTTTTATTTTAATGATTACATTTCTTGAGACTTTATTTATTAAATAAAAAGTTTTATAATCTTTGACATATACACTAATATTAAGTTATTAAAATCTGCAATGCAAGATTATCAATGAAATTAGGATTTTTAAATAAGTGGGAAAGGATGCAGTAATTCTTCTTCTTAAATAAACTATCATTAACTGTTTAAGTTGGAAGAAGTGCTGTTGCACTTTGCTTGTTGTATGCCAAAAGTACGGAGAAGCACGATTGTGCTGTTGGTTAGAATAATTTTCGCATCAGTCGAGAACTGTAGTGTTAATATTAATTTTAGTTTTCATTAATTTCATTCAATTGTGAATTTGAATAATAAGAATTAAAATAAAACAATGGCAATCAGTAATGCAGTAGAGTCATGGATTGTGGTATAGTAGACTAACTGAGCCAATGTAGAAAGATAGATAATGTTTTGATTTTAATTTTTTTTAAATCATCAACAGGACAAGAGATAATTTTTTATGTACAAAAGAAATTATATCAAAATAATTGGCTCATGTTTCTATCCTACCACTATCCATGGCCTTAATACATTACTGATCACCACAGAGTTTCATTTATTAATTTGTAGTAAAAAAACTTTTCTTTATTTCATAAGCATTAGAAAATGTTTTCATTCTCTGCACTTTTAGCATACATTTAAGAAAATTCATTACCACTTAAATGGTTAAAACAACAAACACTGTAAATTAAATACTATAAAGTCCCTATAATACGTTCTTTATTCTATATTTATTTCTAGAAAATATATTTTCCATTTTTTATATGTATATTGAGTTACTCTTGTGTTATTTCAATTATTTTATGTGCATATAGGATTTTTTTATAAGATGGAATGATTTTTTAAGGGCGAAAGAATTCTTAGTTATACTCTTATTTAAATACTCATAAATTTTATCAGTCTTAATTTATCCAAAACTTCAAGATTAAACTTCCTGTAAAATAACAATTTTCTCTTTTACAAGAAAGATAGGAAATATTTAGCATATTTTTTTATAATGAAAACTTCTTAAAATTTAATATTTAGCCAATAATAAAGAAATATTTAATATAAGCTCAATACTAAATTTAAAAGGTTTAACATTACACATTTTGATTTTTATTATCACAGTTTAAGATGCATGATGACAATTGGAAATGGATCTTATATATTTTGAATCTTAAAGAGTGGGATTTCAGAGTTGCTAGGACTTAAACCTATGACTTGACAATGCCTGCCATGAGTTCACAATCATAAACACTCAGCTACTTCAGAAAATTTCCAATTGCAGAAAAAAAGGGGTGTATAAAAGTGATTTTATGATAAACTCTAGAGTTTGACAAAATGTCAATGTAAAACTTATTCCCAAATATTAAACATCTAGTAAAAACTATTTATATAAAATGTACTGCAAATGGACTTTTAAATAAAATCAAATAAATATCATTTTATTTAATATTTTCAATTACAAAGTCAATGCACATACATATCAAATTAAAAATTTGCAAGATAAAGTTTTATAAAAAGATTAATTTTTTCACTAAAAGAAATTTCATAATCAAATAAAATCCTTTATAATAAAACTATTTCATTGTCCTTTTACCAAGAGTATAAAATAGGATAGATTTCATGTACATCAATTATAACAAATTAAACAATTATAACAAAAAGAGACCAAAATAAGATTGTCAACATTAAACCTATATAAATACATACTTTTTTAGATTTGATAGTGTACTTCACAACATCTCCATCTTTTTCAACAGTTCCAGAAAATTTAACAGAAAATAAAGGTTCAAAAGGTTCTGGAGGCACAGGAGATGAACATGTTGAAAATCCAGAAACAGTCTCAAGAGTAGGAGAATTGGGTTCTGACAAAGAATTATTATCTTCATTAACATGATCAGCAGAATTGACTTCCTTTTGTTCCATATTCTAAAAAACAAAAACTTGTATAATGCAAAGTACAAATATTCATGTTAAAGTTCTAAATAAATTAAGACAACTATTTCTGCCCAATAAAATTTTGAATAAAAATCAACTTTATAACAAAACATTTCACAATTCAAAGAAAGTAGTCAAAATATTTAAAAAGAAACTTTTAAAACCAACTTTAATTAATGATTGCTTTTATTTTTAATGAAATGCATTTTTCATTTGATGATTATTGCTCACTATATAATACATTAATTTTATATTAATTATGAATTAGAAAAAACACTTAAGAAAATTTCACTAATTAGTAAGCATTGAAAAAAATATACACTTTAGAATTTTTTATTTTACAAAAACAAAGTTTTATAATAAACGTTTTCAGATAAATTCAATATTTTTCTCACAGTAGGGTCTAAAATAATAGTATAGCGATTAAAAAAAAAATAGTCTGGATTTAAATAAAAGCAAAACTATAGCTAAAATTATATCATCAAAAACATGACAAATATTATTCACTCCAAACAAACTTTTTTCTCTAAACACAATTATTTGTTTAAAAACGTCATTCTTTTTTAACTTACTCCGCAACACATGAATTGTATAATTAAATTATGAATATTTTGGAAAAAGAGAAAAGTTATTTTTTTTTAAAAACCGGCTAAGTACTACTTGTCAAACTTACCGAAATTTTCTTAAATTAAATTATCCTTGAACAACAAATAAACAAAACGAAAAAAACAATTAACATAAAATAGATTTTTCAGTTTGAAACTTGTTACTTTGCATTATGAAAACAAAATATTAATTTTAAGCCATTACGAAACCAACGTAATGCATCGT
The DNA here is from genome assembly GCA_019973955.1 of Trichonephila inaurata madagascariensis. Lineage (NCBI taxonomy): Eukaryota > Metazoa > Arthropoda > Arachnida > Araneae > Nephilidae > Trichonephila > Trichonephila inaurata. Next base: position 492,560 of record BMAV01025644.1, on the reverse strand, counting down.
AAAATTAATATTTGAATACGAAACAGTAGGCGTTTCTTTTTCTGTATCGCATTGCAGCGTCTGCTTCATTTCATGTTTGTCAAATTTTAGCGGGTAGAGTTGCAGTGACATTACCTTTCTATTAAAACTTTATTAAATATTAAAATTAATACAATATACATATTTTTTTCCCGTACTAATTTACTTGATGTGAATTGTTTATTTATATCTTAGCAAAGATATAAAATAATTTTTTGAAACTAATTAAGAAGATTTACTGAAATCAAATGATTTCAGTTTAACGGATCACATAAACATCGTTACCAAGGTTACCGTTCTAGCGGTGAATAAACAATCGCTGCATACAATTCGCGCCTTTTATTAATTTAAATTTAAAGTGTTATACCGCGATTATCTGTTAAAGGATTTAAAATGTTAAAGAAAGCAAAGGAAGATAGGGGGAAAATGTTCCTGCTTCTAAAATTCGCGTATAAGTTGAATGTTTATTCAAATAAATGAATAATGTAATTAAATTTCATGTTATGAAAGAAAAAACAAAATAACATTTTTTTTTTTATGTTATAGAAAAGTTTTTTTCCTTTCAAAACAACTTCACTTTATATTAGAAGGTAATGAATTAACATTACCATTATTTTAAAAAAACTAAACAAATATTTAACAAATTATTTAAAAAAACTTAACATTTTACTCTTTTGATCGAAGTAAAATTTTCTTCTTTTTTTTAAAAATGTACTTTACAATTTTTCAATATATTTTAAATATAAGTATTTTTGCATTAAAATGGAATAATTCGTAATTTTAATGATCTATTTGCTACTTTTACATAAAAGAAATAAACATAATTAAATATTATTTTGCGGTATTATTTATATAAGTTGCTAATAATCTCTGTACTAAATAACCTCTGTGATAATTTTGGTATAGTGAATACGTTACTGGGTTTCGGATCCAAAGGTCCCGGGTACCGTCCTGTTGGATATGCGCCACTTCAATTAAAACAAAATACACTTGGATTGAAGTAAAATCCTAATTTAGTCAACACCTTTATAGACCAAGAAAAAAAAAATTGGCAAGTTGTACAAACAATTCATTTTTCTTTATTGGTCTTTGAAAAAATATTATGATGATATCAGAAAATTGACAGCAAAAATATATATATAAATGTGTGCACTAAAACAGGATGTGTTCATTATAATAATGGATATTTCTTTTTGGTGATTGATTATAATTCTCTTTGGTGTTCTTATGTATGCCATGTTCTTATGTATTCCATGCTATTAATGCCTTTTGGTGAATTTCCACAAATTTTTATCTGTACCAAAAAATGTTTAAGAAAATGTACCCTTAATCTCAGGTGTGCAGTTGATCTTTAGCAATAAATCACTTGCATGAAGTAATACATAAGTACCAGTTTTTGCATCAAATACTGTGAAATTTTAAATTGAATTTCTTATTATATATTCTATAGATGTCGAAGAAAAAGGTTATCAACTATCGCAAGATGAGGTCAGATGTACCTGGCTTAGAAAAACTTCCACCCTTACCTCAGATTGAAACAGATATCAACAAATTTATTGATAAAGATCGCTGGAAAGATAGCAAGATGTGGAAAATTGGATTTTCTGCTCGGCGAAAACAAGAATACAAAGAAAAAATGTAACTTATTTCATGTTCTTGTTTTCATTAAGAAAGTATAGAGTATTGTAGTAATTTTGTTAGCTTCTTATTTTATATTACATTGCCTGAAAATTACGTAAAATGGAGTGCATCAGCTTATGGCTAGGATCAAATTCTTATCATGAAACTAATGATCATTATTTATTATGAAAATCTTTACATATATTGCATATATATAAATTTAATAGAATATACTCTGTGTTAGTGAAAGTGTTAATTTGAACACAGTGCTGATTTAAGCTCTTTTCGAGTCCTGGGCGCAGAAGATCTACAGGCCCCCTTGGCACTGGAGGATTGAAATTTATAACCAGACAATCTGGCTAAGTCCACCTTATCTGGGCACCTGCCCCAAGCGTCTAATGGATAAACCGGCACTGTTTGAACATGTTTTAATAGAGATAAACAGTATTTCATTTTGAAATAATTATAGTATTCAGATATATATATATTTTGTGTATTAACTTTCTAAAAATAAATTTAATACACATAAAAACATGGGCAAAGTATTAAGACACATTATGCTTATATTGTTAATCCTTAAGTCTCTTAAATGATTTATTTCTGTAATCATTGAATCATAAAAATTCTATTTAAAATTTGAAATTGCAAATATTAGAAAGTATAAATTTTATATTATGCTGCTTGTACTTATGTGCTATAGCATTGTCTAATTTCACCTCATGAAAAGATATCACCAATTAAAAAAATGTTGCCAAATGCTGTCATTACTATAATTACTGTGCTTGAACTTGCATGGAAGCAGTTTCCATTATAGGCTGCATATCACATCAACACCTTTTGATTTTACAAAATTGGTCGACAGTATAATATGCAAGTACCTAATTTTTATGACATGATTAATTTCATCTTTCTCTTTATTGTTATTAATTATATCTCATCACATTTTACAACTATTACATAAATGTAATAATAACAGATTATGGAAATGGCTTTTATTATAAAAAATATTTGAGTAAAAATTAAGTATAAATAGTTTATAGTTAATGTTTGATATGTGTTTAAATCTTTCGACATTCTACATAGACATTCTACAAGAGCTGGTATATTTCTAACATTTTTTAACTTTGTTTAATAGCTTCATTTAAGTTAAAATTATGTATTATATTTCTCTTTTGGGTGCTTACATACTAACCCCATGCCATTGGTAACCTTTGGTGAATTATCAGTTGCAAAAGTCTATTATAGGCTCAAAAAGTTGCCATAACTCTTAAATTTCTGGTGGTTTATCTCTAGCATGCAGTTAATCATTGGTGATAAATTGTTAGTATAGGGTTAATGCATTATCCAGTTACAATGTCATTAAATAATATATATATATATATTTCTACACTCCAAATTGATTTTTAAGATTGAATTTCTTTTATTAAGGTTTTTAATTTTTGCTTCTAAATGGTATTATTGGTCTCATAAATCTCATTCTTTAAAATATGAGCCTAAATCCATTGGATTCATTTAATTTTCATATATGGGAGTCCAATATAAAGGCCGATTTTTGAAGGTTTTTTTAATATGAGAAATAATATTGTAAATCTTTTAAATTAATTTTTTAAGTGTTTTTTTTTTTTTTTTTTTGTAAAAGTTATCTTTTTCTACGTTTTCTTTTTCTACAATGCAGTGTATATTTTTAAGAAAAAAATTGCAGTTTATATTTAACTCTTTTGAAATTTAGATTTAAGCAAGCTAAAGAATTAGAAAAATCTATCAGAAAACGAACTGTTGACTATGAATTCCAAGGAGTAAAAAGAAAACCTGAAGTAAGTACTTTGATAATAGTGATTATATTCCAGATTGTTTAACATGTAAATGTACATTTATAACAAATTTTTGAGGTCTGAATGTTGTTATTTTATTGTACTAATGTGCTCTAAAAATTGTTGTTTTAAAAGTTCCTCTTAAACAAAAAGTTCATTTCCATTTTCAAAAACCATAAAAATGTTTTTTTAGTTTGAATTTTGGCACATGTAGCATATATTATTATTATTTTAACAATACTTTTTATTTGAATTTAAAATTAAGAATATTTTTCACGTTATGTTTTGCTTTGTTAAATATATTGACCATAAGTTATCAATTTTCGGAACTTTAAAGATTTTCATTAATTTGTTAGTAAACTTGTTCATGCATTACAAACTATGGATCTGTGAGGTTCATATTATTTTTGTGGTTCAGTTAGAGTATTTTATGCTAAAAAGACTTAAAGTTTTATTTTAGTGTTATATTGGTACAAGTATTGGTATTTTAGGGAACAAGAAACCAAACATGGCAACATATAGAAAGCATGCCAAATTTTGTGTTTATATTGAATGCAGCTTATCAAATAATATTACCATTGTTCATGTTGGTGACAACTTGGAAAAAGAGTCACCAATTCATTATCCCTATAACTAATAAGTACCATTTTATTTTATTATCATATAAGCTTAATTCATATTTTAGTGACTGTTATATGTTATAGTGTATGTTAAATTTGTATGTAATGCTATAATACATTATCAGTTGTAATTTTAGTACATAAATTTTATGTTTATGAATCAGTCTGTCAGATGGGGGAAATGTAAAAATATTTTATTTTTCAAATTAGTGTGTGCGGCAGAATCTAAGTGAGTTTACAATTTTATATGTATACGTTACTTATTGACTATACATGAATGATTCAAATTATATTTTATATTTCTAGAATATTTGAATACAAAAATGGGGCGGGGGGAGTAGGGATCCCCCCATCAAATGAAATTATTAGGTGTATGTAAATACTTTTTTTCTTGTAATTTTGCAAGCCATCCAGTTTTTTTGTTTTCAGTGTAGGTAAAAAGTTAATAAAAGTGCTTAATAATTTTTCATTTGTTGAAATAACTCCTGCTCTTGATTACTAATACTATAAAATCAATGATTTATTGTTATGTATAGAATGCTAAATTTACCTGTACTTATCAATAATGCAGACATAATTATTTGAGCATATTAAATACACATCAAATTTTGACTTATACCGGTTCCTAATGTTATAAATAAGTGACACTTTTAAAAAATGTTGTGGTGTATATTAGTTGTTTATATTATAAATAGGTGAATCCATTAATAATGGTTTGAAATAATTGCCACTTTTTATTTGTTTGACGTATAACTTATTGGAATCATGACTCTAAACATGACAACATGTGAAAAATATGCCAAATTCTGGTTTGTGCCAGTTATAAATAGGTAAAGTCGATAAAACCCCATTTTAATTTAACTATTTATCATTGCATTTGTTATGAATGTATTTTATATGAATCACCAAAAATATCACCAATATATTAGTGAGAATTTGTAGAAGCAGTCATAAACTAATTGGTACTTATTAGTCATTCTTTAGATCTAAATACCAATTTTCCATTTAATGTGGTTATAAGATTGTGATTTAGATTCTGTTGAATGTAAGAATATTATGTAACACTCTCTCTGTTTTTAATATTTCTCACAGAACTTTTTTCATCATTGTGACTTTAATTTACAGTGAATTAGGAGTTACTTGTTTTATTTTATTTTCAATTAATGCTTTTTTAGTTCTTGAAATTTTATTGTTCTTTATTTAAATTTTATTTTATTTCATTTATTAGTATTTTATAAAAACTTTTTTTGTATTTCTAATATATTTACATATTTCTAGAAATGAAAAATGTTGAAAAACTGCAAAGCAAAAGCATTTTCAGTTATGTGATTTTTAGAAAAATTTTAATGGATTCATTATGCAATTATTTTCATAAAGTTGAATTTCTTTCACTGTTATCCATTGCAATGGCATTCTTGTGCCCGCGGTAGCCGAGTGGTATAGGTATCGGATCGTGGCTGACTTTGTCACGGGTTCGAGGCTAGTACCACTAAAGACACGCCGTGTAGGGCAGCGATGCACGCTAAATCTGTCGAGAGCTGAAACGTCCTCCCGTTGGTGTGGTGTGATCGTTAGGAGAGGGGGTGTTCAAAATTACGTGGTCTGTCGCCAAAAGTCGTGCGACGTTAATATTCAATCAATCAAGCAATGGCATTCTTTACTATTTAATATAGTTTTTTTCAATTATATTCAAAATTTTGCTTCATTTTAATGATGTTTGAATCACAAACTGTGTTAGTAATTATGTTCTAAAAATATTTTCAATTAAATTTTAGTATTATTATAAACAATTAGAAGAAATGGTAAACTCTGCTCCTGTGGATCCTTTACCTGAGAAGAGTATAAATAAGATCTTGATGTTTTTGAAAAAAAATTGTACCATTTTCAATGAAAAAGATCCTGTACTTCTGAAGGAACTGGAAGAATTAAAAGCAAATTATGAAAATGTTATGCGAGAAGTTAAAAGTAAAATATTTACTTTGCTTGTTTACTTAGAAAAATTTATATTAATTAATTTGAAATACACACAAAAAAATGTTAATTGTCGCATAGTTATATATTTGTGAATATTTCTTTTTTAAAATTAACTGATTTTCGAATTTTGATTAGTTACTAAAATATGTAATTTAGAAAAACATTGAAGATCTTTTATTTAAGATGCTTTTATAATTGTGTCATGATGTTGTAAATTATTTAAAATTGGTCATCAATTTCTCTCTCTCTAATTAATTTGAAATTATTATAGCCTTTTAAAATATCTAAATTTTAACCCTTTTTAGGAAGTTTTATTTTGGGCAAAAAGAAGAATGATGATTCATCTGCATTCAGATTCAGGTTCGTATTTTGACTCTTGTGCTTTCAATATTTATAATCATCTGTATATTTATATATTCTAGAAAGTAAAAATTTCTCATCATCACAATGTTCTGTTTTTACACAATGCATTTTTATGATGCGCTTTAAATTCTATTTAAATGCATTGATACAAATCATTCAAAGCATTTACTTTGCAAACAACTTTGATTACGTAGTTATTAAACAAAACTGTTTGATTTCTGTTAGATTTATGGCTATAGTACTGTGATGATTTTACCTAGTTCTTTAGCAAATTCTGCCAAGCATTTTGTATTTAAATATTATTCTATATAATTTATATCTCATGAACTTTAATTTTCATCCTGAAATTGTTTTACTTTTAAGTTTCTCCTAGTCAATAATAAGAATTGGAAAATAGGCTTTGATGAAAATTTTTTGTACTTTAATAAAAAAGGAATTTTATAGAATATGGAATGAAAATAGCAAATGTTATTTAATAAAATTGATTCTACATTTTTTCTATAAATTAAGCATTTTTTAAGATTTAATTTTAGAATCTATTTTCAATAATATATTTTTGAGTATAGAAAATTAACTTAATTATATAAAACATTAATCTTTCAAGTTGTATTAACAAATGCTTAATAAAATAATTTTCTGAACTGATATTTAAATTTACAGATTTGTTTTCTTTGTTGATGGAGAGTTGAAAGAAAGATTATCTTCAACTAAGAATTTTTTAATCAGGAATCTGTATACTATTCATCCATTGATCCAAGAAGCCAATAAAATATGCCTTCTTCATATTAAAGGAATTATAATATCTTGTGATATATTTAGGTATTATGAATTACTTTGACTTAGATTCATTTCACAGTTTATAAATTTTCACTTTCTTTTATAAGAGCATAAATATTTTCTTTACATATGATTGATTTCAACTTTACTTTCTGGTTGATTTATTTTTGTAAAACTCTTTACTTCATTTTTTAGATCAATGCATCACTATAAAATAAAATTCTAATGTGCAAAAATTATTTATGTAACACTGATTTTTTATTTTTTTGCGAATACCCATCCTTTTTGCCCATGCTCCCGGCCCTGCGAGGGGGGGATTATCAAAATGTAGCTAGTAGTTCTTAATACCTTTTTTTAAAGGGAAAACTTAATTACTTAAATTCTAACTTGAAATTTTTAAATTTAAAAATGAGATTAACACCCAAATTAAACCGTTTTATTTAAGTCAGACCACCAACTAGATTTTTTATCTAAATTTAAATTTACTAATTTCCTTAAATTACTTATATCAAATATTACCTTTTTCAATCCCCTTTCCCTTTTACCTAAAAGAGATGCTATAAACCCTTTTGAATAAGAAGATTCCAACTTCTTTATATTAGTTTTTTCCTTCTAAAGCTATCGGACTGCTAACTCTTGATCTGAAGACTACACACTAAGCTATCTTCAAACTTGTCGTGTTATTGATCAGAATGATTCCACACTACTATCTTAAGCTTGCCACGCTATATCTTATCATCAAAGCTTCTATCCTTTTTTTAGTATATCTCATTTTAAAATTTTTTGATCTTCTTGGTTTGGGGTTTGGAAAAGTTTTGCCATTAATCTGGCCGTCAAAAAAAATAGGGTTATGTTAGCAGAAAGGCAGAGACGCCCAAACCCCCCTCCAAAAAGCTTTATAAATTTCCAATGCCCTTAATAAATTCATGCCCCAAATCTCTTTTTCTAAATTTCTTCGCTTTCTGATTTTTATTTAAATTTTAATCTTAAATCCTCATTTTAACTTTTATAATTTCAATATTTATCTTGACTTTAATTTTTTAAATTTTAATCTTAAATTTTAACTTTTAAATTTAATTTTATCTTGACTTTAATTTTCATTACTCATCTTAGAATTAAATTTTTATTTTTAAATTTAAACTCGTGACAATAAATTTTACCCCAATAACTGGAACTTAATTTACTGTTTTTATCCCCCTCTCACTTTTAACATTCAATTTTTAAAATATTTATACACTTAAATTTTCAAAAAACAAATATTCTGGGTCCCCAAAGCCCCAATCTTTATCTAACACTTCATATGGAGCGGGTACTTCCGCTCCTTTCTTTTGAACTAAAAATTTTTCCAAGTTTTCAGGGTATTTTCCCCTGAAAAAAAACTTTTATTCTATTTCCATAATATTAATCAATTTTCAAAATTATTATATATTATTTATATATCCCAAAAATTTTCATCTCCACCCCCAATCTGGTTTCAAAAACCCCCAAAATGAGCCGCCCCTTTTTGGGTTTTTGGTCCCCTGACTCGCCGGTTTTCCCCTGAACCAGATCCCAAAACAACAATACAAAACTATATATATATACATTTTATACAATTAAAAACTTTTTTTCAATAAACTTTTAAACAAAAAACCCAAAGGGAATTTTCGCATCTCACGAAGTCATCATCGAAGCAAACAAATGTGTGATTACAAATGTTTTCTTCAAAAAAAAAATTTTTAACAAGTCAAAAGTTCCAAAATTAAATAAACACTCATTGAGTGTTTGCCCTTTTTATAACTTTTAAGCATCGCCCGGATTTTCTTTGCAAAAATTCTTCCAACTTGGGAAGATCAAAAAAAAACAATAAAACCCGGTTTTTATTTTTTCTCCCACCATCCCTCCCAAAGATGAGGTGCTATCCTCTTCTTTCCTCGGGTTTTACGGAAATTTTTTGTTGTAAAGGTTTAATCTCCTTGTCGTCCTTTTCCCTTTACTTCCCCATTGTTTCCTTGGCTGGTCGGGGGTTTTTGCTCCGTCGTGGTTTAAAACTTTATTCATCTAACTTCTGTGCTTCTTTTTTGTTCTTTTTCCTTCCTTTTGAAATAGTACTGATGACATTTGTCTTTTTTTAATATTATTTGTTCCCTTTTTTTGCCACTTTTTTTGTGGTCCCCGCCCCCGACACACCTGATCTTTTAATACCCCATTATATCTAAACCTTTTTGTTTTTTTTTTCATTCCCAAATGAACTAGGTAGTGATCTGACCAGTGATTTGTTTTTTATTCCTCTTGTATTTTTATATTGATTTGATTGGTTACCAATCCCCTTTTTTTCCCTAACTTCGTTTTTTACCGCAGATTTTTTTTCCCATATTGTGACTATTTTCTTTGATGTACTTTTTTTGAAGTACTGTTTTCCCGACTTGATCTTATACTATTTGGGATACCTGTTCCCAATTCGACCTCGTCACTTTCCCAGACGATATATTCTTATTTGATCTACGTTAACGTTAATCTTTTTCCTGATTTCCATATTACAATATTTTTGGGGTTTTAATTTTATTACCTATAAGGTCCCTAAAAATTTTTTTTAAATTTTAAAAGGCCAACGGGGGTTAGCTGCTGAACTTACAGGGTGTTTTTAAAAATTTAAGACCCAATCATTTCCCTTTTTATTTTTTGTTTTTTCTACGCTATTAAAATTATTTTTCCCCAAATTTTTCCCTTTTTTAATTTTCGTACGGGGGTTCAGCTTCCTGAAAGCTTTTTTTCAATATTTTGAATTTTGAACTTTCCGATACCCTAACCATTTTTTTGAAATGGTGGGGAAAATACACGAAATCAGTAGGACCCTTTGATTTCTTCCCCGTTTGGGAAAGTAAAATTGGATTTGTGGTTCTTTTTTTTTTGACCGGGGGAAAAGCCTTCGCTAATTAAATTTTTTAAACCCGCGAAAAACCGTGGCTGTATTTTGCACCAACAACGAACCAAATACGAATCCCAAAACCCTTGAGCCCCTTCCCCCTGAGATGATTTTTGTGCAATGACAGATTATTTGGGGGATTTCAAGTAACTGTATGTTTTATCAATACACTCGAAAAAACTCTGAATGTTTTTCCGACCCTGAAAAGTACATTTCAGGTAAAAACAAAATTTCCACCCCATTCCCTAACCCAGAATTTAACTTCCCAGTTATTGCGAAAATACCACCCTGTGATGACCATAAAGTGCCGGTTCCGCGTAAGCTAGGGGTGGGATTATCAAAATGAGGGACATAGTAGTTTTTAATACAATTTTTTATTAAGAATAACCTTATATTACTTAAATTTAACTTGAAAATTTTTTAATTTAAAAGGGAGAGTTAACCCCCAAAATTTAAAAACCGTGTATTTAAGTCAGACCACGCAACTAGATCCTTTATCTCACCTTTAATTACTAATACGATTCCTCTAATTACTTATTTTAAAAAATTTTACCTTTTTCAGATCCCCTTTCCCCTTTTACCTAAAAGAGAATTTTCCTTTGAATAAGAAGCCCCCAAAACCCCTTTAAGGGTTTCTTTTCCCCCCCCAAACCCCTTGGCCCGAAACCTCTGTTTTTGTAAGATCACACAAGTTATCTTCAAACTTGTCGTTTTTTTTATCAGAATACCCACACTACTATCTCTAAGCTTGCCACGCTATATCTTATCATCAAAGCTTCTATCCTTTTATAGAAATTTTCTCTTTTTTACATATTATTTTTTGTTTATCTTTTTTGGTTTTGGTTGGGTTTTTGCCATTAATGGGGCCGTCAAAGAACATGGAGTTATGGGGGCAAAAAAGCCCGGGAGACGTCACAGTTTATGTAAATAAAAAAAAAACAAATTTTTGTTCATATTTTCAAATTGAAGCTAGTAATTCTTAAAATTATGTTCATTATTTTTCTTATCAATAAATAATTTCGAATCGTAATTCTTACTTATGCTTTTGTAATGCATTTAAAAAATAATAATTTATTTATTTTGTCCACAGAGTGTCAGAACCACATCTTATCAAAAAGTATTGTGATCAAATAGTTTCTCAATGTCTTGATTATGAAAATGAAATGATGAGGTACACTTATCATATCTATTTCTTGTGTTATTATGTTAAAGTTTGAATTATCTTTTTCTAGACTTATTTCTCTGTATTTATTCATAAAATTTTTTAAAATTTTTTCTCAACATGTTTAAAAGGGGAAGAAAGGGTCTTTATCCCTTTTTTAAAAAGTTGAAAGAAAAATCATACCCCTTCTAAAATTTATCTTTTTTTAAAAAATTTTTTTTTTAAAATGTAAATTTTAAACAATAAACCAACATTTTGGGGTTACTAAAAAACATATAAGATGAACAGTTTTAAAATTTAAAAAATATTTTTTGGGATTATTAAAAAAATAAAAATTTTTTTGGTTTTTTTCCTTTTGCAAATGCAGTCATCTTTATATAAAAAGTTAGCAATATTTGCTTACGATTTTTTTTCTCACCATAGGAAATTATATGATTTACAAAATGATGAAGCTTAAAATAGTGATTTAAAGTTTTTAATCAATTATGAGACTTTAAAATTTAATTTTTAAGTTAAAAAAATTATCATTAAATACTTTTAATTTTAAATTGCTTCATTACAAAATCAAACTATTTCATCATTTTAAGTACAAACATGGCCAAATTCTACTTTAAAATTTTGTCAATTTCCATTGAACAGTCTTGGGAGAAATCAAATGTGCAATGTATGAAAATGATATATTCTTAGAAAATTGATGTCAAATATAAAATTTACCTCAAATTTAGATATGCATTATTTAGTTAATTGAAATAATAAGTAAACATCAATTACAAGTATTTGAAGTGTTTGCTGGTGATAAACATCCAATTATCAAAATACAATAAAAATCGTCTAACACGAAACTGAAATATTTATTTGTGTTAAAGAATACTGCAGAAAAGGGGGGGGGGCAAAAAGAAACAACCATGTATCAACAAAATTAAGTTTATTAGAGTTTATTTTATTTACACTCATGGACAAAAAAAATTAGCTCACCCAGAAGGAGTCGTCAAAATGAAACGAAATTTTCATCCCTAATGGCACTTTTATAAAAAAATGATTAGAAAATCAAAGAAGAAAAAATTCTTTTTTTCAGAGGAAAAAAGGGAAAAAAAAAACGGAGGATTTAATAAACCCTGTTGGGAAACCCCCCCAGCGCGAATGCACGGTGCGATACGATCGGGCATTAAGGCATTGTTCTGCATGATGTCTTAAGACATTTCGTTCCATATTTGCTGTAACCTTCCCTCTAATTCGTTCAAACTCGTGGGATGCCCAAATCATCGTGTCAAATGATCCCAGATATGCTCTATTGGAGACAAACTGGGGATCGGACAGGCCAAGGAAGGGTAGTAACAGTGTGGAAGACAGTCTTTGGACACCCCTTTCCGGGGAGGCTGGGGATTGTCTTTGTTGGAAAAAAGGCCCCCCGGGGCCGTTTGCAGGACGTCATGGATATACCTCTGGGCTGTCATGGTGCCACGGGTCAATACTAAGGGTGACCGTGTATTGTAAGCAATGGTACCCCATACCATCACACCAGCTGTGACAGCGGTGCGTTGCTGTAAAGCAAAGGCAGGATTGAGGCGTTCATCAAGGGGTCTCCACACACGAACATGATTGTCATCACTGCTGAGATTGAACCTGGATTCGTCACTAAAGACGACCTGGGTTTCCCTTCCGCTGAAACCAGTTTTTCCCCCCTAACGGAGGCGTCGATGGGTGGGCCAAGGGCAGCATAGTACGGGCACCGCGATCCCCCAAAAGTCCTTCAGCCAGGCGCCTTTGTTGGTCCGGGGCCAAAAAGACACAAGAGCCCCCTTTGTGAAGGTGCTACCTGTGCCTGGGTGGCGGCTGATGAAGCGGCCGGGACGCGTGCATTTTTTCGATGTGGGGGTCCCCTTTTCGGGCGACTGGTTTTGTCAAGGGCCCTCCTAGGCCAGCTCTTTCTTTTGGAAAAAGACATCTCGGATCCACTGGTCCCAACAACACAATCAGAGTGGCCCCAATTGACGAGCTACTGCCTATTTACGACCCGCCCATCATGCCAAAAGATTCTCCCCCTCAAACCGGGGCAGCTGCTCATATTGTCTTCGAAAACGGCTTAATGGCATACCTATCTCAGCTCTCTTCCTTTGCAAACGATTCAGAACACTCAAACAAGCTTTGGTTACCTGTTTTATACTCCACGGAGAACGACGTTAAACGCCTTCTACCGACTATACGTAATGCGCAGTCACGCTGCATTTCTAATCATTTGCATATCTCCCCGACATGTACTTTCATGCCAAGTTTCGTTACGATCCCGTAATTATTTTTTGGTGCGCTAATTTTTTTGTCTATGAGTGTACAAATATATGTATATATGAATATATTTAATAAAAATCAATGTGAAACAAAAACATCTACAAAGAACTTAAAGAAAGTTAATGCAAAATTTTCAAATTTTTTGAAAAATAAAACATTTATTGAGTTTTTCAAAATAATCTGATATTTTTCTTTGCATTGTTTTTTTTAGAATCAAATTGTCGACAAATTGTTCGATGTCGTCCATTTTGTTATTCATTTCACCAGTGCGTCTATATAATTGCGGTTGCTTTTCATGACGTTCTTAATTTCGGATGATGTGGGAACAGGAGCTGCATTTTTCATTTCATTTTCATCTGCGTGAATAATATTTTTTGAGCTTTGAACAAACTCTAAAATGTCTTTGCTTGCCATGATTGGAATTGTATACACATTATCATCATCTACTGCACAATGAATTTTTCCGATAAAACTATAGGACAGTCCAATCCGGCTGGTGTTTTCCGTAATTTGTTCATTCCCAGAAGGGAAATCTTTTTGTGTAAAGCAATTTTAGTTTCGTGTTAAGAGAAAAAAAGGCATGGAAATACCTAGTAGTTTGTCGGGACTGTTGTATTATATCGTGTTAACCGGCATTTCGTTTAAGGCGTTTTCGTGTTTCTTTTTTTCCAGATATATTGCTGTTCAACAATCCAGGCACACATTGTTCTGTTTTACATTTTTTGTGTATATTACCAGTAAACTTGCATCGAAGCATTTTGATCGCAATAAAATTCAAAGCATTACAAACAGGGAAGCAATTGTTGCTTGAGAAATAACTGAGCACCCAAAACATAAGCATTGTTTAAAGCACCATTTGCGGCGGCATTATTTCATTAATAACTTCCATTCTATTTAGTATATAGTTACGCGGTTTCTTTTAAAAGATTAAAAAGATTTGTGCTCGATTCAGTAAAACAATTTAAAAATTCATTTTTTTTAAACTTTAAGAGGTATGAGACCCATTTTTTTTATTAATGAGAATATATATGTGTAAGTGTTATGTAGTTGAATTTAGAGAATACAACATTTTCTTTAAATCGTATATTTTTTTTACAGTCTATTAACATCGATATTTTTTGTTTCATTCTATTAGCTTCTGGTGGCCATTGATAAGTTTATTATTTTCCGAAAAGAAAAATCTAGCAAATTTCAGAGGCAAACAGCGTTTATCTATTTTAAACTGTGTCAACACTTTGATATCTATAAAAGTAAGTGTGACAATTTTCACACACACGCACATAAACTTTTTAATAATTTATTAAATTGCCATGCTTTTAAATTTAGATAAGAATATAGGAAGGCGGTATTGAATGAAACGGAATAACCGCAATAATATTGTAGAAAACTTTTAGACTTAGAACTAGGATTTCTGAGTTTAGGGTAATTTTTTTTTCTTCAAGATGCTAATTTTCCCCTTTATTTGCTTATATTACTGAGATTAAAATAAGAAAAGAAAAAATACAATTGCATATATATTTATACACACTCACACACAGGAACAGAGATAAGAGGTAGACATCTACTGTATATAATCTTAATCCTTGTTCTCTTTAAGTGCCCACTGGGGACTTTTTTCAATGAAGTAACTTCTCATCAAGATGGTCTTCAAACTTTTTATACCATACTTAATCGCATTTATTATAATAAATACTAAGGGTTACAGAATCTTTTTGTTACCTTACATAGGTGTGTTTGGTGGTTCTATAATAAAAAAATTCATTGTTAAATGTGTATTAGATCTCACAGTTTTTTATACAGAAATTGAGCTAGTTGTCCTCGTTGAAGATTTAAAGTTATCCTAAAAAAGTTTAATAGAAATCCACTGCAATTTTTATCATGGTAAAATCTGCGGATAGTGCGTAACCGTGTGCGAAAAATAAATCTTACTTTCAAATCAGATTCATATAGGGACTATACCATTTATAAATTGCTTTTAAAGTTTAGTTTGTGATTCAGTTCATGTCGTTCCTGATCCAGACCATTAAGACGGATGGTTGATCGCTGAGTTCTGAACCATAGTTAGTAAATTAGGTTGACTACTAAGTTGTAGTTCACTTTTTTATTTCCTGTTTCAAGTCAATTGAAGGCTTGGAGGTACAGTAAATTTTTTAAACGCAATTTACGAAAAAAAATTCTCCAATTTGGGGTTTGACTGCAACAAAGGCATAAAGGATAATTTTTTAAAATCAAGTTGAATAATGGTTTTTTTTAAAATTTTTGAAAAAAAAAAATTTTTTTAAAATTTCGACAAAATTAACTTAAATGTTTTTCATTTTTTTTTTAAAAAAATGCTTCTATTAAATGATTTTTTCCCTTATGCCCCGGACCTCGACAGAGGTCAACAAAATTTTTTGAAATATACAACTTAAAAGGGGAGTTTTTCCATTTTTTAAACAAAGAGGGGAGAAATTTTTTAAAAAAAAAAAACCCGATAATTATTTAAAGGTAGAATCCTGAAAATAATGTAAATTTTTTCAAAATTTATTTGACCCTCTGCAGAGGGTTCTAGTTATATGAAAATTATTAGTAAAAAGGGTTTTTTCAAAAAGGAGAAAACATTTTAAAAAAAATTATTCTAAGAAATTTTTTTGCCGAAATATTTTTTTTTTAAAAATTTTTTTAAATTGTCCTTAAAAAATTTTAATGTATTCTAATCAAATGACACAAATATCATAAAAATTATCCATTTATGCTTTTTTTAAAACCCCGGTTCCAAGTAGTCGGATTTAAATCATTTTTGTTTGGTTAGTTTTTTTACGGATTCAAAAAACAATTGGTCCCTTTGAAATATATAAGGATCAAAAATTAAAGGATTAATAATTTTTTGTTTTCAAAACTTGAAAAAAGTATTTTAAACCACAAAATAAATGAAACCCCCAAAGGTAAGAATAAAAAAAGTTTTTTGAGTTTTTATGCTCATAAAAAATTTTATTTTCCCTACCAAATTTAATTTAAGAGTGGAGAATAGTGTCTACATGACCCGTCCCATCCTCAGTGGAGTCCCCGAGGTTTCGCTATCTTTAGATTTACTCTCTTCAATATTTACATACGACTTTCCCAAAAGGTCCATCGTCCATTTTTTAGGTTTACCCATATTCCTCAAGAACGCCTGTATTCAACGAATAATGAAAATATTGCAGAATTACATTTAGATCACGTCGGCTTGTTTATGTTTAAAACCCAACGTTTTCCCCCTTTTCGACAGGGTTCATCATTTTTTTGTCCGTTCCCGGGTTACCAAACAAACCGGGTTTGATTCTGAACCAAACTATCTTTTGCCCAACACATTCGCTGCAGATCAGAATGCGTCAAGAATGAGCCAAACGCTCAACTGAAAACCCATCTGAAAATGCAACGTTTTTCAGAATATTCATCTTATGAAACATTATTAACGCTCAATTTTTACAAAGAATCCGAACAGGAACTTTAAAACTGTAAAACCCGGGTTTTCCGGGAGAGGCAACACAAAAAAGAAGAAACATTAGAAGAAGTATTTGCTTTTAGGTTGGTTTCTCTCAACCATTAGATTGCCCCTCGCACACGGGAGAAAAAAAAAAACATCGGACTATAAAAAGGCCCCCGCGGAGAATTTTTTTTGCGGGAAAAGAAAAAAAAACCGAAAAATAAATTATGTTTGTCAACTCAAAGAGGATTATACAGTCTTTTACCAAACAGCTTTTTTTAAGTGGAAGATTTTTAAGCTTGATTTTATGAAAAAAAATTTATATGAAAATAGTATTGTTTTCGTATGTAGGATAATAATTGGAAAACCTCATAATGATATAAAGTGTGTCATTGTCGAATTAAAAAGGAAATTTGCTTTTAAAGTATTGAAAAGAACACATAGGTATTTAGGGGTTCAGTTTGAGGTAACTAATGATAAAATTTATATTCGCCAATATTTATATTACCACTACCAGATATCGCCCCATTTCCCGAAAAAAAATTTTCATCGTGAAAGGAAAATTTAAAGCAAAAACCTCAACCCTGACGCTGAAATTTCAGAAATGATAAACATACATATACACACTACTGGCCATTAAAATTGCTACACCAAGAAAAACGACATGCTCAGATGAATTTTAAACGTCAGGAAGGGGATAGCAAAGGTTATTTTCATTTCAGACAAAGCAGGGGCCGGTAGGACACCTACAAGTTTTAAAGGAGGAAAGTTCAGCCTTTTCATACGCAAAATTTGAACGTTACGCCTGGGAAAATTGTTGGATGCGTCAAGAGCAAAAGGAACCCGCACGTTTTAACTTACATAAAGGTCGAATTTTAGCGTACCGGGATTGGGGGTTTATCATTGGGAGTTCCGCGCCTTTGAGATCCAATGACTGTTTGCAGAATATGGAATCGATGGGTTCCCCGGACGGAATACGGAACACCGGGTGGATCCAACGGCCCCTTTACAGCAGAAGTGACAGGCATGTTACCCGATGGCCTTAATGCATCGGGAGCCACGCACAGTCCGAGTCAAGAATTGGGGCGTTTGCAAGACAGCAAAGGCTTCACGAACAGTTCTACGACGGGAGCGCTGAACTCCGTTAACCCCCGACTGCAGTTTTCCCGCGCATAATTAAATTTCCGGGGGATAAACGATGCCGGGCGCACGAATGGGGAGACGTCATTTTTTTCCAGATGAATCCAGGTTCTGTTTATAGCATCAAGATGGTCTCATCCGTGTTTGGCGGCATCGTGGTGAACGCACATTGGCTGCGTGCATTGATCATCGTCATACTGGCCCTTCACCAGGCGTGATGGTATGGGGTTCTATTGGATGCACGTCTCGATCACCTCTTATCCGCTCTGATGGCGCTTTGAACAATGCACGTTTCATTTCTGGTGTGTTACGACTCGTTTCTCTACCCTTTATTCGAGACTTGCGAAATCCTACGTTTCAGCAGGATAATACACGACCGCATGTTACCAGTATTGTACGGACCTTCTTTGAAACGAAAAATGTTCGGATGTTGCTCTGGCCTGCACGTTCACCAGATCTCTCACCAATAGAAGACATCTAGTCCATGGTTGCCGAGCGAATGGCTCGTCACTATACACCAGACACTACGGTTGATAAGCTGTGGTATCGTGTTGAAGCTACCTAGGTATCTATCTTTGCATGCCATCCAATCTCTGTTTGACTCAATACCCAGGCGTATAAGTGGTGTTATTACTGCCAGAGGTGGTATTTCTGGGTATTGATTTCTCAGGATCTATGCACCCAAATTTCTTGAAAATTTAATCACTTGTTATTTCCAGTATAATATATTTGTCCAATAAATATAATTTTATTATCTGCATTTATTCCTAGTGTAGCAATTTTAATGGCCAGTAGTGTATATATAGGAATGTTACATGATGCTTATATTTTCTAACCAGCTATACCCATCCTGACATCAGCTATGCTATTAACATTCATTTTCAATTTCCAACTAATCCAGGAAAAGAACATTGGACATCTCTTAAGGTTGTTAGGGTACATTTATTACACAGTAAGTCATAAATTAGATCTTTCAAAGACAGAGATTTAAAGTAAACCGTCACAGTGATGTTGACTATGCATCCAACAGAGACGATTGAATCTCTATAGTTATTTTGCTTAATAATATATCCATATTGTGGTGTACATTAAAAAACGGCCAGTTTATCTACGTTCTTGTTGTTGGGGAAGTCCCGAAGTCTTGTTGTCCCGAAGGGAAGGAATGAAAGTTTTCGGGGGCCTGAGACAGGTTGGACTTCTACGCGATAGATGGCGACACCACCCCATCCCCACCTCCCTTTAAGGGGGGTGGAACTGGGGGGGGAAATATTTTGCCAGCATTCTGGGACCTGTGGTTTTTTACTGGGACCGCCCACAAGACTTTCGGACCCTCTGATTTAACGAGCACGCACTCCGTGTGTATTCGGAGGATATTTGGTGGCATCGAACCTAGGCCCTCCGGTCTGGAGTCCGATGTTCTAACCCAGATATACCCAAACTTTTTTGTCTCATAGACCCCTTATGATAATTTTCAGTTTTGTGTAGACCCCAACTTCCTAATATTAAAGTTTTGCAACTTTATCAACTTAAATGTTTTTTGACAGCTGGTATAAACATACTTCTTTTTAAAAAATTTTATGTTTCTAACTGCAGTTAAGTAGAGTGTTTAAAACTTAAGAAACTCGCTTGAATTAATTGTTACATAAAATAACTGAGCAACAAACAATTGTTTTTAATAGGTGGGATATGAATCTGTTGTTTCAATGACAAATTTTCGACATTTGGCTTTTTTCAGGTTTAACCCTAAATCACCTCGGTTAGTAATATCCAATCTTTCTTTATATTCTCTCTTTTTTTGTTTTGGAGATTGGCCCCCCGTGAAACTCCTCTTTCTCTGGGAAAAGCAATTAAAAGCTTTCTTGAGATGTTTTATAATTCGGAACAAATAATAGGTATATCTTTTTAAAGCCAAAATTGTTGACATTCGTTTCTAAACTTTACTTTAAGATCTTTGTTGGGGCTATTAAAATCAGTTCCTTTTGTAATCAGACATTTTTTTTTAAATGACAAAGGTTTGGTTTTCCCTACTGTCATATTACCATAGTCAAAGCATTCTTTAAACCTAGTTTCCAAAAAACCCGATTAAAGGGCATTTAAATGGTTTAACATAGGTTAAAAAAATCATTTTTTTTTGGCATATTGCCCCCCTTACAAATTGAGAAACTGTTAAAATTCACGACTTCCTGTTTTATATTCCTTTAGCTTGATTCTGGCAAGAAACACTGAAATGATGGTCCTTTTTAAATAAAATTCATGCTGTCGCCTTTTAACTGCAAATTAACCCCAGTACATTTAGTAAATAAAGCTGTTAAGTAGGTAAATCTGGTTTATACTTGAATAAATTTTCTTTTAAATTTAAACTTACAACCTGGTTTAGGCTATCATAGACTCCCATTTACATCCTTGAACCCCCAAATTCTTTTTTCGCTGACGTGGACCCCTTGCAGTTCGTCATAGACCCCTGGGGGTCCATATAGATCACTTTGGGAATCACTGCTCTAACCACTAGGCTACCCACAGTTTATCTACGGTGGAGGCTGAATGTCTCTTAGATGCAGCAAATGAACTTATCTAGTTCATAAGGATAATACATGAAAGCAAACGAGTTAACATCATTATCTTGGCATTTATACTGATAACATACAATTTTATGACTACTAAGCAAATATTATTTTTTCAAACTCTCTCATGGAGAATAATCGCTCTAAGCACATACACATCAAACATAATTTTCTTTTAAATTTAATTTTTGATAAAATCTTTCGACTTAAATATAAAGGGTTTCCTGAAATTTAGTGGGCAGGATGAGTCATATCATTTGTAGGGGGAAAATATTCCATATCAATTGGTTAAGTAATGACGCATATTTTTGAAAATGTGGAAATTTGACACGCTCCATCACTTTATTAGGTACTGTGACCAAACTCTTCACAATTTCACAATGATTTTTTCATTCAAGTGATCTTACGTAGGCTACGCGATTAATCACACTTTTAGGGGAGAACAACATTTTACTGGTTTAGTTGAAATTTACGTTGTTTGAGTCAGGCTTTGAGAAAATGATGTCACCTAACTTTGACTTTGCATGAAAAGAAAGATATTGTGTGCTTATTATTCCAGGCAAGTTCTCCAGAAGATAGCCAATTTAGTTAAGATTCCAACTTGTTATTTCTATCACAACAATCATAGCGAACTTTTTTTAGTTGCAAAACATCTTCAATTTAAAAAGGACTCTGTTGACGCCCTTCGTCACATCGTTAGGGACTGTGATCAGAAATTTTACAGTGAATTTTTCACAAACGTGATCTTATATAACCGTACTATTAGCCACAGACACAAACAGAACAAAAATCTTTGCGGCTTTAGTTAAAATTAATGTAGTTTGATTTGATTTGAGAAATTGATGTTACCTAACTTTGGCTCTCTATAAAAAGAAAAACATGACATACAGCCCTAAGCAAGTTATTTGAAAAAAATTGACCATTTTAGTTAAGATTCTAAAATAGTACAATACTTGCTACTTTTCTATCCATAACAATTGTTGGTACTTTTTTTTTCAAGAAAATGACTTTAAACTCAAAAATAATAAAAAACCCTACAATTTTAAGTGTGTAATTCAAATTAATCAATAAATTTAAAAGTAAAATAGAAAACATTTAAAAAAAAACTTTTACGAATAAAATGTTTGAAGCGTTTGTCTTCAACACGAATGCAGGTTCTTCATTTTTCAAAAGTGATCGCTTGATGAGTCGTCTGTAACTGGCCAAATTTATTTCTTCTGATGCTTCAGCAATCCTTAGAAGCAGTTCTCTTACATTTTCAATTGGCTTAAAAGTAGGAGGTTGGTCACTTAATCCATTACATCTGGTATAAAACGTGTTTTGCTCCTTTACTTGTTAAAATGGAAAATTGGTTATTTATGCAATGTTTTGAAATTTTAAAAACACTGTGTTATGTGTAAGGGGAGAGGCAATTGTCTTAGCTCGAGAGCCCCATTGGGGGAGCGGATGATACCGAAAGGGCCAAGACTTTATAAAATGATTGCATTAATTAGCTAACTTTGCATCTCAGAAAAGGTATACATTGCACCATAAAAGTCAAAATGTAAGTTAAATAAAATAGGGCAGTTTTATTCAATTTATTTACTGTGCCAATTTCATATCTCTAGCTGAAAACAGATTTTATTTTAAAATCAGTTTAACGAGACAAATGTGTACCTTATCACACTTTTCTATAATTTTTTGAAATCTGGAGTGAGGTTGTGCTTGCTGAAATGCTCATCATAGCTTACAAGTTAATGTCAGTCAGCTTGCATCTATATTTACTTTTATTGATCTTTCTGCATTCTCTTTGCTCTGCTCACAAAATGTGTTGACCCAAATATAGACAACATTTTCCATTTATTCGGTTTTTGACTGACTTGGCAACCGACCCCTTCTTTTGTGGGTTTCTATTAACCAATTTCTGCTTTAACCCTTTATCAACCGACGCGGTACTTATAAGTACCACTCACTTCAAAATTACGTAAAATAACCATTTTTACGAATACTCTGATGATGCTTAGCAGGAATTTTCTTTTAAATCCACTCTTCCATGATATATGGCAGCAAGGGTTCTATGATGAGTATTTTAGCGGGTGAAGGTGAATAGTTTTATAGCAGAAATTGCGTTTTCAGCGAATTGCGAATATTGTCATTTTTTCCCCCGAAAAAATAGTTAATGTCAAAAGATAAGTGTCTTATTTTTTTTTTGTATGTTAATGAAGACCTTAGAAAACAATTTGACTATTTATTTTAAGTGAACAGTGTGTGTAATTAATTTTACAGTTGAATATCCTTAATTAATTAATTAGCTCTAACTGATTAAGTTTTCCAAAGTTGAGGATTTTGTTTATGTATATCCCTTAATTTTTAATGTAGTGATTCAAAAAAAAAAAAATATTGCATGAAAAAAATTGCAGTAAATCATAATGCAATAGATAAGGGGTTAAATGATAGTTTTTTCGTAGTAAAATTATTTCTCTTTCCGCATCGCGTGATGCATCAATTAAAATCTGAATCAAAAGTTATATTTTGACTTTTTCTATAGTTGCGTATATTAGAGTTTATGATCTTCATACAAAACGTGTATGCTTTTTCTTTTCCTTTTAGATTCATAATATAATTTTAGAAACGCTGTTGTTTATTTTGGATACTTTCAAACTGAAAAATGATCACCTGAGCACTCCTCCATTTGCTGTTCGACTCAAAGTACAGCCAGTCAGCTCTTATGCCGTCATCGTCTGTGATCCTACCATGGAAGAATTTCAAGATGCTTTCTTGATAGCATTTGATTACGTAAATATATACATTTCTTTGTAAATTTATACTTTACTTATTATAAATGTTTTTTTTTTCGATACCGATAATTTTTTTGAAAAATTTCAGTGCTCTATAAAAAAAAGTTTTTTTTTTCTTAAATATTTAGATTAACCAAGTTTTATCAAAAATACCTACTATGCAGTGCTGGATTGAAGAAGATACCAGTGATTCAAAGTTAAAAGTAGCTGTTACTGAATTTTGGATGAAGGAACTCAAAAGTGAGCTTAAAAATTCCATTGGAGAGTATTACGAAGAAATATTAAAGATGTGTGAAATATACAGTAAGTATTATACTTTTAAAAAACCTCCATGGATATGAATCTTTAGAATTCAGAATATTTATGAATGTAATTTATTACTAAAATTGACTCATACATGAAGAGTTAAAATCAAGTAAAATGTTCTTTACAGGACTTTAATACAGTTCTTGAGCATAAGAATTTTGTTTATAAAATGATTACTCACTTTCTCAATTTCTATTGATTTTTTAAAAGTTTGATTCTCGAAATTTCAATTTATTTTTATCAGTTAACTCAATTCCTACTATTAGCTCACACTCTGTATATATTTATTTATTTATCTTGGTGGAATTTTCAGTCGTTAATAAAATACATTTTAAAGCGGTCAATTGAGCTGAAATTTTATAAACATGATTATTTTGGATGACAATACAATAATTTAATTATAACTGATAAAAATTAATTGATTAAAACGAATTATTTAAAGAATTACAAATACAGCCATGTTGGCATCATTTTTGGCGACTTAGCGACCCATTTGGCGACTTGTGTCAAAATTTGAAAAGGTTTTTTTCTCACGTTTTAATGCATTCAGTTGAACTGAAATTTTATATACACGATTGTTTTTGACGTATAACTTTAATGATAATGTAAAAAAATTATCCCATTTAAATTTTTTGTGATTTTTGTCTTTGTATAATACATATTTATATTAATGAACTAAATTCATGATGGTCACATGAAAACGGCAATCCTGTTTCCCATTGATTAAAATTGCTTTAAAATTTTTCAACGTAAAGTTTATATAACTTTTAAAAATTTGATATGATTGGGAAAAGGTTCCCGTGTTAAAATTCTTCAAACAGTTTTAAAAATTTAAAAAAAAAATACTTACTTTATCGAATATTTTTTAAATTAATTTTGTTTAACTTTATTATTATATCGTTGAAAATATGTACTTTCTAAAAAAAATTTTCTAAAAAAAGAAAAAAGTTGGCAGCAGTGAAGCACGGGAATTTAAATTGGCTAAAAGGGTGTTTAAAGATATAATTAGACATCGCAGTAATTTATGAACTGTTTGGGCCCCAAAACACGGGGTCAGTTTCATGTGACTAATGACGTCATATGAATTTGTCATGTAACTATTTTAAAAAAAGTAGCTAAAAAAAAATTTTTTTTGTTTATCTTAGTAGGGTTGACTTTTTTTTTTATATTACTTTTTCTTCTTAAATCCTTTTTATTTTAACCAATTAGTAAAACGAAAGAAGGACCCGAATTTTTTTTGCCGTTTTTCAAACGAACTTTTCAATGTGTTTGCTTTTGCTGCTTTTAATGAAAAGGGGAAATTTTTAAAATATTTTTAATTTTTCATCAAAGATTTGAATATATTTTGTCTGTAAAATCTTTTACTGATGTCGAAAACTTTCTTCAAAAGGAACAAGACTTTTTTGATGTTTGCGAGGTGAGCATGAAAAATTCTTTTTTAATTATCAATCAAAGCAGAATTTCTTGAAATTGGGGGCGGCCCCCTTAGGGGCATGATAATGATACGGGGGAGGAGGGGGTGGATATCGAAAAATTAAAAATAATATAATCGGATCTCTGTATAACGAAATCGCTAAATCCCCAAAAAAATTCGTATATGGAAAAAATTTGAAAAGAGGTTCATCTTTTTAAAACTTTTTAAAACCCATAAAAAAAAATTTTTTAAAATTTCACTATATATTAAAAAAATAATTATTCCCCCTTTTTAAAAAAATATGTTTATATTATATATTTTACCCATCAAAAAAGAAAGAAAAACTACAAGGAAAACAAAAAAAAGAATGTCGAAGATTTCATTGTCTTTTCAATATTAAAAAATAATTTTATTCTAAAATTAATAAATTTTTAAGACATTTTATATAATTTAAAGCATAAAGTAATAAAATAATACATTATTTTATAATTGTCGGGGACTCGGGACAACCCACTGGGGGGGAAAAGATGATATCGAAATGTTTCTAGTAACTGGGAAATGGGGTTAAAGTTCATCTTTGAATGAAACGTCAAACTCTATTTCTCTCGGCAAGTTAGGATCTAATAAAACCAGTTCAAGATTTATGACCACCGAAAAGTCAAAAGAGAATAACTTGAAATTTTTTCGAAAACTTTAAAAAAAGGAGAACAAAAAAATTTAATCCCAAAAAAAAAAAGTTTTTTTAAGAAAAAGCACTTCTATAGGGATTATTTTACGAAAAAAATCGTGAAATGTTAAGGTTCCCGGAAAAAGTTCGCTATATAAAAAATTCCAAATATAGAGGGTTTGTTTATAGAGATTTGACTGTATTTAAAATAATTATTAATTTACTGAAAGGAAGCAAAATAAAATACATTCTGACATAATAAAAAAAATAAAACACACATTCACACTTATATAATACATTTGTAAATGTAACCGTACTGCACAAAGTATTTAATAATTTTTATCAATACTAAATTAAAACAAATTTAGTAAATTTTAAACTTCCATGGGCTTGCAAAGAAAATTTAATATTTTTCTTGATAAAAGAGGTTTATAATTAAAGTCGTAGTAAAATTTAAAAAACATCGTGTACGAGTTACGGCGATTTTTCTAAAAAAAAACCGGCATGTTTCTTCACATTCAACATTGCTGAGTAATATAATATACTTATAATATAATATATCTAAATCTTGCAAAATAATTTAGTCTTTAATAAACAAAAGTCTGATTCTCCAATTATGAAATTCTGATTATTCGGCTCCCCCCCGAATCCCTGTTATATTATTCAATTATTTGATTTTTTCAATAAATGATGATGATGATGTCGTGTCCCTTACGGAAGTGCTTCGCAACCTTTTTATCACTGCGGACCGGTCAAAGTTTGATAATTTTACCGCGGCCCGCTGAGGGTAAGACACATTGATTGTTTATATTTTAGATTGTTTTGATTTAACAATTGTAATTTAGTTTCATTTAAATATGCCTTCAGAATAAAATATAGTTACACCAAAAATGAATAAAAGTGATTTTACGTGGAAGATAAAGTGATTTCTGTGGAAAGTTGCGCAAATCCGAGAGAAATGCACCACTTTAAATA
Organism: Trichonephila inaurata madagascariensis; assembly: GCA_019973955.1. NCBI lineage: Eukaryota > Metazoa > Arthropoda > Arachnida > Araneae > Nephilidae > Trichonephila > Trichonephila inaurata. Next base: position 465,739 of record BMAV01025644.1, on the reverse strand, counting down.
AAATGGCAATATTTTAATGTTCTTTAGACGGCCCGGCACCATTTGATCCACGGACCGGGGGTTGCGGATCACTACCTTACGGGACCAAATTAGACAGTACCATGAGTTCAGATGACTGTTTTAGCGATGTGTTCAATATTATCCACATAGATGTTTGTGGACGAAAACAGGCCCATTATTTCTTGTAGAGCTGCAAGAATAGCTGGACGGTTAAAAATATGAGCAGAGGAGCTAGCTCTGCATCTGAACAGTTATCATAATTCCTATACGTTCTTCTACCATCCCTTTTAATCTTCATTCCTCTGTAGTGACCTGTTCTTAGTCTAGCAATTGGCCTTGTTATAAGGCGGTCTTCACTTATATTACAGAGATAATGCTTTACAGTAATTGATTTCCCTCTCAATTTGAATTTTGCGATAGCATTTGTGTCTAATAAGGTAACATTGGACAAAGTTGTCTTTATTCAGACTTCTAGCCTCTTCCGCCAGTTTAAGTTTATCCGCATTTGCAATGCTGTATGTCAACATTTCATTGAATTATTCTTCTGCTAAAAAAGAACTATCTGAAGTTTTTTTTTATACACCCCATTATACTTTTAATAAATTGTATTTATATTTTATTATATTATTTTTAGCGTTTGAAGTTTTATTTGGAGAAAAAAGCAGAAGTCAATAACTTGAACAACCAGAAAGAGCTCCCTCTGATGTGCATTGATTTGAGTTTCTTCAAAGCGCAACTAATTGCTCTGCATGATAATTTAATCGACCAGTTGAAGACAGCTGCGTGTGAAATGTTGAGTAATATAAAAAGAGGGTACGTATACATCAAATAATTAATTATTAATTTTTCAGAATTGTTTTAAATACTGAATAACCATATATTCCCATAGATATAATCGTATTTTTGAAAAAGGGGTGGTTGCGGTAGCCTGGTGGTCAAGGTCACGGACACGTGACCGGTGTGTTATGAATTCGAGCCACAAATGTCACTGAAAACCTACCGTGTAGAGGGCTGATGCATGTAAAATTGGCTGAAGCTTAAAGCCCTTCCGTTTAGCGTGGTGTGGAAGTTCGGAGAGAGTGGTGCCAGCTCTGGTGTCTTCCTCATCATGTGATCATGATTTAAACTGCTGTTTGTAAAAAAATGTAACACCATGAAGGAATCATCAGAATTAAATAAAATTTAATGCACAAACAACTTGTATTAGTACAAATAAATGACAAAATTTTCAAAGCAAAAAAACAATATTAAGTGTCCAAAATCATCAGTATTTGATGTCGCCACCACGCGCAGCAATAAGTGCTGCTATACGACGTGGCATGGAGTCAAACAGACTTTGAATGTTTGCTTATGGAAGAGAATTCCATATTGTTTGTATGCGCAGCAAAAGTTCGTCTTTTGAAGCTAAAGGACGCGGATCACGAACGAAACGTCGACTAACCAAATCCCACACGTGCTCAATAGGTGACATGTCCGGTGAATAAGCAGGCCAAGGAAGAAGTTGCATGTGTTGGCTGAACAGAAGTCTCGAACAGTCTTTGCAACATGTGGGCGTGCATTATCCTGCTGAAAGATAGCTCCAGGGATGCCTTGAAGGAAGGGAATGACTTCCGGCTGTAGCACTTCACGGACGTACCTGTTGCTATTGAGATTATCCTCAATTCGTAGCAAATTGAATCGTCCATGATACGAAATCGCACCCCAAACCATAACTCCGGGTGTTAAGCCACTATGTCGTTCGATAACGCACTCTGGAGTCGGTTCACCGGCATAGGGTCCTAACACTGTGACATTTTAACCATCCTGCGATAGCTATGACGTGTTGGATCCGCGTAAAGCCTAGAGGTTGTGGGGATTATCTAAAAGGATGAGACATTTTATAATTCTTAATACAACTTTATTAAGAATAGACAAATTATATATCTAATGAACAACTTTCTTTAAGTGAGAATAAGCCACAAATTAGATGAATATTTAAGTCAGATCGCACAACTAGATCACTTATCCTAGGTATAGTTAATTATCTCCCTAATCTAGCTTTCTATATTATAATATCCTTGAATAACCCTCCTACCTTGGTTGAAAACTCATCTATTCTGCTTCTTGTAAATAGGTGTACTCAGGTACATTTCTCTTCTTATGAATATTATTAGCGACGGTTGGGCGTTTCCTTCTTCCTTGTGGTAGGCCGTCTAACACTTGTTCCGAACTTTGTTCCGCACTAAGCTTTCTCTAAAAATTGCCATTTTCTCTCACTAAACCTTCTATCCTTTTAAAGTATATCTTATTTGCATTTTGCTTTGTTTTCTTCTTGGTATTGGGTTGGAAAAGTTTTTCCATTAATCGTGGGCCCTCAAAGAACTAGGAGTTATTTAGAAGAAGAACGCGAGAGATGTCCAACACGGAATCGCCATCATGGTCCCACAAATTGAAGCGTTATTCATTTGGGAAAAGACAACTTGGTGCCAATCTTCTTGCCAGGCTCTGTGCTCGTGAGACCATTCAACCAACCGTCTAGGTTTGCCATGAGGATCAAGATAAAGGCACCCTTCACGCAATCCACGGTGCGAGCAGACGAATTGACAAAGCCGACATTAGTAACCGCGTAACAACGTGCTGCCAACTGCCTGGAGGAAACTATACGGTGATTCACCGCCATGCGGACAGGTGTCGTCGTCGGCGCTGACGTCCCTTCCCTCGTCTTTGCCAGCTTTTCGAGTTGTTCGGGTTCGTCGGTTCATTTCTTAAAATCCCTACTGTGGAACTGTTCCACTGCACACGAGGTCCTATTGCGCGATAAGAAAATCTTTCTTCTCGAAGGTCAATAATCCTCCCCCTTTCAAACTCCGTAAGTTGTTGGAATTTCTCCTTATTTCATCGTAGATGCATACTTAGGTCTCACTAAACGTTCGCAACTAACAAATAATCATAACTATTTTCAACGTCCCTCTACAGCCCTCTATTTATACACCTTCAGCATCAGTTCAGAGGGCGCTTCGCACGCCACGCATGCGCAGTGACTGAAACTTTACTATTTTACGTAACATCCTATAACTGATATTTACTGTAAAATTCATTTAATTCTGATGATTCCTCCATGGTGTTGCATTTTTTACAAGCAGCAGTGTAAAATTATGAGGTCCGTCGCCAACAGCCCTCTTGTTGCTTGTAGTGAAACGTAAATAAGCACTCATCTCCAAAAAAAGGGCAATGAATTTTTTACTTACTTTTTGCATGTACCGTGAATATCAATAAGATAACAGTGTGGCGTGTAAATAACAGTAATTCAAAAATATTGAAAATTGCTTAAAACATAAAACATTTATAACATTCTTTTTGGTTAATTCTGATTCCAATTCTCTTAGTATACGTATGTGTATTAACGTATGTATTTCTGTCTAGATTTGATTTTCTGTGGAAACAAAGTACTTTTTAAATTAAAAGATTCGCATTTCTCTGAGTGTTAGAGAATTACGGGTACTTACATTAAAGACACGGATCATAATGGTAAGAAAAGTAAAGGTTAACCCAGGGGTCGGCAGCCTGCGACTTGCGAGCCACATGCGGCTCTTTGGATGTGAAGCTGCTGTCTTTAGTTCCTTAAGCAAATATTATTTATTTTATTAATAAATAAATAAATAAAAATCGTTCTGAGAATTGATTAACGAGGATTAGGTACCGTTTCTCATCTCTCAGCCAATTTGTAACCCGCTTCTTTTCACCGCGCCCTCCCCGTGAAACGCGTCGTCAGTCCGTCGGAAAGCTGTCGAATGGACACCGTTGTCGGATATTTCATGAAGCGTTTTAATTTCAACGCAAGACAATTCTGGCGTCTTCACCAGTGCGCTTTGGCTAAAAGACGTTTGCGTGTTTCCAGTAGAAGATTTAGAAGCGAATTATCTTCTCAAAGGTATGTATGTATATAGATAATAGTAAAAAAAACCGAAGTAAAGGTAGGTAACATAATATTATATTTTTAAAATATATATACATACATTACTTATTATACATATTTTTTTCCAAATGAGATATATATACCTAACTCCTTTTTGATGTCAATGAGAATTGTCAAAAAAGAAAAACAAAGTAGCACTACTGTTGATATATTGTCGCGAACGTGTTTTTATTAAAATATATATTTAATAATAAATTATCTATGCCTTATTATTTATCTAATTTATAAACTTTTTATTATTTAAAAATTATCGTTAAAATACAATTATACCTGTAAGTACCCTAAATTGTTATTTAATAAACCTATTTTCGAAACCCCAGGATCAAAAGTAGGTAGTATTTGCAGCGTTTTAGATTGTTTATAGTGCTTCATAATTTTCTATTGATTTCGGCATAGCTGGCATAAAGTACCCTTTACTCGTAAACTAAGTATCTAACATTTTCCAAAATTAAAAAATAAAAAATGTGTGTAGACTGCTTCTTTGTATAAAACACGTTTTGACAAGTCCGTTCGTGTCAGTCATCGATCACCACACTCGGGAGGCTTCCACAGATGCGATGAAACTATGTACTTTTAGTCAATCAGTACATGAGACAGTGTTTCGTGTCATAAAAGTACGTTTATTTTGGTCAATTAAATTATTAGAGAATTATTTATTTTATTTAGGCAAAGTATTTTAATTGAGAAATATCGTTGTAAAATGTTTTTTGATAAATTATATTTCATTATGCCCTGCTTCTCGCATGTATTTACCTAGGTATACGTTGACATAGTAAATATTTGCAAAACTTGTGTGTGTCTTCTGCTGTTTTGGATACCTAAATAATAATTTTAAAAATTCTTCATGCTTCACCTCAAGCATGGCATACACACACACACACATACACAATAAATAAATAAAAAACTGAAGAGCATCGAGAATTTAATCGAGATTGGACGGAGTCATTCGCTTTTATATGCAACTCAGATGGCCTTCCGACTTGTCTCATTTGCCACGAAAAACTCGCACACTTAAGAAATCAAATTTAGCGAGACACTTCACTACAAAACATACTCAGTTTGATAGTAAATATCCAACCGGTGAAGAACGAAAAAAAGCTGTCGACGAACGCCAAAAACAAAAACAACGATCAAGTTCTATATTAAGTAACTGGGGAGAGACGCAATTCGCTGGGCAAGTAATGTTGTTCCGTTAAGCTTCGCGGTATCACTAGAATTGCAAAAAGACAAACCATTCACAGATGGTGAATATGTCAAAGATTGCTTCATACGTGCATCTGAAGAACTTGTTTCGTACTCAAAACAAAACCAAAGTAAATCTTGAAAACCCAAAGATTTGCTACTACCATCTGCTATAACAATACAAGATAGAATACAAAACAAGTTTTCACAAATGTAACTTATTTTGCAGGTGGAAGATATTCAACTTTCTTCTGCCTTATATCACTCCCATATAGATGAGTCTTATGACATAAAAGACATGGCACAAGTTGCCCTTATCTGCTTTATATTGATCAGTGAGACGCCTTATGTCTGAGAGGACGTTGGCGGGCGTAATTTAAAAAAAACCCAAGCGTTCTTTGTTAGGTAGTATGCGCGTCTTTCGAAGGTCCAAAAGAAGAACTCCCCTGGTGATTGCTACCGCGCTCGGGACCAACTAGAAAGGAAAGATAAGCGAATGCCCCGAAGATTGGCCAAGATCGATTTAAATAAAATCGTTTCAATAGCAACTAATAGATCCAGAAGTATGACAGGAAAATAAAGGGCAACAGCCATTCTTCAGCAAAATAAACTACGAAAATTTACGTTTCAATACATAATACACCAAGAAGCGCTTTGTGCTCACTATTTCCAGCCGAAATAGTTGAGGCCATGAATTTGCGACGGTAAGATTTTAACAGCATCTTGTCAAGCACTCCCTACCATCGCCAGTTTAAAGACTCTTAAGCGAAATGGAGATTCAGTATTCCGACCTCCTTCACACAATAAAGTACGATGGTTTTCCAAAGATGAGGTGTTCAAATGTTTTGTTTAGCCAAGAAATGAAATAAATACATTCTCAATGAAAAAGCAATAATCACCCTGAATTAGAGAACGATTAATGGTTACAAAAATTTTACTTTTATGTGGTGGATATCATGTGCCGAAATTAAATGAGCTGTGTGTGCGTGTGAATCTAAAATTGTAAGGAATGGGTTCCTTCAGTCTATGTTTTGGTGAAGAATTGGTTTGTTTCTGAAGAAATATTAATTCTTTTATGGTGTGTTGAAATATTCAGAGCAGTAAATTGCTTCATTTTCACTTCTAAAGCAATATCAAGTGATGGAAAAACTACAGTGCAACTGTTGACAATGAATTTCCTTTCAGCACAGTTATAAAAATTATATGGATGAATTTGCTGGACAGATTTGAGCAATTCAAAACCAACAAAACCACACTCTAGCACATAGGTAAATCCTCTCAACGCAAATAGTGTAAACGAAATTCACATTGAGACATTTGGGAATTGATACTGGATCTCAGTAGTACGGTAATTGATCGATTTTAGCGTGCATCCAATTGCTGCTCCGGAACCGTGATTTGCAAAAGCGCATAAAATAGATAACTTTCATGGTAGCTTTTTAGTGTCACTCAGATGAATACATGTATAAAATTGTTTTAAGGACATTTTGACAAAGAAAAATATTTAAATACAATATTTTGGCAAAAATTAACTTAGGAATAATATTTTTTCAAAAATGTTCCCCTTCTGTGAAAAATTTTATTATAATAATATCTGTCTGTATATATACTCAGACCTCTCTATATGGCCCTTCCTAAACTAGAATTTTTAAAAAATTCACATTATTTTCAGAGTTACCAACCTACTGCACATGTATATATATATAAGTATAATTATTGGCGCTTTTATTCTTAAAATTGTTCCCCTCTGTGGTTACTCTCCTCTGTAAAAATTTGATAAACCTAATTCTAAGTTGTTATATTTTCCAAAATTTAGTCCTTTGTAGAGAGAGGTCTCAGCCATACAGCAAAAATATTATTATAATAGAAGCGTTTTCACAAAAGTGAGCAGTTTTGAAGAAAGATTATTCTAAGTTAATTTTTGCCAAAATATTGTATTTAAATATTTTTTCGTCAAAATGTCCTTAAAACAATTGTATACATGTATTCTAATCTGCGATGAATTAAATATCATGAAAATTATCCATTTATGCGCTTTTAAAATCACGGGGTTCGAACGTAGTCGGATAACCTTAAACGGTAAAGCTTCTTTGTGGAGTGTGGAAAATTTACAGAGTTGAAAAGCAAGTAGGAGGTCCAGAAATGTGTGTGTACGTAACGCAAACAAAGTTGACAGCATTAAAAGAAACGTCGCGAGTTGAGGCACTTATAGCACGGCGCTTGGAATAGTAAGTGTTCCAGATTAAGCGCAGTGAGGTGAAGAAGATATTTCTGTGAGTGCTGACTATCTTCGATCGGGACATATACCGCAAGAGCAAAGCGTTTTCTTGCTTGGATATATGTACTAAAAAAAGTAAAGTAAGAAGCCAACTAACAAATAAAAAATTCTTTATAAATCAGTGTTTGGAAACTTAAACGAACAAAGCTAATATGAGCCAAATTTATCCAAACTTTCTAAAATCATGCAAAAGCCAACGCCTCATTGAATTCCGTTGCTCAAATGTGCTGTTATTGTTTTTTTTTATTTTTAAGTACAAGCTACATTGTTTAGTAAAGTTTAAATTTCTATTTGAATAAACCATGCAAAAGCTTCAACGTCTCTATTGAAGTTTAAATTGTTTTGCTATTGATGTACAGGTTAGTAAGCAGTAAAAGTAAATGTTTAATCGTTTTAAATTTTATTTAAATACTAAGTAATTATCCAATACGCCATATATATATTGTCTACCTTCTTTGTGAAAATACTACTTATATATGAATAGTATTTTTTCATATGAATAAATAATAGATAGTTTTTTTTTATCAAAAAACTTTATTTTATGCAAGTACTATTTATTGTTGGCAAGAAAAAAAAATTTTGTGGCCCTTTAAAAACTTTTAAACTTTGTAAATTGTAATGTTTGGCTCTTCCGACTTAAAAGGTTGCCGACCCCTAGGTTAACCCGATCGACTTTTTATAATAAATGAAAACGTAAGTGCAATTTAAAGTTTACATAAAGAGTTTTTTCAACAATTTTCTATGGGGAAGTGTTTTATTTATTCATATTGATTTTTATTCGTATGAATTTGTATTGATCGTATGTAGGAGCAAAATTTTTACACACCACCACCTGTGTTGTTTTCATTACTAATATCACATATATTATGAAATTCAATGTTTTATCAACGTTGATGACCATCGAAAACGCAACACAAATAGATCCAAAAAGCGGGAAATTTGTACCATGCATAGACTTTGTGAGATATGTAAGTGGTAATAAAAAAAATACATTGGAGGTCACATGCAAATCATTTTTCCGCTAGTAGTACCATTTACAAGCGAAATGTAAGAGGGCAAAATAAGTGTTGTTTTTAAGTGCTGGAGTTGTGTTTTTCCAATACTTTTTTCTTGTGAAGTTTTTGTATACCTCGTCAAAGACTACGGAAGTCAGCCGAGCACATTTCTGAGTTTAACAATGGAAGAATTTTAGCTTATAAAAATTGCGCATTATCCTTAAAAAAAACCTGGTACACGTGTTCCCTGAAATCAAGCCATAATGATGCGAATATATAATCGGTGGGTACAGGAAGGTCAGATCGACCAATGAGAAGGATAACACCAGTTTCATGATGTCACCAATATTATGAGGACAGAAATCCTCAATCTGCTGAAAGGATCGAAGAAACTTTGAGAACTTTAGTGCGTAGAAATGTTGAGCAACAATATGTCGGCCCGTAACATTCAATGTCGCTTACAGCAGAAAAGTATTTTCGTAAGGCATTCATTACTGCTATTATCTTTGACTGTAAAACACAGAAATGACTACAATGTTGTATTGAATACCGGACGGGGACATATCAGTGATATGTTATTGTTTTTTCAGATGAATCATAATTCTACTTACAACATCACAATGGTCATATTCGAGTCTCTTGGCTCGGCGGCGAGAAATTGCATGACTCTTTATCTGGTGTTATAATTTGGCGTGCCGTTAGATTTTACTTCCTCACCACTTTAAAATGCTTTACTGGTATACTCAACAGCCGCCACTACGTCTCTAAAGTTTTGAAACGTGTTCATGTCCCTTACCTCTAAGACTTCCTGCAGTCGTAATGGCCAAGTGACCCTAACTGCGAATTCAAAACAGAAATTTAAAAATTCTCATTAAAGTGAACAAACACTGTTGTGTCTGGCGGTATCTACAAAAGCCAGTAACCGCCTTCGGACAGGAGTGATCACTTTAGTCTAGTGGTATGTTACGTGCTTACGAATCTATAAGTCGCGGGTTCTAATCCTCCGACATTGTACTTAATGTGCATGTTATTACAAAATGTTTTTACGTATTACTTAGTATTACAGTAGTTGTTACACTTAGTACGTATTTTTACAGAAGTTGGGCAAATGTTATAGATTTTCAGTTTTGAAAGTGTTGCACATTTTATTACAGATGATCAACATGTTACATATTATCACATGATGATATATGAGTAGCATTAATCAATAAGTTACAATGCTATCAAAAGTCTACCTTTGACATATGTATTCCAGTTAAATGAGTTATTAACAAGTTTGTTTATAAGTTTCTTAAGGCATTTTGTGACGGGCTCGCGCGTCTTTCTGTAACATAACCTCTGGGTTCTTTGACGGCCAAGATTAATGGCAAATCTTTTCCAACCCAAATCCAAGAAGTGAAATGCGATTGTGAAATGCAAATAAGATAGCTTTTAAAAGAACAGAAGTTTCAGTAAGCAAGATGGAAAGTTATGTTAGGAAGAGATAGAGTGTGAATTGACAGCCTTCATAAAGTTACCGAGATTATCAGCCACATTGATACAAGGTGCTTACCATTGCACGCGCGCCCAGGTGCTTCGTACCTTGATAGAACCTTAGCTTGAATTAAGGTAGGACTGATTATTTGATGTTAGGACTTGTAATATTATCAGAATTGAAAGTAGACGGATAATATAATTATTTAGATAAGTGGTCTAAGTTACGCGATCCAGTTTAACTATTGCTGTGTGTTTGGTTTATTAGATTCTCATTTATTAAAATTTATCTAAATTATTAGAGATTTAAGTTATATTCTTAATAAAGTCATATTAAGAATTTTAAAATGTCATTCAATTTGACAATCCCACACCTCTAATTCACGCTGACAATCAAAGATATGGTCACCATAGAACGACCATATCACAATTTGTTTAACAAGTTTGCCGCTTAAGGATATGTTTCATGTTCCCCTTACAAGAACACTAGGTTTCATTTTCTTGGATAACTTCAGATATAATATGAATTGAGATAGGGAGAAACGGGTGCCATATTAAAACTGGAAAGGGAAATCCACTTTCCTGCTACCGTCGTATTCTTGTTTCATCTCGGTACATTTTCTGTTATATCCAATTAGTTTATTAAAGTTTTCATCTAATATTTAGTAGATAGAGAAGACTTAGTCTAAGTCTTTTTCTACTGAAACGCTTAAATTGAGCTGAGATTACATCAAAACATTTGATTGATAACTCGTATCAGTTGAATCTTATACCTTGTATACACGATTAAATATTCTAATATGAAGTAAATCATGCATATTGCGCAGTACCATTTCCAGTCATATTTTAGAACTATTTAGGTTAAAATGACATTAATTGAAGAATGTCTTTGTTCGCAGATTGTGTTCAGAATTCGAGACTTTGCAAAAAAAACTCTTGACTGTTCCGGAAACCGCCAAGGAAATGGTTGTCTTAACCGATCTGTTTGACAAGCTTCGGGCTAACGAGTTTCAAGACTTGCTGGCGAAAGTCAAGGTAAAAATTACTTTCTCACTCTAATTCATAACAGTTTATTTTGCTTAAATGTTAATTCTTTCGAATTTTGCCATTAGGATGCCTTATCAAAGACGATTGTTTTAATGAACCTTATAACATTAGGGCCAGAAGAACTGAAAATAAATTCAGAGCTACTCTTATGGCCCAAAAGGATGAAACCTGTTTTTAAGAAATGTGCAAAGGTAATAACTTGCCATATGCAATATTTTTCACTTTGTTGTTTTTAAGGAATAAAATGAATACTTTGGTTTGCATTTCAGAACCTAAATTCATTTGAATAAAATTGAAATTAAAAAAAGAAAAATGTTTGTTCTTATCAGCAGTAGCTGTGTTTGTGAATTAGAGGGGTAAGGGGAGCAAAAAATTTATAAAGATAACAAAAATTACTGGGGATGAGGTGAGTATAAGGCAAGAAAGAGAAATAAATAAATAAATAAAAATTTTGCTTCAAAATGGTAACTTTTTGAAGCTTTCTGAGCGAAATCGACTAAAAAGTAAAAAAAATTGGTAGTTTACTAACTTTACAGTAGAAATATTAGTTTTTTTTAGTTTTGGATTAATATTACTCAATCTTACTTTTGACTCAATCTTGCTAGAAGAATAATATGCTAGTCTACTTTTTGCTTTAGCGCTATTTGAACCATTTATCGTCGATGGCGATGTACACATCTTAATAACCATGCATTGCGTATCTCCGCTATATTTATATATATATATATAATTCCTACTTTTAATCTGTTAATAAAAAATTTAATTTTTTTTCTCCGAATGGGTGACCACTTTCTTGCCGCCAATTACAGCTCTGTCACACGTAAATTTTCTTAAAAAAATTACAGTTATACACTTTATTGCTGGCGATTAAAGATGTGATTTCAGAAAGAGAAGCAAATAACAAAGTTTTACTTTTTATATGTATGTAGCTAGTAGGAAGGAAACATGATTCAATTGTTAGGCAATTCGGTGATATACAGCAACGATTCTCAACTCCCAGGCCGCGGACCGGTACCGGTCTATGGATCTAATGGTACCAGGACGCTTATGGAATATTAAATTATTTCTATTTTATTTACTTTGGTGTATTTCTCTCGGGTTTTTTGCGACTTTCACTTTATATTAACTTTTTTGGAGTAACTGTATTTTATTTTGAAGGCATGTTTCAATGCAGAGAGTTAAATTAAAATTATTAAAGCGAAACAATCTAAAATATTAATAATCAACGTTCTCCCTTCCCCACTTCAGCGAGCCGTGGTAAAATTATCATACGTTCACCAGTTTGCAAGCGGTATAAATGTTAGGAAGTGCTGATATACATGATCCAAAATTGGTTACACAGATGTAACCTCTGGCAGCTAAAATTTCCCTTACCGGTGGGGTATCTAACTGTGCTTAGATAACAGATACGTGCAAGTCATTCCATGTTGCTTCAAGTCTGGGCCACACTGCATCATTCAAGAGCGGCGGTGGACCAACCTCTCATCAACCCATGACCAAATGTTTTTAATGGGTCAGAGATCAGATCTGTCTAGGGAAACAGTCGAACACCTTCTATGTCGAAGTAAATCAGGACACGAGCCCTTGAAGCCCTTGGCCAATGCGAGTAACAATATTGCGAAACGATAAATCGCATACTCATTTATCCACATTCCTACCGCTATCGAATTATGACAAATTCTCGTAGCTGTTTCTTTCTTCTTATAAGAGACATAACACTATCTTCTCAGAAACAACCAATAAAGCCCTCGTGTAGCTGAACAGTGCGACGTTAATAGTCAATCAATCAATCAATCAGAAACAACCAACATTCAAATGCGGTTTCCAAATGGGAAACCTGCTACGTAACTCTCCTTTGATACAAAGTTTAAGATCCCGTTCCCCCCTCCTGCATCATTCGATGGCTTTTAAATGTTTGTAATTCGTATATTCTTTCTTTCATGCAAGTTTGATATTTGTACCATCTCTCCATGATATTACAATGACCAGGAGTGCGCGCGCGCTTATATCTATATACAAATATGAAATAAGACTAAGATTTATACATATAAAATTTTTGATAATTTCAATATTAAGAAAACTTACTTCATTGTGCAACAATTTTAGATTCTGGAAGAGTCTAAGATTCGTTTTGAAGAGAAACTGGCTGCAGTGATTCGAAAAGTGAAAGTGGACTTGCAAAACCTTGCTGAACATACATCTGATTTAGAAATTTTAGGGGACATTTCTATGATTCAAGAATACAGGAAGGAAGCTTTACAATTGCGAAAACGAGTCAAAGCTGCTGAGGCTGCCATAGCATGGATAAATGAAGTATTGATTTACATTTGCAACCATTAGTTCTTTTTGTTTGTATTTTAGTGAATGAAATATTTTTTAACACTCCAGAAAAATCAGAATTTCAAGTGAATGTTTTTAATAGTATAATTTTCAGCTACTTATGTAAAATGTTAGTATTTAATTAATCTTAAGTTAAAACTAGGTTTAGAGAGTCAAATTTAAATAGATTTTGAAGGATGCGATTCTCGATAATGTGCATGTGAAATTCGAATACTGACGTTTAAACATTCCAGTATTTTTGCTCCGCTTAACTACACCAGTGGTTATGAACTTTTCACTTTATTAGGCCGTATTAAACTTTATTCAGATAAACCCCATTCAAGAAACTTTGATTAGAATTTTGAATTGTGCTTAAATGAGGTATTCAAGACATACGTAATTTTTTATACCTTATTATTATTATTTTTGCTTTAATTATAATCATTAAAAAGGAAGAATTTTTTTGTTTTGTTTTTCTCTTCTGTACTTAAAGTAGTTCATTTTAAGATATCCGACTACGTTCGGAATCGTGATTTTGCAGAAGCGTAGAAATGGATAATATTTATGATATTTAGTGTTACTTAGATTAGAAAATGTATATAAAATTGTTTTAAGAATATTATTACAGTAAAAAATTATTTAAGTACAATATTTTTGACAAAAAATGAACATAGAAAGAGCAATTTCCAAAATATTCTCCTTTTGTGAAATATGCTTCTATTATAATAACACACTGGTGTGCAAAACTTAAGCAACAGGTGGGTTTATTGCCATAATTTCACGAAAAATCATCTGAGAGACATGAAATTCTGAAATGTGGGAGAGTATTATGTACGTAAAGGATGACGAAAGCATCGGCGCTGAAAAAGGAATACAACGCATACGGTATGGAATCAAACAAAACAAGCTTTATTGAACGCATAGTATCGTGACTCATGATTGTCTATCAACAGGAAGAACAACAAGCAGATGTTCCTTAATATGGTATATGCCCTCCTTACTCAATGGTTTGCTTTGCACCGTCTCCCATAGTCAGAACCAGCTGGTGCACATTTCTTGAGGTAGGGTGCCCATTCTAAATAACATCTGTTTGGGTTGTTGGTTGTACCCGGGATGATGTGAGCGTGTGGCAATATCCCCCAAAGCACCCACATTTTCGAGGGGATTTAAATCGGGAGCACGCTGGCCAATCCATTAGTGATATCTTCACTTTAACTCCCTCGAAAGGGGTTGCGATGTGGCAGTGCATTGTCATCCATAAAGATGAAGTCTGGGCAAGGCACCTCGTAAAGATGCAGAGGGGGAAAAAGGCCTCCTCACAATAGCGATCCCGGTTCAGACCCTCTTGAAAAAAACTCAGTTCCGCCGTTCGCATAATGCCAACCCAGACAAGAACCCAGGACCACCGAACGATTCTTTTCCTTATTTACTGGGGTAAAACCGGGGCCCATCTCTTCCCCCAAAACAAAACGCCTTTGGGAAACGCCTTTTACTGAACCGGGCCCTTTATCCGTAAAAAGAAACCCATATTGATCCGGTTCAGTTTTTTTGCTCTGTCCCACTGTAAACGGTGGCCTCGGTGTCCATCTTTCAACGGGAGGCAGCGTTCAGGACGGGGGGAACAGGCCCCTTTGTGAAGGCGCCTGGCCACAGTAAACCCTACACTTGTCGACCTGTTGCTGTACGTTTTGAGCAATGGGCGTTGCTGCTGCTTCAAAATTTTTTTGCCTGCAGGATGATATATCGGGCATCCCGCGTTATCGTCCCGGGGGGCCACACCAAACCTTTTTCAGCTGTACCCTGGGTTTTGGGAAAGCTTTCCGCGCGAAACAACTTTGTTGATTCCCAACTCGCAGCTACATTGGTGACAGTACGCCCCCCCTCCCAAATTTTTCCGATCATTCTTCCCCGTGTGAAATCATCCGTATTTCTTCTGCCATTTTTCACGAACGACTACTGGCACTTGCAGAGTAGGGGTGAAGGTCTCCCTCCTTCATTTCATTCTACTTTGGAGCGCGCGCCCACATCACGCGTTTTTCGTACGCTACATCGCTTTGAAGTTTTGTTCCGATATTTGCATACGCATGACGTTTCTACTGCTTCGTGTTCCCCAAAATTTTTTCCAAAAGGACTTAAATTTTTTACATTGTTGCAAGTTTTGCACACCAGTGTATTTTTACCGAATAGCTCAGACCCTGTACAGAGTAACTAGAAATTTTGAATCATAAAACAAAGGGTTTATCCATTTTTTACGACAACAGGGGGAAAAATTTTAAGAAAAACGCCGATAATTATTTTAATGGGTTTTTCTTGAAAATAATTGAAAAAAAAAAAATTCACACTCCTGTGGAGAAAAGTCTTTTATTTTATAAGAAAATTTTATTTAGAAATTTTTTTAAAAGGGGGGAAAATTTTTTAAAAGATTTTCCCCAAGTTAATTTTTTGAAAATTTATTTAATTTTTTTAAAATGTCCTTAAAAACTTTTTCATACATTCTAATTAATGAATAAATTCATGAAAATTAATTTTCTTTTTTTTAAAAATTAACTTGGAAAAAATTTTTTACAAACAAAAATTTTCCAAAAAAATTTTTATATTTTCATGAGATTGCAATTAAAAATTTTTTTTTTTTTAAAAAACTTTACAAAAGCAAAGCCCAAAATTTAAAAAAAAAACTTTTTTAAAAAATAAAAAGGGAAAAAGGGCCAATTAATTGGAAAAATGCGATCGGACCATTCGTACAACTTTATCAACTGTATATCAATTGGGATGAAGCAGAAAAAGAGTAAGAAACTATTCACAATTCTTCTTTTAGATTCTTATTTTGTGTATTAGTTTAATGTAACACAGTGGAACATCTTATCTGTTGTGCTGTGCTGCGTTGTATGTTTGGCAATGTGTTTAAATTCTGAATGATAGAATATAACCATTAATTCTGATTTGTGTCTTACAAGTGGAGGGCATAACTAAGGGAATGCATTTTGGGACGAGACTTGGTGTAGTAGAACTCCTATAGGGTGTTGAACCCTCAATATATTAGCGCCGAACGGCCAATCAATTCGGAGAAAATAACGTTCGAAATTCATGCTTAGCTTTTATACAATGAAGTTTTAATTTCCTCTAGCGACACAGTGGCATATGTGTAACGCACCTGCTTTCTATGCCGGCGGATAGGGTTCTAGTCACGCGATCAACTTTTTTTTCAAATTCATTTAATCTCATTTTGTGATTAATTATTTTTAAAGAAGTTTATTTAAAAAAGACTTATTAAATATTTTATATAATTATAAAACAATTAAATTAATAATATATAAAAAAGACACATATTATTTTTATTATATTAATTATAAAATAATTTAATAATAATAATAATACATTTTATATATTATTTCACATTATATGTAATTTATTTATAATATATTGCATTTCACATTATATATAATTTATTTATAATGTATTGTATTTCACATTACATATAATTTATTTATAATATATGTATTTCACATTATAAAACTAGCTAATTTTTTTTATAAATATCATTTAATATTTGTTATAATATATTTTTATGTAATAAATATTATTTATTAATATAAAAATATTTTAAAAAAAAAATATCAATTTTTATTTTTATACAGTATATTTTACTTTTTAAAATACAAAAAAAATTACAAAAAAATCATTAATATATAATAAAACTTTCTTTAAAAAAAATTTAAAAAAAATAATTAAACGAATTTGAAAAAATTGATCCGGGTCGAACCCCATCCCCCCGCATAGAAAGCAGAACACTTAAGACATTGAGGGTTGAACACCTTAAATGAGTACTATTATTACACCAAGTCTCGTCCCAAAATGAATTTCCTTAGGCGTGGCCTCCCCTTGTTAGTTAAGAAACATTTATATATATAACCATAATATATTATTTCAAGACATATCGTTCAGCTGTTACTGGTTGTACGCAGGATGTCTAGAGGCGTCCTATTGTCGTTAGGGCCATCTAAAATCACACGAAAAGGGATGGCTTTCCTTTGAAAACATAAATAGGGGTCGTCGATCCCTGCGTTTTGGGTCTGGTCATCAGCTATATGTCTGATTTAGAATTGATCGCTGAACGTTATGCGCTTAAGGCTGCCATTCAGCATTTGACATTCCAGGTTTTCATTTTTCAAAATTCCTGCAAAAACCCATTGTTGTAACTTTTTTGTACAGCCTTTCCGTCCCGGGTGGCGAGGCTTTTGTTCGACTTGACCAGTCAGCTCGCACCTCGATTATGCGACTATTTTCGAAATAATCCTTTGGATAAAAGGGGCCTTTGAAACGGGTAATGGCTTGTTTAGGGGTCTTTTAGCATAAAGTAAATAGTCTGCAATAGTTACCCATTTAAACAACGGTGGTAACTCAATAAAAATATCAGCTATGACCTAAATTAATATTTATTGGCTTTGAAAAATTTATTCATTTGCATACTTGGCATAAAATAATTTGAATGAAATTTCGAGATGATTGGATTATTTTTGTTAAAGTATTTTTTGTTATTATTATTATTATTTTGTTTATTTGTAAAAGAGTGTATTGCTAAATCTTAGGTTGCTTATACATTTGGAAACACAATAAGACTAATACACACTTAATAATGATTTTAAAATTGAAGCAGAGAGAGTTCTTAAATATATAAAAATCATTCTTCTCTTAAGTAAGTGTGCTTTAAATTTTATTGATTTTGCTTTTTATACTATGGGAACTTATGTATTGTAAAAAAAGTTAATATAAATAAAACGATTGTAAAAGTTTATTGATTACCCGCATCCTTACGTGAATTGGACAATGACTAATGGGAGATATTTGTTGTTTATTATCTTGTTAGTATTTATAAAATTTCACAAATGAGGAAAAAATAAAAGTTGTAACATTATTGATAATTAATATATTTTGCAGTTTTATTTATTTGTTATTTGTTCTTTTCCTATTTTTATTTTAAAAATTTGGAAGAAACTGGAAATGTTACTTATTTTACTTGACAAATATGTTCAACTTGAGGAGCTGTAAGACTTAACGAATGAATTTCATTCGCTTGCATCTTTTAAAAGATATTCAACCTTAAACAGGGTCTGTCCCTTAGGTTTCCGGGGAAAATTTGCCTTGTGAGGGGTGCCAAAGGTATCATTGCCCCTCGCAAGCAAAAAAAAGCTCCTGTTCTCCTTTAGCGTCGAGGTTTCCTTTCATTTTTTGATCCCTTTGGGGAAAAAAAAATAAAACTGCTTTTTGATAGGTTGGGGGTGTATTGGGGAAGGGTTGGGAAAACCCATTTTGGCAAGAAATTTAGAGACAATGAGGGCGGTGTGGCTTGACGCGTTGTCATGATGCAAAATCCAACTGTCATTCTGACTTTCCTCATTTGAAGATTCTTCGTTAAAATGCGATGAATGATTCTTTTGGGTATTCACACTTCTCTGCAATCATCCGATCTTTATTGTCGGTCCTTGTATAAAACTGGACTTTTTGCACCGAGTCGTCCATTTGGGATGTTGACGGGCATCCTGAGCAGTCGTCGTCTTTAACGTACTCCTGACGTTCCCGTCATGTTGTGCCACATGAAAGATCAGCTTTGTTTCATCGCCCTGTCACTATAGGCTCTCCGAAGCATTTCGAGCGTCTCCGCTCCATTTTTACCCAGTTTCACACAAAACTTGATTTCATAACTCTGCTTCAAAACTGGTCCAGTTTTTGCTCGACGAGGGTGCAGTAGATAGCTCTGCACGGAGCGTGACCCTACTTTAACTATTGCCACAGGCGACTGACACCGCGGTCTCTTTTCGCAGCTTAGATTCCCCACCAACTTTTCCGCCTGAAGCTCCGCCCCTCCAACCAGCGTTGCCAACTACAAATATCATTCCGGGAACTTTTGGGACGGATTCTCTATTTAGTAGAGAATCCCTCATGTAACCATTGAAAATGTATGTTTTTAGTAAACATGTAATCTTATACAGGGTGTCCCAGGTTCATAGGGACAAACTTTAAGAGGAGATAGGGGACATCATAAGAATTCAGATTCAGAGCAAACCATTATCGGAAATGTCTTTATTCGTCACTGGATGGCGTTGTTCACAAGAGCATTACCGTCGTGCTTTGGGCAGTTATCGCCCGCAGAGGAGTATGGAACGTTACAAACATCGAGCTGGCAGATATGCACCTGATTTACGGATTAAGAGAATAAAATGCTCGGTCAACCGAAGGACTGTATCCCAGGACTATAGATGAGATCACCACCCCTGTATTTGCATCTCAACTCGTGTGAATATGGATCATTACGAGGTAATAGGTATAGTGAGGGCAAGTCACGAGTGACTTGAACTCCCAACATGGTACTAGGATTCCTTCGAACGGTATCCAACACATTTTGTTCCTTGCATGAAACAAAATGTTTTGCCCCCCTATTATCCCCATTCCCTTTTAATACCCGATTCACACAGTTGAGATGAAAATAAAACATGGGGTCCTGCATTCTTTGGGGGTCCCCTTTTCTTTCTCGCTCATGATTTCCTTCTCCAATCCGTAAATAAGGTCCATATTTCCAGTTGATTTTTAAATTCCTCTCTGGGGGAAAACATAAAAATACGGGTTCTGTTTGAAAATTTGGAAACAACCCCCCTAGTGACGAACAAAGCTTTCCCCCTTTTATAAAATCTGAATTTTTGTGATGTTCCTTATTTCCCCAAATTTTGTCCCTCGGGAACCCTTTTATCTTTGTCCAATTTTAATTTAATTTTTATAGCGACGATTGCTTAAATACGCATTCGAAAATTAAACGACTCACACCCATTAATTTTGATCTTATTTTTTGTGTTAAAAAGGCGCATTACATGCCGGATTTTACAGTATATATTTATCTTTTTTATATTTTTTTCTTTTTGGGTAAGAATGTTGGATTGGGACCCCGGGTTAATGAGGTGTTAACCACTGGAGTTACCATTGCAGGCTTGAATCCTAATTTCCCTAAATATCCATTTTGTAAAATTCTTCAATAAGGACTAAGCTTCGAAGTCTATATGTGATGGGGTGAAAATTAGGGCAAGATAAATATCAGTTTTGTTGTTGCCTCATCATTTATAATTCAAAATGTTAGGTCTAGTGGTTCTCATGTAGCCGTAGAGTGATACTAACTGAAACCGCATAAAATGGTGTTTATTCTAAAATTTAAATCGAGATTTGCTAGAAGGATATTTTTCCTCACATTAATTTAATTGAGAGTGTTATATTTATGAATAGATGGATGGACGGTGCTTTTTATGAATTGGATTCCGCCCTCATTGAAACCAAAGTAACGGAATATAAAATCGAGGCTTTCAAAATAAAGAAAGACCTCCAGAAGATATTGAAAGAAAAGTTGAAAGAATCGAAGAGAAACACGGTGAAAGAAGAAACTCTTCCTCCATTCGAAATTGTTGACAATGTCATTAAGAGAATTACAAAATTTACAGTAAGGCATTTTTCATGATAATTTTTTTTGTTTAATTTTCTTTGATATCTCTCTAATTATATATATATGTTTATGAGTTAATCAACATATTGATTCTAATTTATTTTTCCTCCCTTTTCAAAAAAATTTCCTTTTTTAATACATGTGTTACGAATTTTGTGTAAATAGTGTAAATAATTTGTATTTGAGTGTTTAATGCATTTATATTACCTATGTTTTATGTTTTTTCATGTTAAAATTGCCCCTTCCAAGCAATGCCACCCTTACGTTATAATGGGTCCAATGGAACTTGGCGAAATTTGGGGGTGACCTTCGGAATTTGGGACTTTTAAAGGGGTCATTGGGAATTTTGGAAAATTCCAAACCCTGGGAATCTTCTGAAAGAGAGTCTTTCCATAGTGTACGTTCAATGCGGCTTTTTAAACTCTGGAATTTCTTCCGCCCATAAAGGGTCTCGCCGGAAGGGGAGAGTCTGGATTAAACGCATAAGGATTGTTTTTCACTCGGGTGCTTTTAAAATTTTATTTTTTGTATTTTTTAAACACTGGTTTTGTTTTTATTTGTTGAATGTAACTTTTAAATTTTAATATTTTAATCCTTAAAAAAGGTTGGGAATTTTGTAATAAATTCGACCCCTTAAAGAATTTTATTTTTTTTGGATTGTTTTCCCCAAAAAACCCCCGCCCCGGATTACTAAAATATCTATAAAAATATTTGAAGGGGAATTTTAAACTGTTTAAATTTATTAAATTTTACTTCCAAAATAAAGGGTTAACCAGTTTTTTATTCAATAAACCCCCGATTAGCAATTTCAAATCTCACGATTCGTTTCCCCCATTACAAACTCAGGTGGATCCAGTACCAGAGCCTGATGAAATTGATAAAGTGATTGAAGAATTTGACGATCTTGCCAAGCAAATAAATTTAGAAGGGGATAGTGATGACGTTCAAGAACTGCTGGATTCTCCCACAATCAGGAGTTGACAATTGTTGAGCTTACAGAAATGCAAGAGCCAATTCCAACCAGTTCCTTTTGTAATCTGATATTTTTTTTCCTTATTTCAATGAGACCATATTAATTCAATGCCTACTATGGTTTACCACAGTCAAAGCATTCTCAAAGCTAGTTAGGCGGTAGCCCAGTGGTCAAGGTATCGGATCATGGCAGGCATGCCATGAGTTCGAGCCCAGTACCACTAAAAGACCCGCCGTGTAGAGCAGCGATGCACGTTAAATCTGTCGAGAGCTGAAAGGTCCTCCCGTTGGTGTGGTGTGGTAGTTAGGAAAGGGGGTGCCAGCTCAGGTGTCGTCCACGTCACTTGACCATGGTTCAAAATTACGTGGTCCGTCGCCAAAACCCCTCGTGTAGCTGAACAGTGCGACGTTAATATTCACTCACTCATTCACTCAAATCTAGTTTCAAAGTGTTTTGAAGTAGATAGTGTGTGATGACGTTCAAGAACTGCTGGATTCCCACAATCAGGAGCGGACAATTGTTAAGCTCATAGAAATGCAAGAGCAAGACCTTGAAGAATTTGAGTCTTTGGATCCAGCTAAATCAGAAGATGGAATGATGGCTGGGAATCTGATAGAAGGCCTCGGTTTACTTGAAAAAGGGTTACAAATTTTAGAAAATACATATTCCAGCAATGTGCGTATTTTTTCAACAAAATACGGGGAGCAAATTATTAGCATGCTGCGAGGAAATTTTCTGGGAGAAAAAAAAAATCTTTGAGTTGGCAGGCTACTTGTTAGATTTTATGAAGTTTTCTATATCAAAATCGGGCCGTGGGTAGCCTAGTAGTTAAAGCATCGGACTCCAGACCGGAAGGCCTGGTTCGATGCCCGATGCCACCAAATACCCTCCGAGTACACACGGAGTACGTGCTCGTTAAATCAGGGGTTTGAAAGTCTTGTGGGCTGACTCACGAGTGCAGGGGACTGGAGAATATTTCCTTCCCCTTCAGTTCCATGCCAAAATTGTGGAAGTGGGGATAGGTGGTGTCACCATCTATCGTCCCTTTCGGGGAATTTCGCCGAGCTAAATCGTACTGTCACCTGTATGGTGCTCAAGGCCTAGGCCAACGACAGGCGTACTTTTAGCCCCTTGCCACGATGAATTTCGTGGACGTCGTTCTGACTGCGTCAGACAGGCGGCATTAGCTACATCAACAACAGCAACACATATCAAAATAACTTTGATTTGCTATTTTGTATTTGTTTAAAATTTATTAAACTTTTTTCTCCCTAAGTTATTTTTTTTTTCGTCTCTGGTCTCAACTAAAAATAATTTGTACTTATTTACATGTGAAATTATACTCCGACTTACGCAGTTGACACTCAGTCCCAGTCCTACCTATCGCGTAAGTTCGAGGGTATTACTGTAATTGAAGGAATATGTGGAAAATTGATTTAGCATCCGGGGTCTTAGAAAAGCTTTAAAGCTCCGTTTTGCAAATCTCATTGATGAAAAGGTATTCAAATTTTCTTAAAGATGTCTTTATTTAATGACCAAGAAAAAAAAATTCACAAGACAAAAAAACATCCATTTTAAATATATTGCGCAACTCCACCACTGAAATTCGTTTTAACTTGATGCTTCATTGTGTTACAGGAGATGAACTTTTTTTTTAATGTAAATAAAAACATATACTTTAACATGGTTTTGGGTAGTAGTTTTGTTTCCCTGTGTATTCCGTGTTTTGACTTTGTCAACCATTTAAGAATTTAATTTTTCTCATTATTATAGTTTTTAATTCATAAGTATAAATCAATATACTAAAATTTTTACTTCTTCGATTTCCTTTATTATTTTACATTTTATAAGTATAGATGAATCGTAAATAGAAATACAAGGAGCAATATATACTGTAGTAATTTTTATTTTGAAAGTGCTCAGTTTTAGTACTAAAAGCAAGTTTGTACAGTGCTTGCCCTCTTTCGTCGCAGAACACTTACTTCCGTGAGATCCTTCTTTTGAAGGATTTATAAGAAATTTAAATATGCTGCTTAACTTGACATATCTATTTACAAAAAATAATTGTTTAAGTGTAAATAGCTTTACTTAGTTAAATATTAGAAAAAGTCTTCATTAAATAGATTAAATAATTAAGATGATTTATATTTTAAGCTTTTTCTTTACGAATATTAATATTTTTTTTTAAACAAAAATGAATGAATTCTAACTACAAAAATAAAAGAAAAGTCAGAAACAATGCTTTATTTTTAAATAATTGTAGAAAATATTTTACTTATCTAAATGAAAGTTTCAGCGAAAGGTATTAATGTGAAATTCTGTGTTTTGAAATAATAATATCAAACCACTTAAGCTTGTATTATAAATTCATGTGAAAAAAAATTGATTGCATCTATTTTATCTACAGCGTTTTGTACCTGCAATGATTGTCCTCTGTAATCCTGGAATGAAAATGCGTCACTGGAAAATGGTATCTGAAATTGTCGGAAAGAAAATCATTCCAGATACCTCAACTACTTTCAAAGATTTCATTGAATTGAAAGTTCACGAGTTTACGGATGATATATCGCCTATCAGCTCAAAAGCAACTAGGGTAATGAATTTTGTTTTGCAAAATTTTTTTAATGAATATTTTGCTTTTGAAGAGAAACATGCTTCTTCAGATAACAGTGATAACTATCAAAGAGGAAAATGATACACATTGTGTTGATTTTAGAAATAACGTTGTTAAATCGCATTTCAAAAAATGCCTAATCAAAGCGTTTTTTTCATCTAATGCAGTTCATTTAATTTTGTTGTAAATGCTATCGAACAATGTTGTCCTGGTATTATGAATTTTAAATAAAATCGTACCTTCATTACAGTTATTTTATTATTATTATTTTTTTGTTAATAATTGATGACAACTCATACACAAAGAGAGAAAAAAAGTAGAATATAATTTTTATTTGGCTAATCCGATTGTTACAGTTGCTCAAAAGTCTGAGGGTATCGCATTCGAGATATTGTTACACGAACCCGACCTCATAATTGTTGTAGATGCTATGACACAGACACTAGGAATAACTAGAAGTAAAAATAATCAAATTATGAATTTATTTATTATTATAAATCGAATTCTTAAAAGTCATGAGGATGACCAACTATAATTTAAATTGATGAAATTTGAATTATCTGAGAGATTGTAGACACTCTAAAAACTTCTTCAAAATGTGATGGACACTCCCGAGAATACATTGAGCCTTCAGATCACCTTGCTAACGACTTATCATTAGTAGATAAATCTAATTTTCCCTGTGGCAATTAGACTTTAAATGAAATGTTAAAGAATATTACTTTATATTAGTTTAAGAGGGAACTCTGACGAGAGAGCCCACTAAGCGATTCTAATTATGAGCTCGACAGCTGCAATAGAATCTTGTCTGTGAAATTATGTATGAGAGCAAGAAGGACATGAGCTCATGATTACAAAACGAGTGTTATGTTAGGTATCATTCTGAAGAAAATTTCAAATCTGGCCGAGATTAACTCATCCTATGTAGCATATATTTCCAGGAATATTTATTGCAATTACAAAAGATCCATTGAATATTTATAAATGTATATAAGAGCGTATTAGGATCCACACATTCTAAGTGCAATGTACACTGCTGTTTGTAGAAAATGCAACACCATGAAGGAATCATCAGAATTAAATGAACTTTGCAGCAAATATCAATTATAGCATGTTACGTAAAATAGTAAAGTTTCAGAGGTACCACGCATGCGTGGCGTGCTCAGCGCCCTTTGAACTAAACTTGAAAGCGTATAAATAGAGGGGTGTGAACCTTTAAAAAAGGGGGTTTTAAATGTTAGCCTTTGGGGAAAAAAATTTAAACCCAAAGGCCATCCCCAGAGAAATAAGGAAAATTCCAAAAAAACCAAATTTTAGGTTTAAGGGGGAGGTTTTAAATCCCCTTCAAGGAAGGAGGCGGTTTTAAAAAATGCCAATAAGGAAACCGTTTGGGCAGCAAATTCCCAAATGCATTTTTAAAAAAAGGGGGAAACCAAGGGGCACCGAAAAACCTGGCGGGGCCAGTCCCAAACAAAATTAAAACTTTAAAAATGGGGCGTGAACTTTGGGAAAAGGGAATGATTATTTTTGGGAAGTTCCCAAGACCTTTTATCCCTAAGGAAAAAATAAGGTTTCCCCCCCAACACGTTTGAACCGGGGGGTCCCCTCGGAAGGGGTTTACCGAAAAGGGACCCCCTCAGGCAAAACCATCGACCGGCGCGTCCCCAAAGGGCAGGGCCCCCCAAAAAATTTGGCAAGGGGAAAAAGGGTTTACCCATTTTGGTTTTTTTAGGAATAAAATCCCTTTTAATTTTGGGCCTTTTGGGCCCCCCATTCAAAATTGCCGGGCTGGTAACGCTGGGACCCCAAAGAGTGGTTTTCGGGGGTTTAAAAGCCCTAAACCCACCCGGGGGGGGGTACAAAAATTTGGGGGATTGGCCCCCAAATTTGTCCTTTTAGTAAAATCCAATTTTGGGGCCTTTAAACCGGGAATTCTTTTAGCCTTAAGTTTTTTCCCTTTCCAAGGCTTTTCCTAAAGCTACCTTTAACAAAATTGCCCCCCGGGCATTTGAAAGCCCCTGTTGGGGGTTTTTAAAAGCTTAACACCGTGAATTCTTTCCCTTTTCCCCCTTCTGACCCCGGATTATGTGGGCCCAATTTAAAAGACTTTTGGGATTTTTTTCGGTGTTTTTTTGGGCCGTGACCCGGGTGGATTCAAAAGAGCCCTTTGCTGCGCCCAGCAATAGGGAAATTTCTTTCCATAAAAAAGACACCCAAAAAATCTTTTTAACCCCTGCCACGTCGTCAGGCACCCTATTGCAGCCGGGGCCCACCCAAAACGGGATTTCATCCCCTTAATATTTTTTGTTTTTTTTGAAAATTTTCCCTTTTTTATTTTTTTTGTCCCAATTTTAAAGTCGTGGTGCATTAAATTTTTAATTCTGAAGTTTCCCTTTCCCGGTGTTGTTTTTTTTAAAAATCAGCGATTCCAAACTTTGGGTTTTAAAAACCCCCAAATTTTAAGTGCCAATGCGGTATTATTGTGCATACGTATACTTTATCTATGCACATATGCATATTTTTTAATCACATTCGATTAATCATTGTTACTTTTGTACAGGTAGAATGTTACCAATAATAGATACTAAACGAATTTATTTTATTTTTTAATTGTTCAATAAAATAAGAAAAATAACGAAAATTATTACTATTTCCAGTAACATTTTGTTTAATTTTCATTTAAAGATTTTTTAAACTCAGAATTGAATTTTCCCGGGGGAAAATTGAAATGTTTTGGGGGATAATTAGCAAAACTTTTTTTCAAAATATCTAAAAAGGTTTTCCCCAAAATAACTTTCCTTTTTTTAATGTAAATCGTGTTTTTTATATGGATGTAAAGCAAAATTCTAATACTACTTAAAAAGTAATGTTTTAATTACAATACTTTGTTAGGTAATATAATAGTTACTTATATTTCCACATGCAATACATTTTATTTATTCATTTTCTATAATTTTCTTACCCGGTTTTAGATAGAAGCCCCCAACCTTTTTTTTTTAAATAATATTTTACTATAAAATAGATAATGAGGTCCTTTATTTAATAGATAGGAGAATGGTCATACTTTTTAATCTTTCTTATGGGAAAAAATTTATGACGATGAGACTTTTGCCCACTGTGTTCATATTTAAGGAATATGAAATACTTCATATTCTAGGTAGTGGATTGGGATGGGGGTTATGGCTTTTCCGTTCCCCAAATTTAATTTAATTGTTTCTTTGGGGAAAACATGGGGAAAATTTTATATAAGATGAAATTTGTTGGAAAGATTTTTTACGAACTTTTTTAAAATTGCGGGGTTCTTTTTTCTTTGAGCTATTTTGTTTCATTCACATTTTTTACAAGGCCCGCCGGGCCATGGGGTGACTTCAGGGGGGAAATGGGGTTTTTTTTTGTTCTCACCGTTTTTTAAGGGTCATATCCAAAAAAATTTTTAGCCCAAAAGTTTTCCCCCACGTATTCTTCAAAAAAAGAAATGTAAGACCCCATTAATTTTTTGGTAATTTTTTCTTGAGGAAGGAAAATGAAAAAACCATGGGAAATATTTATTTTGGGAAAACATAATTTGGGGAATTTTAAAAAGTAAAAATGAATTTTCTAATAAAACTTTATTTTTTATTATGAATTGCTTTTGTTGAACTTTACGTATACTCCAAATTTGATGAAGGGGTTGAAAATTTTACTTTTTTCATAATTGGGGAAAATCCAACAAAATTTTAAAGGCCCTTACAGGGAAAAATTTGGAGCAATTTCCCTTTTAAAAACAACCAACCGGAAAACCAATTCCTAGTAAGGGCCCAAAAAACCCTTTTCCCCCGGGCTGAAAAATTGTTCCAAATAAAAAATTTCCTGAAATTCCAGCCAAAAGGGGGTTTTTTGTTCCCCAGTCATAAACAAAATAGTTTTGGTTTTTCCCAAACCGCACGATATGGGAAAAATTTTTCCTTTGGGGAATTTTAAGGTATAAAAAATTTTTAAAAGAATGGGGCCCATTTTTTACGTTCGTCAACAAAAAGGGGCGAGGAAAAAAAAAATAATGTTGATGTTCGTTTCCCGAAGCAGAAAAATCGGCGAGTAATTTTTTTAATGTGGAGATAGAGCACGGCTGACGTCAGGGCATGTTGTTTTGTTTACGGCAACCCTTCACCCTCAGTTGCTTGAAAAATTCGGCCAAACGGTTGCTCGAAATATGCCTGTGTGATAGGGCCTTTAAGACGTCAGTGACTGCATTGTATCCAACGAGATGGGTAACAATCATTCACTCAGCTGGTTTCATTAAATTTTAACGTTAATTTTTTTGTCTTAGGAACTTGGTCTTGAAAGAGCTTTGAAGAAAATGAAAGAAGAATGGCAAGACATTCAGTTTGCAACTTTACCGCATCGTGATAGTGATACGTTTGTTTTGTGCTCCTTAGACGAAATTCAAACCCAACTGGACGACAATATCGTGAAGACACAAGCCATGAGGGGATCGCCTTTTGCTAAACCATTTGAAGGAGAAATTAAGGTGAAAGCAATTGTATTAATTTAATCCACATAAATGCGTTGAATTTCGGAACTTCTGTGAAAATATCAACATTTTTATATTCGAAATATTTAAAATATCAGTTTCTAAAATTACCTTATTTTCGATATTAGGATAATCGAAATTAAATTCAAGCATTTTGTGCCATATGATACATACGTACAGTAAAAATATGTTAACTTAAAAGGGGCTTTTGCTAAGGGTTTTGCAAAAATATTAAATTTTTTTATGAAATAAAATAAGTCAAAAATTACTTATGAAATTAAATAGAATGAAAAGTAATTGTTTTTTTTTGTCTCCACTTAAAGAAATATGATTTTTCAAAAAAATCTATTAGTTAGTACAATGTAGTGATAAAGTTAACTCGATCTCGAAATTTTATCACGAATTCCACTTTTCTCTTGTCATCACGCGGGATTTTTTAAAAAACAGTCTAAAACTTTTTTAAAAGATGGGGAAGTGGGTTTTTACCCGGGGGCCTGGGAATCAGGCCTTTTATATGGATACAAAAATCATTGTTCCAAGATTTCCTTTCTTTATATACATTTTCGGAAGTATGTTTATTTTTCTTCATTTTAATTTTTAAAAAATGACTATTGTTCATATTTTTCAAATAAATGTTTTAAAAGAGTTGTTTGTGTGAGTATATTTTAAAATCTTAAGATCTTTGTACGTATTAAAAATTGCTTCAAATCTTTTAAGAGGTTTTAAATAATATAGTAATGTACATTTTAAAATAATCTTGTTGTCATTTATATCTATTTTTCAACGAGCATCTCCATCGTATTGGAGTTTTTTTTGAGTCTTAGATCTCTTCTACGTAATTCGGCAGATCAAATAAATGAGGTTTTTTTAATTTTGTGGGTCTCCATGGGGGAACCTGGGGGAAATGGCGCTGTATTGGCGGCTGGGGAGACTTTTTTAAAACCCCCTTTGGAACAGGAAAGCCTGCACCAAGTCCATTTTACCTTTTCGCTTAAGAATGTCACAAACCAGGTCTTGATCTCTAAACAACTGCCCCAGGGAAATGCCGCAGCAGTTCAGAAGATGAGCAGGAGAAGCAGGGACAGGTAAAGAAAGATTTTATCTCTTGCACAAATGTCATACCACGCAGGTGACCGCTTCTAAGGCGCGCCAAGGCCGTCTGAAGAGCCCTGGATCTTCTGCACTATAGAGATAGACCAGGACTCTTAGCTGCGTACCAGTGATGAGCAGGAGGATTTCGCTAAGTCAGATTCGTTTTAGTTCTGTGGAGGGAATGATTTCAGAATGGCTGGTTTTTTTACTAGAGAACTTTTAAGGCAATGACTTCGGTCAATTTTTCTTCTTTTTTTATCTATGTTTGTCTGTGCCTTTAATCTTTTACTATTTTTGTGTTTTTTATTGTATATCCGCCTTTTGCCTTTGAAAATAAAAAAAATACTTCTATTATTCAAAATAATAATTATTGTAAGAGTAGGAAAATATTTAATGATTTGAAATTGAGACATCAAAAATTCATTTACATTTTATTTTAGGAATGGGAGGATATCTTAAAACTGACACAGGATACAATCGACGAATGGTTGAAAGTTCAGATGCAATGGCTGTACCTAGAACCCATCTTTTCCTCTGCCGATATCCTGCAACAGATGCCAAGGGAAGGGGCCCTTTTCCAAGCTGTGGATAAGATCTGGAGGAATATTATGAAAGTGACTAATGAAAAACCACTTGTAAGAGTCATACCTTTCTTTGTATTACACTTGTCAATTATTTACAGAAATTTTAAATAAAATTTTCAAAATTTAAACTCTGTGGATTTTTAGTTTTTCTTTTTTTCTTATTTTTAAAAACCCTGATAATTTTTTTTTTATGTCATGTTCTTTTAATCTGTACTATGTTTAGCCATAATACAGCGAACTGTGCTATTAAATTATTATTCATCGATTTCTGCGCACTTAAGTATCTTCAAATGTATTTGTAATGTCATTGATTTTTTTTTTTAAAAAAAGAGTTTTCATATTAAACTGACTTGTATTCAGAATATTTTGAAAATAATATAGATAAATATTGTATTGTTACAATTTCATAATAATGGTGACTATCCAGAAGAAAAGAATTATCGTAAAATCCAGCTTAGAACGCGCACCTATACTTTCAAGCTGTATTTTTGAATTTTAAGGTATATTCGCTGTATAACGCGCACCCCCTTTTTTAGGAAGAAACCTGAATTGTATGTACTTAATGTTTTTATGTTTTGAAGTCATTCAATCGAGTATTATTCCAGACTTTTGAAAAAATAGTATACATTTAGATTACAACTCTTAAAATTCCTAAAGTGTTTCATTTCTTTTAAATAAACAGTATATCGATAGATGTAGAAGTCTAACTTTTTTTTAACGCTTACCTCTTTTTTTTCTTTTAAAGCTCTCAATTTTTTACCCGACGTAAACGCGCACTCGTAAATTTCGATCTTATTTTTTGTGTTTAAAGTGCGCGTTATACGGCGGATTTTACAGTGCTTTATTTTTACTGCTTAGATGTGCAGACACATTTAAATGCTTTTTTTTCTTTTATTCGCATTTCTATAGAATCAGAAGCAGCAGATAAATTTATATTTCCTTTATTTTTACTTTATTTATTACTCACAAAATCAATTTAAATTTATAATCTATCTTAATAACATAATTTACTTAATTATGTCAGTTGAAACTTGTATAGCATAATGATGAAATCTTCATGCCATAACATTTACTGTTTCGGACATGTATCTTGTTTGACATTTGATATTTTATACTCATGTATTTGTACTTATTAGAGCCAACTTTACAATTATTTTCAAATATACAGTTGAACCCCGATTTAACAAACCCCTAATAAACGATTTTCGAGATTTAACGAATTTTTCTCTTTCTCCAATTAAAATGAAAGCAAAAAATCCCTATTTAACGAATAATAAACCCCGAATTAACGAATTATTTCAGCAGTTGAATTTTCTTTTTATTAGATTGCATTAGAAAAAATTAGGTTTTTCTCAAACGACATTTCATTTTTGTTCAGAACAGAAAAATATTTTTCTTTTAAAAAGCAAATTTCAACGGGAAAGGGTGAAAAAGAGTGGATGAGTCATGAGTGTAACCTATCGTGGGAGTCTTGAGTAGGACAAGAAATTCCTTTCTCATCTCTTACCCCCCCCTAATCCACAACACAGTGGATATTTTAAGATCTTAACGATTATGATGCATTTGAGACGGACTGCCTATACGTGCAAGGGAAGTTGAGGTATTTGTTGATTTTTCGGAGCCAATGTACAGCGATTCTAACACAGAAGTTGATTATGAAACTCCTATCAAAGCTGTTATATTTTCTAATACTTTACATTATTTGGAAACTGTGTGACGGATCTATACGCGTTCCTTCAATTAATCCTCTTGGGAAATCTTTGGGCTATCAATTCGCGTTATTCCCCCCCAACCCTTTGGAAAAAAAAAGAATCGTAATATTTAAAAAATTTAAAACTTACATAGTCGAAAAAGTTTTTTTGGGTTGAATAGAAGTAGGAGGGAAATTTTACTCGGGAAACGGGGGAGATTGCTACTGAAGGGATAAATTTAAAATTTTGTGATTTGGGGACTTTTGGGAAAGGAAAAAATTTAAAGCGAAATTTTTTACTAAAATTGAATTGAGATTAATTAAAAACGGATGATAGGTTAGATCCCTTTTTGAAGGTGGGGTCAAGGTTTTTATAGTCCCGTTAATCGTTCGCGTTTTACCGTCGTTGTTCCACTTTCGCGGTTAGCATTGAGGCATTCTCTTACTCTAATTATTTGAAATTGTGTCTGTTCTTTGTGTGGTAAATAAAAGAACTAACTAATTATGTCGAGTGTTTCTTCCCTACCTCCCACACATCTAGGTGCCTGAGAGAGAGGTGCAAGCCTCTAACAACTGTGAAAACATACCTCTCTCGTATGCAGCAGAATGTAAATGATGCCGTATTTTTCTTTCTGCATAATGTCGAAAAAGAACTCTTTGGAAGTCAGAAATAAAAAAAAAGATTGTCAAATATCTAATAGTCAGTGCGTATTTAAAAATTTCCAGTTGACTGATATCTAACAATTCACTAATAGTACTTAAAAGCTGTTGGAAAAAAAAAGTATAAATTTTTAAGTATGAAAAAATTTGTTACTTAAAAGGGTTTCCAAAATTAGTGCAAAAGGGAAATTTTTATATATTTTTTTTGGACCCCGATATAACGAATAACTCCGAATCAACGAACAAAATGTTCGGTCACGATGAATTTGTTAAATCGTGGTTCGTCTGTACATAAATCGGAAACTGATTGTGTAACTTTTATGTTTTGTCAAAAATTCGAAACCTAGTAAAAAAAAAAAGAAAAAAGATTTTAATGATTTCAAAATTTTACGATATTTATGTTTGTTATAAGTGTTAATGAGTTATTCACATTGATTGCATAATTGAAATTATAATTATAGGTTTTGGAAAACACTTCCACTCCAGAGGTATATAACAATTTACTTAATTGCAATGATATGCTGGATAAAATAAATAAAGGTCTAAACTCGTACTTGGAAATGAAGAGATTATACTTTCCAAGGTAAGGCTCAGAAGCTCTCTGAAACTTTTAAAACCCTTATAGGGCTATAAGGTTGCTAAGAGTAAATATTTTCTGTTTTTTTTTTTGGCGCTTTGCTTCTCCCCGTTTGGGGCAACGGGCCCAAAAAAACCCAAACCTACTTTGCGCATATCGGGATACGTGACCTTGGGCCCCGCCCCGGCGCATAAGCAAATATTCCCATCCGGGGGGGGTCAGTCTGACCGGGAAAACCCCCAGTGTTAAACTTCAAATGGGGATCTCATTTTTAGACGCACAAAAAGGGAAAGAAAAGGGTGAGTCGACCTTGCCCAGCCCCGGGGGTTTTAATCTCCCGGGCCTGTGGGTAGGAAATGCGATGCACTGCCACTCAACCACTGTAGTTTGCTTATAAAGATGTAAAATAAATTAAATAAAAATCATAAAAAAAAAAGATAATGTATACTCTTTTTAGGAATGCTATGGAAATAGAATACAATTATTCTCATAGAATTATTATAATTAAATATAAGATAGGGAGCATTTTTTCTCCTTAAAAAATTAGGATTTACGGAAATATTTGGGATTTATAGAAACTAAATCTGAATCTAAAACTAACTGAAAACTAGGATGAATTATAACTTGAGTGTTTTGAAAGGATGAGCGAATTAATTGTATTTTTACTTAAACTTTTCAGATTTTTCTTTTTGTCTAATGATGAAATGCTGGAAATTCTCTCTGAAACCAAAGATCCTTTGAGAGTTCAGCCCCATCTGAAAAAATGTTTTGAAGGAATTGCAGCTCTCGATTTTGACGATGATTTGAAGATCCGTGCTATGTTGAGCAGTGAAGGAGAGCAAGTTTTCCTTACAAGCATTATTTCTACGAAAGAAGCCAGAGGTCAGGTGGAGAAGTGGCTTTTACAAGTAAGACAAATTCAAATATAAATTTCCTTGTCAAGTGGATGCATTTTTAAGATGGTTTTTTAGTCTAATGTCTCTTACGAAATATTTTTTAATAAAACAATGGATTATTCCATTGTATATTTTAATGGATTATTCCATTGTATATTTTAATTATACGTTGAAAATCTGATTTTACTTTTTGCTAAAATTTAAGTATAAATCTATTTTTAAATTTAAGAAAAATGTTCTGAAATTGTATTTTATCAAGTAAATATTTTTGTCTCGTTTTTACTTTGCAGCACAGTATATAACACCAAGGATTAATTTTTCATCAACAAACAGAATTTTCCTACCTTTTGAGTACATTGTTTTCAAGTTATTTTTCTGTTTAATTTTGATTGTATCATAAAAACTTCATATGAAAGGCATTTTCTCTCTTTTATCATTGTTATCTTTCCTTTGTAAATTTTAAGGACACTTCATTTTTTCAAAAACTTCTTCAAATGTATATGAAGTTTTTTTTTTGTTTTGTTTTAACTTAAAAGGCTTATATCAATTATTTTAGTATTGATTTAGCTAAAATTATATCATAATTATATGTGATGAGCATATCCACAAACAATGATCTTGCAAGTATTTCATAAGGGACCGCATCCCTTGATTCATTATATGTACTTGGAAATAAGTGAAGAGAACGAGCCGAAAAGAGCTAAAAGTTGGCTGAATTGCGACGGGTATAACGTACGATGATAACTGATCTGTTTTTACCTTTTCGCTTTTGAATATTTTTGTGTGTTTCATCGTAATTAAATGTTGTGAACATCTACCTGCGTTTTTACTTGTCTGTATACACAATTAAGAACTTGACACACGCACACATATACACAGATTGTAACGAAACTTTTACAGAGCTGCAAGCGGTTGACGTCTTAAGGCAGGGGCCAACTGGGCCCAGGCCCAATGCCTCGTCTTGTTCTCAACTCAGCCTTAATAAGATCATAAATCGAATAATTTCAACATTCAAAGGTTATTTCTGGTTGTATTTTCCAAAAAATTGGGAATTTCGAACGATATGTAAACTGGCTGCATGTGATGACCTGTTGTCCATATACAAGCCTAGATCTACCACCATACACCATCATTACTCATTTAGTCAAAAGGCGGCAGTCGGTCGAGCCGGTTTAAGCTGTTGTAAGTCATGCACATTTATTTGTTTCGGGTTATTGTTCGTACGAGTACTTGACAACGTATGCTATGACTGTCTACTTTTAAGGGTCATAGGTGAGACCTACATTTGTGAAGGGGTCCAGGTCTTAAGATGTCCCTGGCTGCAAGCTCCACATGCGATAGGGGAAATCAAATGTAGGTGAAATTGTCTACCAAATTTTTGTTTATCTTGTGCGTATCGCTTTTCTTCTAGAATATTCTAGGTATTATTCTTAAGTGTTAATTATATTAATAACTGTATCTTTCCGAACCTGAAAGCTCTAGTTGTTACTTATCTTTTATATAAGCGTCTAAATAACGTCTCGCATTGAGATTAGTGAACTTTGTTTTCATTCAAATTCTATTGATAATCTACATTAACTTCATCTATGTGACTATATATATATTACTATACAAGTGTTTTTTACATGCATTTTTAATAGGTTCAAATGTGATGTTAGTATCTGTCAGAAATGTTATTCTTGATGCTCACAAGGTAAAGTTATTTTT
Organism: Trichonephila inaurata madagascariensis; assembly: GCA_019973955.1. Lineage (NCBI taxonomy): Eukaryota > Metazoa > Arthropoda > Arachnida > Araneae > Nephilidae > Trichonephila > Trichonephila inaurata. Next base: position 429,707 of record BMAV01025644.1, on the reverse strand, counting down.
CATATCTTTAATACTTTTTTTTTAGCATGTACTTTCGATATTTGTCAAAATTTTCTGGGTAGATGTCTTGATTTCAAAGTGGAGACATTTGGAGTTCTCTTGGGGACCACCCATGTAGCAGATATCAGTGTTTTAACTTGGATATCGATGTCTTTGCCATACTTTTCTTCTGTTCTGATACAATGTTTGCAGGTTTCTGTACAAGGACTTCTAGATAAAACTTCTGCACTTCTATCAGCTGTACCTTAACATTGTTGCCCCTGAAAGCCAAATTCTTGCATCATTTTGAATTCATCTTGCCAATTGACTTTCTGGGTACTTAAAACTGATCAACAATTTTAGGGAAACCTAGTCAGTCCGTAAAGTAAGTTTTGTGTCATAGAGATAATGACGGAAATGTTTTATGGCATTATATAACTATGGAGAACGACTTTTGGGTTGCACTGTAATTTTCTTCTATTTTTTCCAACCTTTTGTTTTAATAAGTTGTTACGTGTTCTTCATTGTTGAATACTTGAGGTAACACTGCTTCTATTCCTTCGTATCGAGAATGAGCTGCTATTCAAGCTGTGAATAAGTCAAAACCAGAGTCGAGATTTGAGTCTGTTTTAAAGAATTGAATACATTTTTATATTCATTAGTTTAAATAAAGTCTTTGTTTGAATCTGTCAGCCTGTGTAAAAGTCTTCCCAAATTTAAAAAGGGGAAATTGTTTATATTAATTAAAAGCAAAAACCAAAAAGGAAACTTCGAAGTTTTAAAAGGGTTTTCCCTGGTTTGATAATATTTTTAAATTACGGGGTTTTTTTCAGGTTGGGTTTTTAAAACCTTCTTTTGATATAAATGTTTTAAAAAAAACGAAATTCTGTTAATTTAAAAAATAAGCATTACTAAGAGCTGAATTCCAATTTGCGCTCTTTAGCTTCCGCATTGTTTTAATCTGGTTTTATTATTTTTAAATTCCAAAGCAACAGGGAAAAAGCTTGCCAATGGGACCTTTTTAAATTTTTTTTAATCACACCCAAAAAATGAAAAGGGGATGACTTTTTAATAACGCCCTTTCAGACACACCAAAATGCCAACAAAAGAACTTTGAGAAATTAACCCTGTGAATAATAACAATATATATTAGTAATAAATATTTTGCAAGTATTATTTCTATGTGCTCATCATTATGATATGTGTAATATCATTATTAGTCTGTCTATATGCATACAAATATGACATGTATGCAAACTAGAGGTATATACATGTCATATTTATATGTATATAGATGCGATGATATTTTATACCTATTTTTTATCCTTTTTTTTACTTTTTTGCCAACTTAAAACCCTTTTTTTAAAAAAGATTTTGATTTTTTTCAAGATCTTCCAAAATTTTAAAAAGTAGGGCCTTCGGGTTTTTTTTTCCAAATTATTAAAATCCAATATATGCCATTTTTTCGGTCTTTGGAATATTACGAAAAACCCGGAATGCCATTTGGCCCGGGTCGGTTGTTTTGGGGGCCCCAAAAAAATTGGACTTGGGTCCATTGATGGTGCTAAAGGTTTGTTCGTAAAAATTGAAAAACGGGGAATAAAGTTTTTTTTTGAAACCCGTTATTTTGGGGGGGGAAAACCTTTTAGGAAAAATTTTCACATTGGGTCCTTTTTTGTTAAAAAAAAGATGAAAACCTTTTTGGGAACCGGAAAATTTTGGGTTAAAAAGGGAATTTTTAATTAAAACTTGGGTTAGGTAATATATTAAAAAAAATTTTTTAAATTCAATTCCTTAATCAAAAAAATGGGCGGGTAAACCTTTTTAGACGAAAATTTTTTTTTTTTTTAAAAAACCGTTTTTTTTTTACATTACTTTTGGTTTTGTATTTTTTTTCCCGTGAAATGATTTGCGTATGATCAGAAAATTCTTTGCGCCAATAATTTGACATATCTCTTCAGAAGTATTCTAACGTTTTTTTCTTTCTTTCATTCAACAAACTATCTTCGGCATAGAATGAGGCATTTCCCTTTTTTTCCCCAAATTTTTGAGTTAAAACTTTTTTTTTTATAAAATGATTTATAATTTTAAAAATTTTGGTAAAAAGTTTTTAAAAACTTTTGATGAAACTTTTTGTAAATTCCTTTTTTAATTTTTTTATTAAAACGCTGACGCTCTTTTCGTCATCTTTGTGCTCTTTTTTAAATATTCATTACCACAATATCAGCCAGAATAGAAGTTTTTTTCAAAAATTTTCGTTTTCGTTAAATAAATTAAATTGTGAATGCTGATCAATTTTATATGATCAATGAAAAATTTTTTAGCTTTCATATTCATTCTGAAACTCATCTAACTTATTTTTAAAAAAAATTTTAAAATTTTTTTCAAATTCTTTGGAAAAGGTTTAAACCGAATTTTTGTATTTTTAAAATTTTGTTTAAAACTTTTTTTTTTCCCCAAAAATAATGATAAATTAGAAAGTTATTATATTTTCATCTTTAAAACAGAAATTGAAAGCGAATATGACTTCCAATGGCTGGCGCAACTCAGATATTACATAGAAATGGTCGAAGAAGTGGAGCAAGTTCGAGTACGAATTACAAATGCGAATGTCAAATATGCTTATGAATACCTTGGAAATACTCCTAGGTATGGACATGGTGCTTAAGTAGCTTTATATTATATACGATAGTATAGCAATTGTAAACTATAAATAGAAAGCGATGCATTTTTTTAAAAGGAAAATTTGATTTTTTTTTTTTAAAAATAAATATTTACAAATTTTACTTTGAAATATGACACATTGAGATTTGGAATTAAAAGGGTTTTATAAGTTTTAAATTTATATTAAAGGGGGTTGGAAAACCCTTTTATATACCCCAAAAATTTTAAAATTTTCTGTTTTTCCCATGTCCCTTTTTCCCAAAAAGTACATGTACATCTTGAAATTTTTTATTCAAAAATTAAAAATCACCCTTTTTCATTTATACTGGGAAAAATCTTTTAGCTAATTTTGAATTTTCAATGATTTATGAAATATTTTATCAAAAAATTGTGGGGGTTTTAAAATTTTACATAAAAAAAAAATTTTAAAAAAAAAATTTTTTAGTTTTTGACAAAAGCTCAAATTTTTGTTTTATTTGACATCATTATAAAATATAATAAAAAAAAACATACCTGTGATCAGTAGCTTCTCAGAAAAAAGGGACTCGAACATCCAAAAATTTTCATTTTGAGATAAATTGATTTTAATTTATTCGGGGAAGGGCTTTAATCGGCTGGAAATAAAAAAAAAAAAGGGCCCAATTTACAATAAAAAAATACATGCTTTTTGGGTTTTATTTTTAGACGTTCAACTTTTTTTAAACAAAAAGGGGTACCCCTTTTTTTCATTTTTCGCCATTCAAATGGGTTCCCATTTTTAAAAGATTATTTAAAAAAATTTGGTTTTAAGGGCTTTAATTCCTTTGAAGTTAAAGTAAGGTATTTTTTGAAAGGTTAAAAAACTATACAAAATTTTAAACTGAAACATCTCAAATTTCAAAAAATAATTTTGGGCCCCAAAAAATCATTTAAAAAACAATACAGTACACATATTAGGTATTATTCTCAAACCTCACGACGATTTGTTGATAACTCGTTAATTTTTTGTAATGGAATCCATGGGATTGAGTCCTGATTCAATCAAGAATCGCGTCTTGTTAAGTTTATCGACGGGGTTTTTCTGAGATTACTGCAGAAATATGGCTCCGATTATTATTCTTAATTATTGGCGATATCCTATTAGAGTGTTGCATCGCGATCCTAATTACACCAACGAACAATTTGGAGTATAAATAAGTGCAAAGAAATGGATTCTTTTTTTGCATTAAACAGAACTGACCTAGTGTGACATTTAAGAGTGAATTATTAGTTCGTGATCCTTTCTACTTAACTGTGGCTGTATTTAACATCACCTTGAGTTATCGCATAGCTCTAGAGGAGGGATACATGCAGTCTTTCATTGGTGTCTGGGTGTAAGGTGTAAGGTGCAGTATTATCGGAGACATTTTTGTCCTGTTCATATATGCTAATTCCATTTTAAACTCGTGTAATGTCAGATAACTACTTTGTCCCGATTGTTAAGATAATTTCTGTACAATTCAGTCAAAAATTTTGAACTGCGTATAAATGTGATTGATAATTTAATACAATACTTTTCTGATTGGTATTTTTCCTTCTGATTTTTGGAATTAAAATGCTAAATTTATCTAGGTTTATTTGCCATGTTGGTGGAAAGTACACTCGAATAACAGCTAGAACTCATCGTTTTTAAAAACTCTAAAAATTCACGAAATAAATTTTATAAAAACTTCTGACATGATATGTTCCGATGAAAACAATCATACATCTATGAAACTAAAAATGGTTTTGGATAAATACACTTATAATTATGTCTCTAGAGCCAAGGTAGCAAATGGGGGATCTCTAGTGCTAAGGGATTTCATACATATATAATGAAATCGAAAATGAGTCATTTCGTTTGGACTGTTGTAAAAGAAATTTAAAATCTGAACTTAGGTGATACACATAAATCGAATCATGCTTATAAGTAATTGTTAAATCATTCCACAAATTGCGTTCCTTTATTCACTTTTTAATGCTTTTTTTGTGATGACATACTTCTGGCGAGATTCTTCTTAAAAGCCGTAAACAGATGAAAGTCACTCGGTGCAAGATTAGGTCTGGCGGATGGTGTAGGTGCTCCCAACCAAGAGTTGCAATATGGTTTTGCATTGCCGTTGCCGAGTGTGGTCTCGCATTGTTATCGAACAACAGAACACCAATCTGAGAAATTCAGACCGCTTTTTTCGAATCACCTCTTTCAAATTCATTTCACCCTGATCGAAATTGAAAGATGTGTTACAATACCGCGTAGGCACTGTGACACCCTCGTTCCAACCCCCAAAAAGTTCACTTAAAAGTAAACGCTTCTTCCGTATGTAAAGCCCTGAATTTTTCCTGGCGGCTTTTTTGAAGCTTATAAAGCGGTATGACAAATACCTCAATGTATTGGTACTTATGTGGAAAAATAAAGTTATATCTTATCTTTAATGTCTCATTCTGTTTTGACTTCCCTACTCAACTCTGACCACAGTCGATAGGGGCAACTTACTTTCCGACTCACCCTCGTAATATTTACGTTCTTTTTTCTCGAGAACTTCGGTCTCTTTTCCTATAGTAGAAATATTGGTCAGTACTTTGTGATATCGCCCCCCTGGGGTGCCCTTCTCATTGATTATTAGCGTGAGCTAGAGGTGTAGAATTAACGGAAGAACTAGAAGCTTCCATGATCTTAATTTGTCTTTATTAAGATCGTAATACTTAAACTTCTAACAGATTAGATAACAATAATATATGTGAGAGAATCTACGATGACAAAACACACATTATAAATAATACCGAAATAACGTTACTCGGACCACTATCAATAACTAACTCGCCTAAGCTCAATTCCAATAATATCTCAGGTCCTAATATTAAATAGTCAGTCCTACCTTAATCCAATCGCCGATCCGATCCTAAGGAAGTTGCGTATTTACTCGAGTGCAATGGTATGCACCTTGACCTAATAGCTCTATCTTCGGGGTAACCTCGTGGCCGCGGTAGCCGAGTGGTATAGGTATCGGACCGTGGCTTGCCTTGTCACGAGTTCGAGCCCAGTACCACTAAAGACCCGCCGTGTAGGGCAGTGATGCACGTTAAATCTGTCGAGAGCTGAAACGTCCTCCCGTTGGTGTGGTGTGGTAGTTAGGAGAGGGGGTGCCAACTCAGGTGTCGTCCACGTCACCTTGACCATGGTTCAAAATTACGTGGACCGTCGCCAAAAGCCCTCGTGTAGCTAAACAGTGCGACGTTAATAATCAATCACTCAATCACTCACTCGGGGTAACCTCTGTTGGCTGTCACTTCACAATTTTATCACGCTCTATCATAACATTCCTCAAATTGCCACCTCGCTTACTCTAACTTCTGATATTTAAAAGCTTTCTAATTTGCATCTTTTATTCACGTTTCACTTCTTGGGTTTTGGTTGGAAAAGAGTTGCCATTAATTTTTGCCCCAAAAGAACCCAAAGGACATGTTAATGAAAAGACGCGTGAGCCCGTCACAACTTCCCACTCATTTTTTTTTAGGTTTTCATTTTGAAACTACATTTTCAAGAACAATTGAAATTAGATTAGTATCGTGTTAGTTCAATTTGCCTAAAACAAACACAGTACTTTTATGTGTTTACTTATTGTTCTTCGTTTTAGGCTGGTAATAACTCCCTTGACTGATCGTTGCTACCGTACACTTGTTGGTGCATTTCACCTTCATCTCAATGGAGCTCCTGAAGGTCCAGCAGGAACTGGAAAGACAGAGACCACCAAAGATTTGGCAAAAGCGCTTGCTGTACAGTGCGTGGTCTTCAATTGCTCAGATGGTTTGGATTATATTGCCATGGGAAAGGTTATTTATTCAATTCGTTTAGATTTAATAATTATTAAATTTCTAATATACCTTTAATTTAATTATATTGTGACTTCTTCGATTGGGGTGAACCCCACCCTGTCAATTCATCTGAAGTCACCCTGTCTATTCATCCCCAAACAGCTGTTGGGTGACAAGTGCAGGTGGCCATGGGGTCATTGTTTGTTGTCTGGCCTCGGACAAGCGCGGACATCTGGTCTGGAATTTACAATGGCTAAAGAATGCCGGTGACAATAGGCATTCCTTTATGAAAGTCTTGAATAGGCGAAGCCTGTCGATGCATTGAGAGTGGGGCTGTGAGGCCCAGGTGTGAGATGAATGGATGAGATTTATGGCGCCCTTGGATTCCAGACGGACAAGGAATGTGTTTGTGTTTGCCGCGCAAATGGGAGACGAAAGTGGCCCAGGGACGAGGGCAGACCTTTTTCTTTGACCTGCCAATGAGGAAGACGAGGGCAGACCTTTTTCTTTTTTGACCTGCCAATGAGGAAAACGAGAGGTGAAGGAAAACTTGAAAAGACTGGAACGTTGGACGGAGAGGAAAGAAACTTGGACATAGAGCCCTGAAGTGAGACGGACGGAGCCCTGAATGGAAACAGAACCATGGAGTGAACTGGAGCCCAGAAAAGCAAGGGATTGTCGAGTGCCTTGCGGAATAAGGACTGACCTCGAGTGAAAAAGACTGTCCGCCCGGCTTGGCCTATTTAATGAACTTTTTAATAACAAATGAAGCTATTAAATACTGTTTAAATATTAAAATATGGCTGGGACAAATTTTCTTGTGTACTAACTACTGACGACGTTACAATATCATTCTTTTTTAAAGTTTATGTTATGAATTTTGATATGCAAATGAAGTGTAAAATGCAGAATTTAAGAATATGCTTTAAAAAATTGCATTTATATCTTTTAGTTTAGACGTTTGAATAAAGCATGAAACTTTGAAATTATTTCAGCATTTTAAACAATGGTTTTAAACAAAAATTTAGTAAAAATCTAGCGTATATATATATGTTACCGTTAAAGTGTATAATTCAGTTATTTCATAGAATAATTAGGTATTTCATGAAATAACTGGACAAGTCAGTTGAGGTATATAATAAATGAAAAGTTTCATAACTTACCTTTTATCCTATGAAAAAACTAATGATAGGTCGTTAAAATGAAAAATAAAGAATTTCAATGTTATTTTATAAATTAATTGATCATAAATAGCTCTCGAAAAATGCATTTTATCCCTGTTATGGATTATTAATTGATAAATTATAAGGAAAAGATGATAAAATTTATTTTTGTTCATATTGCTAACATTAGTTAAACAAAAAGGGGGAAAAAAGAATATGCTGCAGAAATGGTTATATTTAAATATTATCAAAAAAATACATTCTGGGAAGAAAAACTGTTGCTTCATAAAAACAATGTGTAAAACTTTTCACAAACAAAAATGCAAGAGAATATTAATTAAAATGTAAGGAAATACCTTTATTTTACTTTTCATTATTTATTAGAGCAAGGATTGCTGAGATGACACTTTGAATTGCATTGCATATTATTTTGAAACATGCACATTTTTTACTATTACACATTCTTTTTTTCATTGTAAAGTAGCTATAAGCGGTTCAAAATTTATTAAAAGCAACTAGGACCGATTCAAAGAACTTTCGTGGGCCGTATTTCATACTTTAACGATCAAGCAATCGTTATTCTAAAAAATACCTAGTTAAGTCGTAGAATTCAATAATTTTATATACTTTTAGCTGACTTGTGTCTAGCTATTTCTTAAAATACCTAGTTATTATATGAAATAACGGATTTCACACTTCTACGGTAACATATACACACTCAAATATCAGAAAAACTGGTACATTGGTTCAATACGTCGAAGGTTCATCATGATAGCCAGAGACTAAGGAAATACTGAATTATTTTTGAAAATAAAGAGTTGGTAATGCTCATCATACTCACTGCACCACTTTCTATGTTTTGAGGGTATTTGAGGGCTTAAGATTCTCTGTTTTACAGTAGGTTGCATGAAATCTCTTATGTATTCTATCGCATTCAAATCTGAGGATGACAAAACTCTAAGCTCTTTTTATCATGATGTGACGTCCGGAAGTTGTATGAGAGAAATAGTGAGTGTCATATTTACGTCGCACTATAAAGCTGCACGAGGGCTATTGATGACAAACCTCGTAATTTTGAACCATGATCAAATGTTGAGGATGACACGTGAGCTGGTACTCCTTCTCCTAACTTCCACACCACATCAATGGGAGGACGTTTTAAACTCGACAGATTTAACGTGCAGCGACCCCTTCTACGTGGTGCGGAAAGCTGTATATATATATATATATATATATATATATATATATATATATATATATATATATAATTGCTTTGTCTGTTTGGAACAGACTTAATCCATTAGTATGGTTACATGAGATAAATAGGTGTACAAGTATATCCATAAAAAGGATGTGTGCATACTTTTGGTCCACTCACGGTTGTTTGTAAACATATAAGTTGACCTAATAATTTATAGATATACCATTAAAGACCTCTCTGAACATACTGAACAATTTTTATTAATAAATGGGGGTCCTTGATTTCACGCGGATTGCACTGCCAACGAATTATTATTATTTCCCCTAGTATAAATAATAATTTTTTAAAAGGAATAATAAATTCAAAGTTTCTGAATTATTTCTAACGATTATTTTCAATGTTTTTAATATTGCTATCATCAGTTATAATCAGTTTAGTTATTGCATCAATTAATTTTTTTTAAAAAAAAAAAATCACATTTTTTTATGAGTATTAAGAAGATATATAAACTAGCATTCTCTCTTTTTCTTTTCTCCACATACTTTCTAAAAAGTTATGAGAAGAAAATAAATTTTTGCAATTTGAGAAATTTATCCTTCTTTATTCAATGAATTTTCTGAATGACAGTAGATCATTAAATGAAAAATTTATTTTGAATAAATATGGAGTGCTAGATTATTTTTATATTATTTTTTTTGTTTTTCCAGACTTTTTACTGTGCCTGTTTCTTAGTTGAAAGCTAAAAAGAGTTTTTATGTTTAAAGTAGTCTTCTTTGAATTGTTTCAACTGTCTTTTAACATTAAATCCCATTTTAAAATATCAATGGCGAATATAAAAGATAAAATTCCAACATTTTCAAACAAAATTAAAAAGTTATAAAATAAAAATTTATAAAATATCCAAGTTCAACCTCGGACTTAGGACCGATAAGTGGGGTTAAACTAGTATGATGACGCCAACCTTCCCCCTATTGCAACTTGGTAAGTTAACCGGAAAATATCCAATTCTCAAAAATTTAAAAATTAAAAAGTTAAAATTAAACCATTAAACTTGAAAAATTAAACTATTCGCCATCGCATTCTGAAAGATATTATATTAAAATATTAAAATTCTGAAACAATTAATTGCATAATACAAGTAAACCCTCGAACACCAAAATATATATATATATTCAAAAACGGTATCCTGCAAATAAATATTTGATACGTGTCAATGTAAATTTTATTTATCCATTCTTTCTTCTTTGCTGGATAATTTATTATTTTTAAAAAAATCTGAAAAGGCGTATTTTCATAGATTATAAAAGCGGAAAGATATGTAGAAATTTTGAATCTTGTATTTATAAACCAAAGAATTCTTTTAGTATCCCAAAATATCGACGAAAATGTGCTTTATTATTTCAAAGATGTTTTCCCTTTAGTTTTTCAAAGGGCTTGCTTCTGCGGGCGCTTGGGCTTGTTTTGACGAATTTAACCGGATTGAACTGGAAGTGCTTTCTGTAGTCGCTCAACAGGTATAGTTGTCAATTTATTTTGCTTTGATGTTATGTGAATATTTAGGTTTATATTTTGATAAAGTAAATTCACTCTTAGAAAATATTATTTTTCTATTGGAATTTAGTTATACACTAAAAAAATTTTTTTTTGCCACACACTTATAATTAATGTGAAATCTCCAGCCTACCAGATATCTTGAATTTGTAAATGTAAAGATAATCCTATGACATTTCTGCCAAAGTTCTGAAATTTAACTAATGCATTTTTTTTAATGCTACAAAATCTAAATAAGGATAGTTTTAACATTCTTAAAACAAATTTTTATTACTGTTTATATCCAAATGAATATTAACGTGGCTGATTTTAATACATTTCAGTACCCAAATATATCAAGGATTTTTTGCATACAAAGCAATTGTGAAAAGCTTTAAGTAAATTGAAAGGACATAGCAGGTGTTCGAAAAAATCACATAAGAATAGAAGGTATAAACGACCATCCAGATCCGATCGAGAGCATTTAATGGGAACATGAAGCCAGTCAAGATCACCTTGAAAGACTAAAGGCCTTATTATACGTATACGTGTTTGGAGCAATTTTTCTTTCAAACAACCCTTTTAGTGATTTTTGCCCAGTTGCCATAGCAACGGTTTCGAACAATTTTTTCCCAATGAACTGAAAAATTACTCGAAATTCCAGCCAATGGGGTTCTTCGGCTTCCTACGTCATAAACAAGATGGCGGTAAAGATGGCAGCCTCGGTTTCAGCAAACGCATCAGAAATGGTGTATAATACTTTAATGGCGTATAATCCTTCAACAGAGTGACGCTCCATTTCTGTTTTCTACAGTCAACAAAAGCGCGAGCGGAATAAAAAAATAATATTGGATGTTTGTTTTTCGTAGCAGAAAAATCGGTAAGTGATTTTTCCATGTGAAGAAAGGGCGTGGCTGGCGTCAAAGCGTATCGTTTTGTTTACGTCAACCCTTCACCTTCACAGCTGCTTGACACGGTTGTTCTGAAGTGATTCGAGTTGTTCCAAGACATGCGTGTGTTATAAGACTTTAAGGCGCCTGATAACTCAACAAAGGAAGGGATGAATATTCACAATGTGCTTAGTTCAGCGAATGAAAGCTCGAATGCAACTAACACATTAAAAATAACCATAAATTGAAAATTTACCGTAGAAATTTAAGCTGGCGCTGGAGGTGAAAATTTGCTCTGTTCATAAGTTCTACTGTCAAGACTCATTGTATCAAGTATGTAATTTTTGCAAAATGATCATTCAAAAGTTATGTGCCTATGTCTATGCATCTCCACTTCCAATTTCTTTTACGACGAAGCTCCTACACAATTCGAAGTAAAGTTAGAACACATATGTTTAATAGTTAAATTTTGTTAACTCTGTTGCATGGGTCACCGTGATCACCAAATTTGTATTGCATAAATTTTTTTCTTGTGTTTTTTGCGAAAAAAAGATAGTGTAGTAAAATTTGTTTCATCGTTAAAAGAGTTAATAGGAAAAATCACTATGACAGCTGTATACATTGGAATATACCTGATATTTTTTTACTGCTGCAGCAGTGCATGTAGCTTCGATGTGAAACACGAGTCAGTGCGTTTTTCTAAACCTTCGAGCATTCTGTTCTAGTTGTTTTATTCTTACAAATACAATTTGGGCAAAAAACAAAATTTAAATAAAATGTTGTTGAATATTTCTGGTTTCTCGTCCTTATATTGTAATATTTTAAATATTTCTTCTGCTTCTAAATGTTGTTTTTACCCTCTGTTTCTATGTGGTTTATGATTATTTTTGTATATTTTTGACCTATTTTCTGTCTTTAACATGTCGTCAACATTTTCAAATCACCTAACATCGAAATTTAATATTTCTTCTATAGGCATAGGTCTCCTCTTTTTAAAATGCTTTTCTTCTTTCTTATGCAATTAAAATTTCACCCAACATAGCAAAATAACAAAATGTGTTTATTTCGTTTTCATTTAAAATTCATTACAAATAATGCAACTTTTAGTAGAACTTCTGAAACTGATTAGTGTGCTGGTTTTTCTCCCATCATAAATTTTAAAAATAAATTGATTTTTCTTCTAATATAATTTCTTTGGCGATTTTGTTTTGTATTTAGATCTTGTGCATCATTCGAGCTGTTCGAAGCAACGTAGACACTTTCAACTTTGAAGGTACAGAATTGAAACTGAATCCTAACTGCTACGTTTGCATAACCATGAACCCTGGCTACGCTGGTCGTTCTGAACTGCCAGATAATTTGAAGGTACGTTAAATTTTTGAACCAAGACAGTTTTCATGAATTATACACTGTACTCATCCTTTTCAATTTTTATACATTTTTATATCTCTCGTTCGAATCGAATCATTTTGCAATCGACCAGGTGCTAATTATGTTAATTAATTAATTAATCAATCAACATTATCATTTACTTTCCTTTGAAACATTCATGTTGATATCACCTTTGTGCAGGTGCCATGAAGTCTGCGAAAGTTATTAAGAATGACCATTGTTTTACGACTGTACGTCGGATTTAGAAGACCAATAAGTTGACTTATTTCCATAAAACTCTCAATTAATTATGAGAGCTATTAAGAGTTGTTTGTGCAACAAATTTCAAATTTACAGATCCACAATTTTTAAATATATAAAGAGTAAAATAATTTTTATAAGTATTTCTTATCACGAAGTTTAAATTTGTCTACTAAGTCGGTAAAAATGTGCCTTAGTATTACGAAGATGGATAGTTTGAAACTCATTCAATTCCTACTATTAGCTCGCAATCTCTCTATATATATTTATTTGTTTGTTTATTTATTTATCTTGGTGGAAATTTCAATCGTTAATAAAATACATTTTAAAGCGCTCAATTGAGCTGAAATTCTATATACATGATTATTTTGGATGGCAATACAATAATTTAATTATAATTAATAAAAATTAATTGATTAAAACTAATTATTTAAAGAATTACAAATACAGCCACGTTGGCATCATTTTTGGCGACTTAGTGACCCTTTTGGCGACTTTTGTCAAAACTTGAAAATGTTTTTGTTTTTTTTCCCTCACGTTTTGTGACGGGCTCACGCGTCTTTTCTTTAACATGACCTCTGGGTTCTTTGGGGGCCAAGATTAATGGCAACTCTTTTCCAACCAAAACCCAAGAAGCGAAATGTGAAAAAGAAATGCAAATAAGATAGCTTTTAAATAACGGAAGTTTCAGTAAGTCGTATGGCAATTTGGGGAATGGTATGTGTGAAAGAGATACAAACGTGAATTGACAACCAATTGTGAAGTTACCTTGAAGATAAACCATTAGATCAAGGTGCATACCATTGCACGCGCGTCCAGACGCCTCTTCATAAGATTTAATCTAAATTTGGATTAAAGTAGGATTGATTATTTGATATTAGGACTTTTGTAATATTATTAGAAGTGAGAGTAGGCGGATTAAATATTTATAATGGTCTAAGCTACGCGATTCGGTTTAACTATTACTGTGTGTTTGTTCATTGTAGATTCTCGCCTAAATAATATTATCTAAATTGTTAAACATTTAAATTTCATTCTTAATAAAGTCATATTAAGAATTAAAAATGTCTATTCCTTTTGCAAACCCTACACCTCTAGCTCACGCTGACAATCAAAGAAACGGTCACCTAAGGGGGGGGGGTATCACAGTTTTAAAGCATTCAGTTGAACTGACATTTTTTTTACACGATTGTTTTGGATGACAATACAATACGTTAATGATAATGAATAAAAATTAATTACCACTTAATATTGCGATTCTGTCCTATGTATATACATATTTATATTAATTGTAACTATTTAAAAAAAAGTAGCTAAAATAAAATTTTTCTTTGTTGATCTAAATAGGAATTGACTTAAATTTTTTTCTTCATATTACTTGTTTTTATTAACACTTATAATTTGAAATAACGGGCATTATCTCACCTGATCTGTTGCGAAACTTATGCGCTGATGTTTATGTTTTATATTAGGATTTTTGTATGAAACACTAACTTTTTTTATAAGATTTCTTTTCTTGTAAATATTACTTTAAAATACGGTTATCTGTAAGAATAGAACTGGAATGATTTAATCGAATTAAACAGTTAATTTAATCTTTTTTTTTGTAGGTCTTATTTCGTACAGTGGCAATGATGGTTCCTGACTACGCCATGATTGGAGAGATTTCTTTGTACTCGTTTGGCTACCTGGACGCGAGAAATTTGGCTGTTAAAATTGTCACCACATACCGTCTCTGCTCAGAACAATTATCTTCTCAAAATCATTATGACTACGGGATGCGAGCAGTCAAAGCAGTACTGGCAGCATCCGGTAACTTAAAATTAAAATTTCCGGATGCCAAGGAAGATATTTTAGTGAGTGTGTTCAGCATTCGCTTTATATTTTATAGTATTTTTAAAATTTGTTTTGAATAAGGAGGGAATCTTCTTATTTATTTAAGTTCTTAAGAACGTTTAAATGATTATGTGTAAAAAAATACAATACGTTTATGTAAAAATAGAAGAATTTTTTGAGTAAAATGATTGGTTCTAAAATTATGATTCTTTACTGTGAAAATTTTTTTCATAAAGAAATATTTGAGTGTTGAAAAGGTTTTTTAAGAAATTGGACAGCTAAGCATTTGTTTGTATCATACTATTACAGTTGCTCTGCATACTACTGTAATATAATGTTTCTGAAGTGAGAAATTGTTCTAAAGATATTTTCTACAACTTATGAATTCTATTTTAAACCATCGAGAATTATAAAAATATATGAGAGTATCAAGATACTATTAAATATATATATATGTGTGTGTGTGTGTGCGTATTTTATTATTTTATAACTATATACCTTCAAATTTCGAAGAGAATAAATAATGTGTAAGTGAAACTTCTTATATCAAATATTTTATTTTCGTTAAATATATAATCCTATATTTATTTTTCCAAGTTGTTTAAATGGTTAGGCATGTAATATCAAAGGGAAATAAGCAATACTGATTGTTTAATTGACTACATTCAAAACTACTTTTACTTACATATTTAGAATATTACAGCCTGACAAAAGTGTAAAGAAGCAATGTCTAATCACACAAATGTTGTAATTAGTAACAAAAGAAAAGCATATTAGATACAGATTACAAAATATATATCGTTAAGGTTTGCCATAGAAGCAATTAGTTTGCCTAAATATGATGTAATCTTTTTTATAGGAAGAAATATATGAATAATTGAAAATAAATTATTTTAATTTTGCTTGATGTTTAAATTTCATCGAATCTATTTTCTGTTAATTTCCGTTAAGGATAATTTACATTTAAAATCAATTTATTTTATTGATATATTTACCTTATAACATTTATTAAATTCTTCATAATATGATGCTTAATAAAGTGATTTGAAAAATCATTAAAATAACTTTTTTTTAAATGTTTTATAGTGATGAAAGTACTTTTTGTCACATTTTATTAACATATATTTAAGTACTCAAGTACTTTCTATTTTATGTATTAATTACAATCCAACAGAAACGGAGTTCGTTTTCTTTCAGTATATTGTGTTTTATACTGTATTATGTGCAGCATAAATCTTGTGTATATTACTTGTTATTCACTTTTCCTTAGCTTCTACGCTCTATATTGGATGTCAACTTGCCTAAATTCTTATCCCACGATATCCCTCTGTTTGAGGGAATAATATCGGATCTCTTCCCAGGAGTCGTTATACCTAAAGCTGATTATGAGGTAACTGATTTTTTTTTATGTATAGAAACTGAGTATAATTAAAATTGGCCTATTCAAATATTTGGAAATATATAATATGGAAAGCTTATATTCTAAAAGTTATATATTATTATTTCTTGTTCACATTGATGATGCCAGTATCTTTTCACCTTTAACTACTGTATACTTAGCTTTTTATCTACAACTAATACAATTTATAAGTTAATATTTTTAAAAAAAGTTAAGGTATTTTTTGAATTTAAGAAAGTTTTCTGGTTATTTTTTCTTGATTAAAATCAATTTTTTTTTTTGCTGGTTTATTAAACACATAATTGTTTGTATCCCTTTAAAATTTTGACCCATCTTTGATTAAAATATGTATAAATTTTATTACACTTTTATCCATTTAAAATTTAAAAATGGTTATATAGATCTGTAGGTGCGGATTATAGCAATAAGCTAAAAACTAATTCCATGTTCAAACAACATTTATTGTAATTAAAGAATGGAATTCTGAAGTTACAAGAGGAAAAAAATCGTTCGAAATGTTGCGATGCCATTAGTCTGGAGCTTAACCCTTTAACTGTCAAGTTATTTTGATGATTTGGGTACACAAATTGTCAAATTTTTTTGAACCGAAGAACTTCTAACCTCTAATCTTTGAAGTCTTCAGTAAAGTTCTGCCATCTATTGAATTGAGCGCATATTAACTTTTCCCGAGAATCAGTCGGGTTTGACAAAGAGATGAAGCCGAAATAAACGTCTCCCGATATATATTCGGGTAAAACGATACGATGCACTCAAAAAAAAATTACCCCGAGTCATACTCAGGCTTGACATTTTTAAACACCAGTGCTGTGCCCGAGATTATCTCGGGCATGACAGTTAAAAGGTTAATTCCACCAAGCTCGATCTCGATTCAACTTCTCCGGACACGAATTCATGTCAACTTCCTTCACCATAGCAGCATCCGAAGACAGCTCAAATTTTTACAACAATTACATAATGCAAGCATAATAGCTGTGTAATTTGTCTTGAATGATCTTGTTAGAAGTTTAATAAGACCATTCTCTTAACTTATATAAATCATAGTGTTTTTTTTTTTTTTGTAAAACTTAATGGAGCTTGTAAAATAAAGGTTCATTTCGATGAAGCTTCATTTTTACGAATTAATATAGATGACCAATACATTTTTGAATAATTTGGTTTTCTATGAACTTCTAAATGTTATTTTAAATTATTATGCCTGTCTTTTGTGAGAGATATTATTTATCAAATTAAGTTTTTTTTTTTTCCTTTTAAGGCTTGAAAATCATAAAAATTTCTCTTTATGCTTCACCTAAAGAATATTTTCTACGCCTTAAAGATTTGTACACTACACACACAGCGTTATTTTTTGATTTATTTATAAAAAGGAAAAGAGTGAGAGTGATCATAGCAATCGAATTTATTATTTAATGTGCTTGGAAAAACATTATATTAAATTTATGTTTAATATGTCACTGTAAATAATAATGTGCGTGTTCTTTATTTCTTCTATATTTTGCATTTTATCAAAACATTCAGAGTTTTATCTTATGTAAACTAAGCTATTCTTGAATACTTAACTTGTTTCTGTTTCCAATAATTTATTTAACACAGGTTTTCCTTGATTCTATGAGAGAAGCGTGTGAAAAACGTAATCTCCAGCTTGCTGATGTTTTTATTTCTAAAGTTATTCAAACATACGAAATGATGGTTGTGCGGCATGGGTATGCTTTCAACATATTTCCAATGCTTCAATGTATTTCTTATCAGCAATAATTAATCATTGTATTCTTTTTTTCGATTGTTTTGGTTGAGTATTGATTTTCATTTTTATTTCTTTGAATTCAGTTTCATGCTTGTTGGACCGCCTAATGCAGGAAAGACACGCGTGCTGCAAATTTTGGCAGATACTCTGTGTCTTTTGAAAGAGAAAGGAGTTTTAGAGGAAGAAGCTGTTATTTATCGCACTGTGAACCCAAAATCAATCACCATGGGGCAACTCTTTGGTGAATTCGACCCCGTAACTCATGAAGTAATTATACATTATTATGTTTTTATAAGCTGCTATTTTAAATATTTTTTTTTCTGTGTGAAAATTCCGTGTAGAAATCGATTGAAAGCATGTTTCCTTTAAAAGTTTTTGACATTAAAAGTGGTGTTTTCGAAATCACCCGCGTCTTAACAATGTAGCATTATGAATATCAAAGTTGTGTGTGGGAAATGTTTTTTACAAAGTATTTCTTAAGTAATCAAATAACAGAGCAATAGTTGCATATAGACAGTAGTAACAAAAAGTAAATACTGGAATCACGGAATGGAAATAATTTAATTCCGTTTATATATATATATATATGTGTGTGTGTGTGTACCGGGTGGTTGTAATAAAGGTACACTATTTAGAGGCCTGTAGAACCTGTTCTGCTTACCAAATTTTGATGAAACTTGGAACATATCCTACATAGACCATGAGGAAAAGATTTCTGCAATGAAAAACATTAGTACAAATTTTGACCACCAGGTGGCTTTTATCGAATATTCCTTACGCAAATCCGTAAAACCTCTATAAACACTTGCAGTCATAGCCAGAGAATCATTCAGCGCATGTTTGTCATCGTTAATCATTCCTGATTTACAGGAACGACAATATTATGCAAATCACTGAGCGTGGTGTTCGTTTTTTTCGCTCACTATCGCTCAAAAGTAGGATCTCTCCATCTAAGGCATACGGCATGTCAATCTTCAAAGGTTAACAAGCTACTCATATTGTTTGTCTCTCCATTCTCTTTCTTTTATTTTTATTATTCTCTATTGGGTGACACCGAATGCCGTATACAGATTTGGAGGGAGGTATAGAACATCGTAAGGAGCCATAATTACAGAGGAATTCATTAGCGGAAAGCGGTAGGTGGTGCTGTGCGTGAGCTCGCATGGTCGGAACACATAGTTTCCTCATTTCAGACATGGACAGCTAGCGATGAAGATGAATCGTTATACAAACACCGAGTTAGCGGATATCCTTTTCATCTACGACCTAGCCAACGGAAATGGGCGTCTATGTGTTCGTTTGTATATGGAAAGATATCCTACGAGGCGGCAGCCGAATCATCAAACGTTCACTCAGGTGCATCAGGACCTAGCAGAACATAGATCTTTTAGAACCACGATTGATGACACACCCGTCAATTCTGAAATGAACCTGGTGACATGAATATACATTGCTGCTGCTACGATCCGTGAAACACCCGTTATTTTCGAACATGTCCACCAATCCATGTGTCGTCGGTGTCGTGAGTGTAAACATACCAATGGCATCAATTTCAAACTCCTCCTGGGATGCTTTAATGTCCTTTTTTTAATTTATTATTGTTTTTTTTTGTGTGTAATAAGCGTTTTACACTATATTCTGCATTGTGGCCTTACGGTCTTTATGTCTCTTTATCTCGTCAGGGTTACGTTTCCGCCCATGCTTTCCAATGTAATTGTGGCTCCTTAGAATGTTCTCTACCTCCCCTCCAAGTTTGTACACTGCATTCGGGCACACCCTGTATATTCATGTTACTCCAGTTATAATGTTATTAATTTTGACAGTTCTTATGAGAAGTTATATCCCTGGTTTGGGATTGGAACTTTGTATCTAATATATGCTTTGCGCTACGTAGCTACATCTCCTTGAAAAAAAGCCCCGTTCCTGTGAAACTTTTAGTTTTTAACCTTATTTATTTGCATAGCTTCTGCTAAATCTCATTTCATTCAAATAAACGCTTCCTAATATTTGGTTTCTTAGTGCCTTAGTCATTAGGGTGAGTGAGTGAATATTAACGTCGCGCTGTTCAGCTACTCGAGGGCTTTTGGCGACGGACCACGTAATTTTGAACCATGCTCAATTGACGTGGACGACATCTGAACTGGCACCCCCTCTCCTAACTACCACACCAACGGGAGGACGTTTGAGCTTTCGACAGATTTACGTGCATCGCTCCCCTTCACGACGGGTCTTTAGTGGTACTGGGCTCGAACTCGTGACAAGGCCAGCCACTATCCGATACCTTGACCACTCGGCTATCGTGGCCACCTTAGTTGTTAGGATGTGAACCGTTGTTAAATTAAGAGTACATCAATCTCGCCACTTTTATACTGTTAATTATTTTTTTAAAAAATATTTTCAAGTTTCAGAATTCAATGAATTTCTGTCTATTTAACAAAATAATCATCGAAAAAAATACTGTTTTATGTATCTAACAAAACAGTCATGGTTCTAAATGCTTATGTTCGGCAATATTTTTCCTTTCAAAAAAGCAGTATGAAAAAATGCATAATTCAATATCATTAGATTATTGTGATGCATCAGAATCATTAAAAATACGATTGTAAAACATTTTTTTTTAGTGGTCCGATGGGATTGTTGCTATTATATTTAGAGAATTTGCATTTTCACGCAACCCGCAAAGAAAATGGGTAGTGTTTGATGGACCTGTGGATACCCTGTGGATTGAGAGCATGAATACTGTTTTAGACGACAATAAGAAAGTGAGTGCTATATTTATACATGCCATTTATTTTTCAATCATTTGAATTTTTTTTATTTCGCAAACAATATTTATAAAAAATTGTATAAGTATTCATCAAAAACGTTTGAGCAATGTAGCTGTTTTAAATAAAATTCCTGATAAAAATATTACCAGACATAAATACACATCAGAGTAAGAACGAAGGAAGACATGTACTGGTTGTTGTTTACTATACTCAATTTGTTACCGCTTTTAAATCACAGTGAATTCACGTAGTAGCTTCGAAATAACGTCAAGCTTGAGGTAGCATATATGATTGCCTTTATATCTTGAGGTGGCATTATGTATTACCCAAATAATGAGACGATTTTTATCTGAGCTATTAAGTTAATCATTTATTAATGCTTTTGATAGGCTGACTCTTTTTATAATGCTTTGTTTTAGTTATTTTCCGCCTTTTAGCTCTGCTTTTATAGTTCAAGCCATTTACTTGAAAGATGAAGTTAAAATATGAGCATTTTTAAGTTAATTTTACTCATCTCCAACAATTTCTCTTTAATTCCAACAAATATAATTTCGCTAAACAATGTAAAGCAACTAGATATTTATGATTATAAAAAAATATAGTATATAACTCTACTTACATTGCTATGTCAAAAACTTACAATAAGCAGTACTTTGAATATTTTTAAAATCCTTGTACACTACATAGTATTGAAAATTCAGTGTCATGAAGGAGTAGCCAAAATATTATGTAAATTTCAGGGTTGGTGAACCTCACCAAGAAATGCAAATAATAGGAAATACACAGCTGTGTCTTGCTCTTTTTATTGGATAGAAGGAAAAGAACATGAAGATGGACAATATCCGTGTTATTATTTCTATCAGAAAAAAAAAATATTGTTGGAATTTTTTTCTTGTCTTTGAAGGCACGTGATATAGTGGAGAATACTTGATCGCTGCCAATTCAGGCAGTTCCAAAAGACTGAGGATTTTACATGGAACAAAGTGATTTGATTGAAAAGAGCAGGTTGTGTGTGGGGGGCATACATCAAATTTCAGCCTTCACGGTACATTGGCTATGGCAAAGATGAATGGAACAGGAAAATGGGACAAGTTTAAGGAATGCCGATGCGACCAGAGTGGCTTCAGAAGACTTGAATCGACGTATCCACTGGTAAACGGTTGTGAAGGTGCCGTAAGTCCTTTTGTTGCCATTTTGCAGCATGCACAGGACACCCTTGATGTTCCCATGCCGATTAGAACAATTACTCTTAGATTGTGTTGTCGAAGTGACTTGAACTCAGAGCGTCCAAGACTGCCATTGACCCCGCAACACAGATTACTTCGTTTGCAATGGTGCCATGATAGAGAGATGTGGATGACGTAATGGCACCGCGTCGTGTTTTCAGACCAGTCGCATTTCTGTCTATTTAATAATAGTTGTAATGTACGAATATGGCGCCGGTGTAATGTCATGTTCAATCAGGCTGCAACTGTGGAACGCCCCACCTCGCAACAACATGCCATCATTATTTGGGACGTTATCGTATGCGAAGGTATGTCACCCTTGGTTTTTATTCAGTGCACTATGGTGGCCAAGTTATATGTGGATGATATGCTGTGGCGGCTTATACTCTCCTTCGTTCCGGGTTGCTCATCACTCTATACTTGGGGGGCGGGGGTAACGCCCGACAGCACACAACATTCATTAGCCAACGTGTTCTGCATGATATACAGATGCTTGCCTGACCATCCTTTTCCTTTATATCCCAACATTTGAACACTTCTTATTAGAAACCATTTGTATTCCCTAGTACGTCAGCGTTCAAAAGACGAATTGCAGCAAATGGTTAACAGGAAATGGAGCCATCCCTCAGGGCGCCATCTGTACTATCATCAACTCTGTACCTAGAAGTGTTGCTTCGAAAATCGCCGATAGGAATATTTTTTATAACCTGTTGAGTTGGCGTTGTTCTCTCTCTTTGTGTAAGAGTGTCATTTCAAAATAAACATAACTTAGGTTCGTCTCTCTCCATCTACCGAGTTTCCTTACTTTCTGGCCATCCATCTTGACGATGCATTTTTAATGTTACATAGTGTATTCATGTAACGTAACATAACTCATAATATGAACTGTCAGATTACAATAAGTATTCACTTGTGTGTGTAGAAGAGTATCCATTTCTATAATATTTTTTATAATACATACAGTTTTAAAACATATTCTTAATTATATTATTTATTTTTTTCGTTTCCTAAGCTTTGCCTAATGAGTGGGGAAATCATTCAGATGTCCAATTCAATGAGTTTAATTTTTGAAGTGATGGATCTTTCCCAGGCTTCAGTAAGTCCTAAAAGAATATTTTTGTTCTGATTTTTTTTCTCCACTTTACGTACTTAGTTACGTACTCTGTAAGTTATTTTTCTTTCTACAAAATAATGATTTAAATGTATTTTAACTTTAATAATAATGTTTTCAGAAATATACATCTCTTTTTTTTTAAATGAAATCTCAAATAATAGTTAAGTAATTTAGTGTTCTTGCTTTGTGGGTATAATTTATAGTTGTGTGGGAAAATGATACATTATTAATTGTTATCAAATGATTTCGAGTTATTCAGTTATCAGAACAAAACTGTCCTGTGATGAAATTTCATTAAGGAAATAACAAATTTTTATCCCAGCACAGAGGATTGTGTTCTTCTAAAGTAAATATTGCTCACCAATAATGTACAGTATTTAAAATAAAAATAAATTAGATCCAATAAATTCGAATAAAATTCAAGATATATTTTGTAAAAGTAATAATGGCTAGTCTTTGTTTCGAACACTTGTATTTTAAAATTCATTTATTGAAAAATACATGTATTACATATTTTGATGAGCCTTCTGCGCATAATGTGTTGTAAGAATTAAAAAATAAAACTCTGAAATCTTTATTAACTTATACAATTTAAATTTTTTATTTTCTCTCTATCTTTCTGTGAATATATTGAGTTTAGGTATGCTAAAATAATCTTCTTAAGGTTAAAAAATAGTCCATTGTATCCGTTTTGGAATGAATTTTTTGCAGCCCGCTACCGTGAGTAGGTGTGGTATGATCTACATGGAAGCCACGGCCTTGGGTTGGGAGCCCAAAGTTCAGTCCTGGATGAATCTCCTGCCTGAAGTATGGGGTCTCGAGAATACGGTTGTTATCTACGCTTTGTGCTCGTGGCTTATTCCTTCTTCAACCATGTTTCTGAGGAAAAACTGCAAGGTACTTGTACCATTTACTCATCCCTAAATAGCGTAACATCCTCTCTCGATTTGTGTGTACATAGTGCTGTCTTCTATAATACATATAACTTCATCACAGAGGTCTGAATAAATATTCTTTATGATTTATAATGTATAAATGCATATATTTTTAACAAATCGTAATTAAAAGGACTCAAAATTAAATGAATGTATTCTTCTACAATCTATGGCACAAAAATAAATAAAACAGAACATAAAAAAATGAATAAATCTATAAAACAAAAAAATTACAAAACATTTTTTAAGTACGAATGTTATTGCACGAAACCAATTTTATAAAAACAAACTACTCGTGCTGTTAAATTATATTTTAATTACAACGTTTAGTATTAATTTAATGTATTTATGGAATCAAATATTAATAATTTTAAATTCGTTTTGAATGTTCTTGTGGGATGTGTATCATTAATAATCTGCACACTTTCAAAAAAAAATTTCGAATCAGCATTAAAAATAATTAATTCATTTTTTTATAGATTATATTATTAAACGTGTCCTAAAAAATCAGTTTTAAAACCTTTTAAAATTTTAGTCGGCTTAAATAAAGCCTTGAAATTTTTAAAAATTTAAAAAGTTTTAAATATAACTTAGTTGGTCATTGAAAATCTAACTCTTTTTTTTTTTGAATTTTAATAACTGTTTTTGTAATTACCTCACTCCAGTAGAGTAAAAAAAAAAAACTTTTTGAATAGAAAATTCTTGCATCGACAAAAATAAATGTCTGAGGGAAAAAAAGCATTTATGTTTTGTGAAAGCGTAATTTTTGAAACAAATAGCATTCAGGAAATACAAATACATTATTTACCATTAAGTATTTGGGCACCCATGAAAAAGAGGATATATGCGATTCTGATCAACTTCACGCCTTCTGTATTTAAATATTATGTCAGAAACAGTATTAGTGTTAGCTACAAGCAAGAAACAACGAAATTCAGAGCTGTGAGACTTCGAGAAGGGTGGAATTGTCTGATATCGTAGAAATGGCCGATCCTTAAGAGACATATTTACTGAGTCAAACATTCCAGTAGTGGCAGTGGATTTTGTGATTACAAAAGTAGAAGGTGTGTGGGGATTTCTAGAATGTGTTTCGACCCGACAGGCCCATGAAACTAAGAGATAAAGACTGACGAGTACTGTCCAAAGAAATTCGAAAACATCGCACCAAACCGAAAACCCATATATTCCAAGAATTGTAATAAGCATCAAAGACTATTGTTTTGATCAATACCATCTGCAAAAAAGAACATTTTCTAGGTTTCCATGGTCGTGCTGCCGCCTATAAACCTTTTATTACAAAATCCAACCACGCTGCTCGGTTGAGATGATGCATGGCACTTCGAAATTGGACCTTAGACGAGTGAAAATATGTTATCTGGAACGATGAATCAAGGTTAAATCTCAAACAGTCACATGGCAGAGTCTGGGTTTGGCTTATACCTGGAAAACGCTTTTTGCTAGAATGCTTCGTGGCTATAGTATAGTTTGGTGGAGGTGGAATTATGGTCGGGGATGTTTCTCATGGTTCGATCTGGGACCCTTGATCCCAATTCATGGTAAGCTCAACTCAGACCCCTACTGCACGATTCTAGACAACAATATGCTTCCTACAGTGGAAATTTCACAGGATGGATAATTGTTGCTTATAGGATGACGACGTCACTTGTCTTGTTGAGAGAGCCACCATGGATTGGTATAATGACAATGGGTGAACAGACTGAACTAGTCTGCCCAAAGATCAGACTTAAGTCCTGTAGAAAATCTCTGGGACGAGTTGGACCGTCGAATTAAGAGGTGCGGCAAACGTCCAAAATCGGTGAAAGAACTTGCATGTCTTCTCCAATTCTAGCGGAAGAAAATACCTGTTGCCCATCATCAAAACACTTGAAGAAAACATGCGCTGGAAGGTTAAGGCTGTAATTGCTTCAGGTGGAGGCCCTACCACAACTACTGAATACACATGAATTTTGTTTATCTCCTTTATCATAGGCGTCTAATTACTTATTGGTAGACAGTGTACATTTATTACTAATTAGATATTAGATAAATTTTGTGTGTATCACAATGAACATATCATATCTAGATTTACTTCGAATCAGGAACTTGTCGTCACAAGTGACAGCCATTTGGTGGATTCTTTCCTCAAGATGGTGGAAATAGTGATGAACGAGGCATGCTCCGACGAAGAGGCTGTCTCTGGTGCCGACAAAAAAATCATGAAGTGTTGGATCATTGGTGCTTTCATGTTCGCTACCGTCTGGTCCTTCGGTGCCACCTGTGACGAGGAAGGAAGAGAAAAATTCAGTAATTTTTTTAAGGAATTGACCACCGGGGGTATCGAATACCATCCGCCAGATTTGGGGAAAGAAAATAATTTCCTTTCCCAAGGAAGGATCTGTATATGATTATAAATTTCTTGTGAGTATTTTTAGTGAGTAAATAAATTTGTCTTTTATTCCTTTCATTTCAGGTTATATTTTTTTTTACACTTATATTTCTCAGTTTCGTGATTTTTCCTGTAATTATTTCATTCCTTTTACTAACCGGAAGGGAAATTTGGGAAAAGATGCTGAAGGTATCCGACTGCCCTAAAATCATGATTTTTTAAAAATTTGACAATTTTTTTTTGTGACTTTATTTTATAGGCCATCTTGTTAGCTTTATAAAAATACCAAGATTTTTATTTTCCATTCACTAGAACAAAAACTACAAATGTTTTAGTAAAAGCTGAAGCCATAACTTTTAAGATGTAACTTTAAAATGTGTTTTACCAAAATGTATTTTTTTTTTTTAAAAGCTCAAAAAGGGATAGCGATTGCTCAAAAAAATTTTAGAATAATTTCTGAAATTTCTTGGTTTTTCATAACGCAAAATTTTTAACCTTCAGATTTATCAATCCTTTTTATTAAAAAATTTTAAAGTTTTTTTATTAATAAATCACTTTTTTTTAAGCAATTTCATATAACATCAAAGAAAAAAGTGCTCTATTTTTTTGTAAAATTAAAAATTTTTACTGAAAGTCATTTAAAAAAGGAATAGCAAAAAATACATCAAAATTAAAAAATTGACTATTTGTAAATTGGGCCCCCGTTTGTGAAATTTTTTAGTAAATTTTTTACCCTTTTTAAGGGGTACTTTTTTTTCTCTTTTAATTTTATTTTTTTAAAAAAAAATTCTAAATTTTAAAAAACCAAAAAAAAAATCCCCCATTTTTTTTTTTTTTAAAAAAAACTGCCCCGGTATCGGATCCTTAAGTCAATTTTGCCCGTTTGGTTTTTTTAAAAAAAGAACCAAGAATTGAAACGAATAACTTACCAAAAATTTTTTTCGAAATTTTTCCCAATTAAAAACTGCATATTTTTTTTTATTATTGAATAAAAAATTTATTCTGTAGCTTTGACTAATAAAATTTGGAAATTTTAGGACTGAGTTGTAAAACAAGTAATTTCTTTTATCGCAATGTTTTTTTTTTTTCTCCCAAATTTATTATTCTTAATCAATAGTTTTGTTTTGACGTTCTTTGACTTTGAACACCTTCCAAGTAAGAGCTTATTGAAATGATGCCTAATTCTGCTACCACTACGTACTAAAGCGTATACATTTAATTGTTTATAAAACCGTATATGTATTGCTGAAACAATCGAATTTTTCAAAGAATTAATGTCATTAATTAAAGGATGTTTCTAGGATGATATTGTGTAAAGGATAATGCCAGAAAAGAGGTTTCCCTTCGACTTACAGAAAAGAAAATGTAAAATATGTATTTCATCTGTTGAAAGAAAACAGTTCTAATTCATTTCATATAATTGCTGATCATTTGATAAAAATTATGGAAATATTCTACAGATCACGTCTAAAGATTTCAGAGAATTATCTGTTCGAGATTTATTGTTGCAAATCTTTTGTCAAGTATAACTTTTTGGGAATTTGATTGGTTATTTTGCCGATTTTGTTTTTAAAACGTTTATTAATGACATCTATTCCTTAGAAAAATATCTAGAACTCGGAAATGTGAGAACACATATAATATGATTTGAAAAATAATAGCATCTTGATCTTAGAAAACGTTTATCCACAAAATCTTTCCCCATATTACTTATCAATAAAAAAATATCTTCGATAAAAAGAAATCCAAATATTTTGTGAAAAAAAACATTAATTCTTTCATTTTTGCGAAGTAATAGCTCTTTAAATACATTATGTGAATTTGAATATCAAATTATAATTCTAAATGATAAATGACAGAAAAAATAAAACGGCAATCTTTTTTTATGATGGCTAAGCGTCATGCTTGCTCTTTTTCAGATTAGAGGCAAAGGACAATGGTATTCTTGGAAAGATTCTATCATACCTTTAACTGCAACGAATATTAATATCAGAGAAATCATTGTTCCAACTGTAGATACAGTGCGGTACTCTTATTTGATGGATCTCTGCATTCGCCATCATAGGTGATTTTAATTTATGTTGTTCCTAATTTATTATACATTTATTTTTTTTCTGTACAAGTGTTTAGGTAAATCTGTGATGTGCTGATCCACAAGCTCAGTAAACTGAGATTAAACCGAGCTGTCTAAACAGTTTTATTTGTAGTTCATCTACATATATACTATACTGTTCGAATTAATTGGAACAAACATGTCTGAGTTGGTATGTGATTACCAGTGATGTCCCGAACCACCTCAAATCGGTTTTATCTCCTAGAGGTAAAGTGATGGATCGACGTTTAACTATTATTTACTCGTATGGCTGGTTTTAGTGTATCAGTAGCTGAGTTGTGGGCCTTTCGGTTCGGCAGCTATTGGTTATAATTTGCGTTCCGTGTAACACGTATTACTTTTGCTTTTTCAAAGATAGATATTACTCTAAAGAAGCTTTCTAAAATAATTGCTCTTAACGAAGACATTTCTATGACTGTGAGAGACATAGCTACGGAAAATCAAGTGTTTCAAGAATTTTAAGAACATTTCAAGATTCCGGAACATCCTCTCTAAACAGAAGAGGAATATGTGGGCCAAGAACTGATAAAATTCTAATAAGAAATTGCAAAACAAATCCAAGGAAGACAAGTACAGACCTTCGAAAGGATTTATTAGAGTATAGTGTTGAAGTGAATAGCTCAAAAGTACGCAAAAGCTTCTGGAAGTTGGTCATAAGGCAAGAAATTTGAAGATAAAACAATTTCTAACTCAGAAAATGATGGAAAAACGTTTAGCATGAGCCGAAAAATACCAATCTTGGACTATTATCGACTGGAAGAAGATATTTTTCAGAGATGAAACACATTTATTTGTACAGGGATACAAATCAAGTGCAGTAAGACAAAATGAAGGTGAAACTCTGTTACCAGATTATATCCCACAGACTGTAAAACACCCTTCTGAAGAGATGTTTTGGAGTTTTTTCACATAATTGGCACTGGAAATTTAGTTCTTCTTAAAGGCATGATGAATTCTGTCAAAAACATGTAAATATTACGTAGTAGGGTTGTTCATTTATGATAACATTTGATGACCATTTCAACAGGACTTGGCTCTTGTCACAATTCGATATCAATTCAGACTTTTATGCGGAAAAATAAAATAGAAGTGCTTGTTTGACCTTGTTATTCACCAGATCTAAATCCTATTGATAATTTATGGCGTATTCTCAAGAATCATATAGTTAAGATGAATTGCACGACAACAGAACAGATGATAAAAATTGCTATACAACTGTAGTCCCTCAATGATAAAGTCAAGAGCATGTGCGATACACTAGTGGAGTTAATGCCAAAACGTGTTCAAGAGATCATTTCTGCTAAAAGAGGACATACTTTGTATTAATATAGAGATTTTTCAGTCTACTTAAAATATGTAATGATTAAAATCTAAAGTTTTAGAAAAAAATCGTTTTTTTTCGTTTGTCCCAATTAATTCGAACAGTATAGTACGGTAATATATTAATAAAAATAGTGGCAGCAGTGTTTACATGTTATTTGTAATTTATCAACTTATATATAATATTGTAATTTATCAACATATATATAATACTGTACTTAAAAAAAAAGGGGGGTCAGCTATTTACGGATTATACACAGTATGCAAGTAGATTCTTTATACAAAGTTAGTGGTAAATGAATGGGGAAACCACATATATAAATATTTGCTTTTTATATTCTTTGTTTGAATAATTAGTCTTCTACATTCCAGTTATATACTCAGAAGACAACATATTTTTACAAAAAATTTGGTGATGTGGTTTTTAAAAAGAATAGTTTTAATTTATTTCTGATGTCTTTTCTTAGGCACATTTTCGACAAAATGAAATTATTTCACCATTTAACGATTGCTTTCAAAAATCCTATGTGTTTCAGTAATTTCCTTTTAATAATAAAAATCACCATAGTTTTACAAACTTATATGGAATTTTTTAATAAATAGTCATTTAGGAAAATATTTATAATGTAAAGGTTATTAATATCCACAAGATTTTAAAATTAGAACAGGAATTCATTTCAAAATCTGACATAGCTCTAATGTCACTTAGCTGCAAATTCTCAAATTAAAATTTAAGTAAGATAAATCTGAAATTGTGGGTAAATAAAAAAATTTAGCTGGTATTGTTGTTCGGTTAAAGTAAAGAGAGAGTATGAAAAAGTTTTAGTGTAAAACAATCCAAGTCACTGTTTCTTTAACAAAAAATAAATAAATAACATAAAATTAAAAAATATTAATTAAGTTTATTTGATATTGATATTATTCCTGTTTGGTCTGCATTTAGTTACTTGTTATAAATGTTAATTTTTTCTTTGTGAAAAAAGAGAATCATTATTAGAGTTAAATAGTTTTTTCTTATACTTTTTAAATAATTGATAGGATAGTTTTTTTTATAATTTTATTGATACTTTTAATTCAGGAGCAGTATTTTTACCTTTTTGTCTAGACCAATATTATTTGTTGGACCGACAGGAACCGGAAAGACAGTCTATGTTCAAGAAAAAATGATGAAAAATCTTGACAAAGATGTTTTTGTACCCTCATTCATTGCTTTTTCAACTCAAACATCTGCAGGACAAGCCCAGGTTTATACTAATGCATTGCATTTTTTAAAACTTTGATTGCTGGAATTTGTGATTTATGCTTAGTATTTTTGATTATATAAATTTGCATGAGAATTTTATTTTGTTACTCACTCTTAACATCAGCTCTACTGCTACTTTGCTTACCATTTGGTCAGCTTTCTTGTTTAAATTATTTTTTTCTTACTCTTTCAATTATCCTGTATCAGAACAAACATTCAGTATTATTCTGTAACTGCTGTTGTCATAATAAATCTTAACTGACTGTCCCAAGCAGCAGAAGCGCCCTCTAGTGACCACCCAACTTCAGTACAGGGCAAGTGGGGAATGAATGTGGTTGCTTTGAAAAATTGTCCATGTTCTTTGTCCTTAATTTTTGTGATGATAGTTGTTGTTGTTCGTGTGATATTTAATCCAAAGTAATGAATAATTGATACACTAAAGTATGACCTTGATCTAACATATTTTGTTTAATCTTTAATATCATACGTGGAGCGTCAATTATAGAGTGCTGGACGTAAAAAGATTAAGCCAAATATGGTAGATTCGGGGTTTTGGTTTAATGAATTCTTCTTTAGTATAACAACTATTTATTATTTTAGGTTAAGTTACTTACAGAAAACAAATATAACAAAAATTGAGGGCAAAGGACATGGACTGTTTTTCATAGCCACTACGTTCATTCCTCACTTGACCCGTACTAAAGTTGAATGGTCGTTAGAAGGCATTTCTGATCACTTAGTGGTTGTTAGGGGCAGTTATTATGACAAGAGCTGTTACAAATTTTATTAATTAAAATAAGAGCAATTGAGAAAAATTCGAAGTTTCTTTCAATATAATCAACGTGGAAAAAATCTAGTATTAGAAATCTAAACAAAAATTTAACATCACCCGAAGAGAAAATTCCTTACTGTGTTAATATTCTACATTTATTATTTTATAGAATATAGATTTTAGTTTTAATTTTATAATAATGTAATTAATCGTTTGAATTTTAGAATAGATTTTATTAATTCTGAATTCGTTTTATTTTCTATACTTTATTTTTGAAAAAATAAAAATGTTTCCATATATGTAATTAAATAAAATTAAATTTGAATTTGACTTTTGTGGAAAGTGAACTAACTGTGAGTAAGTGTGGATTATGTCTGCTGATCACTTCTTTCTCAATTTGAAAACTATTTCCTATCAGTATCAGTAAAAGAATAATAAGTGGCAATGTAATACTTTTATTTTTAGGATATTATAATGTCAAAATTAGAAAAAAGACGCAAGGGTATATTTGGACCCCCATTTGGGAAAAGATGTGTCATTTTCATTGACGATTTAAACATGCCGGCTGTTGAAATATATGGAGCTCAGCCACCTATTGAGCTTTTAAGACAATTCTTCGATCATGGAATGTGGTAATATTTTGGTTCAGTAAACTTTCGTTCGTAACATTTTTACAAGTATTTTGAAAACTAAGGATAGCATACAAACTGTGTGTATGTGTGTGATTTTAACTTGATATTCATGTTATTTTCGCTTCTTAAATTTATTTGCCTATTTAGATAAAAAGGTCTCGTGTTGTCATGCTAAACTCGTTATTTTATCAAACAATAGATTAAAGCTTTTATATTTGTTATTAAAAGCATTATACATATATTGAGGAAAAAGTGTCATCACGCGCGAAGATATGTTAAACGTTTAATAATGATTTCTGGCTCCAGTATATATCACTGTTCTAACATCTTTTAAATATTCAGAAATAAATTATTGTTTCACAGATTCCCCACCCCCCACACACACATACTGTCCTGACCATTAGAACAACCCAACTATTTTTGGAAAAGTGTTATTGTTGTTTAAAATGTGGTTCTTAAATGTGTACAGAAAATATTAAATAATACTGCACTAATCTTCGAAAGAGTTATTCGTAATCTTTTGAATTATTTTGGGATTTTCACGTTTTTTGTGTTAAAAAAATTTTGGCTACACATAAAAAACCTAATTTCATTTCATATAAATTTCAATTACAATTAATAAACAAAGAGTGGTTTTTAAAAAACAAACAAAAAATTTATAATCTACTTTTTTTTAAAAAGGGGTTCATCTCATATAAAAAATTATGTTTTATTAAAAGGGTTTTTGTCCCTTTGGTTTTGGGGGAAAAGATAAAATTTGCCTTTCTACTCTCCCCGGCCCAACTTTCCCCAACAGCATTTCCCCACGAATTATAATTAAAACGGCGGCTTCAAATATTTTTTTTAACTAAAAAAAATCAACAAAAGAAATTTTAAGTTTCTGAGTAAAATCAGCTTAAAGGTGTTTTCAAAAAAGACCCACAAAGAGTTATGGTGCATTATAATTAAAAATATTTTTTTATCTGTTATTAGATGTACAGACTTAAAGTTAACAAATTTGTTTTTTTTTTTTTTTTTTTTTTTTTGTTCAGCTGAGATATTCAAAAAGCTTTTTCTTTTCACTTGAAATTCATGTAAAATTAACTAATTAAAAAGTTCTTTATCCTACAATCTGTATTGTTTAATTTTTTAATTCACCCGTGCGAAGAACTGGTATACCAGCAAGTTTAATGTAAATGCTTAACTTATTATACATTAGCTTACAAAATAAATTTAGATTAAAGGTTATCTCATCAAAAATATTTAATTGCAGTTGGTGTTATGTTCAAGTTTCGTTTTTAGATTCAATGTTATTTGTGCATTGAGATATTGCTCTCTCTCCAGGTATGAGAAGAAAGAAAAATCAGAGATCCATTTGGTGGATACGCAGTTCATCGCAGCCATGGGTCTCCCTGGAGGAGCGCGTAATAACATCACTCCAAGGCTTATGCGACATTTTGGGGTCATTGGAGTCAATGCATTCACCACTTCTACCATGAATGCCATATTCTCATCTGTGATGAATATACATTTTAAGGTACTTTTTTACTCAGAGCCGTTTTTAACCTCTTCGGCGCCCTAGGCACTTCAAATTTTTACGCATCCGCACAATTTTCAGAGCATCCTCCCATCTCCTTCCTACCGTGCTAGTTTTGGCTCGGGAGTGATTTTCCTTTCACTCTCTTACTCTTTTCCCTTTGTTTTTGCTCTTTGGAGAGTCTTTCCATTGTGATGTACCCGTTCTCTTTTCTCTAATTGCTGAGAAAGTACGCCAAAAAAGGCGAGAAAGGTTCGTTCATTTTCCCTAATTGCTGGGGAAACAGTTGCGTAAATGGGTGGTCAAAAATTCTGATCCCTGTTCCCACGGACAGTCCGAGGGATGAAAAAGGATGGGTTTTTCAGTTTCCCACGGATCTGAGACGACAGCGTGTCTTAGACTTCTAGACTTAAATTTTGCTATTACTCCTTTTATTAAAAGAATTTTTGTGATAAAGTCAAATCTTATTGTCACAGATTATATTATATGTTTTTAGATGGTTAATTTATTTAAGATCAATGTATAATTGCATGTAAAGCAAAATAGAGGGATTTAATGTTTTACAAACAGCCATAAAAATTGTAACTGTTAGAAAAATTACGAGATTTGTCGTCTAGATCTATCACAGTATTTCTTCTTCAGATTGGCTGAGGTGGAAGTCACGGTCATTAACCTGATATTTGTGGAGGGCATCCGAACGCAGTAGTGATTAAGATGATATTAAATCGGACTCGAAGGAATACAAACAGATAAGCACAATAATTTCTTTTATTAATTTAACGCTAAACCTGATTACACGAACAAGTATACTTGTATACAAGACAATAAACTATTAATGGATGATAGGTACTTAGCTTTAATGAGATGCAAACTCTGAACTCAAAAGGAAACCTTGTACTAACTTCTAATATCGGCTGTTTTTTAGGAATAATGGACTATAATTCCATCAGTATTATCGTGGTTATATTGTCCATATAATTCCATTCTCTATCTCACTGACTATTTATACTCTATTTGGTATTGGCTTTCGTTTGCGGAATTGAATTGTTCTATCTCTAAGTGCAAATTTGGTTGGAAGGAAAAAACTCGGGTTAGAGACGGTAGATCTCGTGGATAGCTCATTGTTACATATCTAGTACGATGTCAATCCAAACGTATAAGACCAATCACACATATTTATAAGTCTGATACTTCTTATATATATACAACCTTAAAAGAATCACTTTTCCTAAGATGGAATTATTAGCTGGTGATTAATACAACTTGATGGCCTAGAAAAAGATCTAGTTTTGAGAACCAAGAATTGGAGAATACTAGCAAGAAGAAGGCTGGCCTAGGAAAGGCTTCTTGAGAAGGCCAATGCCCACCCTGGGCTGTCGAACCACCGAGGAAGGACGGATTAATGCAACATGGTTGAGATCAGGTGCAAAATCTGCTTTTAAAATTATAAAAAATACTCTCGTTGATACATTAATGTTTTTTTTTGAAGTAATGGTCAGGGAAATAAATTAAATTTTTACATCAAACCTATGTGATAAAATATTACATGTATAGATTTTTTCTCTTTGGCTTTTTCAGAATAATCATTTCCCTGCAGAGGCGCTCATCACGGCTGAAGCTATCGTGTCTGCAACAGCAGCGATCTACAATGCAGTGACCGCACATCTTCTTCCTACACCCGCAAAATCCCACTACACTTTTAATCTCAGAGATTTTGCCCGAGTCATTCATGGGTGCTGTCTCATCAAGCCAAAGTCTTTGGAAAAGAAAAAAATACTCATAAGGTTTGGAATTTTTATCTGAAGCCAACTTCCAAAAATGTAGTTGTATGTTTGTTTCAGAGTTTGTTTT
Organism: Trichonephila inaurata madagascariensis; assembly: GCA_019973955.1. Taxonomy (NCBI): domain Eukaryota; kingdom Metazoa; phylum Arthropoda; class Arachnida; order Araneae; family Nephilidae; genus Trichonephila; species Trichonephila inaurata. The sequence goes on along the minus strand of BMAV01025644.1, from coordinate 393,965 downwards.
TTATGCGGTCTTTCACGAACATTTAAAAGTTGTTTTTATGATTCAATATATTAAATATATTTACTTCTGTTGTAAAGTTCTTTAACAAATTTTCTCAGAAATTCAACGCAAATCGTTAAAAAATCTGCCTGCGTACCTTCTGCAAGGCAAAATTTCTAGAAGTATCACATATCTTGGAGGCTCCGGTAGCCTACCATTTATGGTAAAGAACAAGTGACCTGCTTATCTCAGATTCGAGTTTCGGTGCCATTGAAGCTGTAAAGGTCTACCCGACGCGTCTAAGGGTGTGAGAGAAATGGAAGGAACACTAGCCATATTCAAAATAGCAATTTATTGTCAGTATCAACAACAACACAAATTCAATTAACTTAAGAGATACAACCAAATATCAAATATGGAAAGCAATTAACGAGGTATGCGAGATATGAGGAGACTTTAAATAATTATGTCACTTGCGTCTAATCAATAGCTTCTACTTGATAGCTGGCTAATCTGGTTTAATTCCTAGTTGACAGATCGCCTTTAATATTTACAATAATCAGCTACTAAATATCCACAGATCACTTTGTGACGGATCTGTTCGCGATCCTGCCACTAATCCTCTTGGGAAATCTTTGGGCTATCAATTCGCGTTATTCACAACCAGCCCTTCAAAAGAAGAAAATCGTGATATTCAAATCAAGTTTACTATATATAGTCAAAGTTTTCTAGCTAGAAAGGGAATAGGAGAGGGGATAAACTAGAAATCAGGTGAGATCGTTACTGACAGGTGTCATTATTGAATTATTGTGAATAAATACTTATTAGGAGAAAGATTTAAAGTGACGATTGATCACTGAGATTAAATTAATATTAGATTGAATGGGATAATGTATAAATCCTATATAAAGTAAGGATAAAGTTTGACACTCTCCTAATCTTTCGTGTATTTCGTCTTTGTTCCACTTTCGCGGTTAGCACCGAGACATTCTCTTACCGTTATGAATTGAATTTGTGAGGTATATTGTGTGATCAATAAATAGATTGTTTGGATTATGGCTAGTGTTTATCCTCTACCTCCTACATATCTTGGTGCCCAAGAAAGAGGTGAAGACCTCTCACAACTTCGTTTAATTTATCACTGCTCACCGATAGCAGTCTAACCACTCTATCTCTCTCTTCTAACCTGAAAGTTTCAATTTTATGTACAAGCCTTAATTTACATGGTCACGTCTTCTTCTTCGGAAGGAAGCTTTTATAATATAATAATTTTTAAAGACCCAATATTACCCAAGAGGATTAGTTTTTAAAGGAACGTGGATAGATCCGTCACAAAGCGTCTAGAGGGCCGAAGCACGTTGAATTTATCTAGGCTTAAAGTCTTCCCGATGGCGGGTTGCGGTTGCTTGGAGAATGGGGAGTGCTTGCTCAGGTGTCGTCCTCGTCACTTGACTGCGGCTCAAAATTAAGTCGTCACCCACGTGTTGCTTTATAGCTCAACGTAAATGTAATCACTCATCCAGATCTTGAATCAATCGTTCGTGAGATTTCCGGTATACAAAAGACTAAAGATTTCTTATCAGATCATTTTGAATTTAAAATTATTTCAGGATGTTTAATTATATTCTGAGCCATTTCTCTACAAAAAAGCTCAAATTTTTCCTTTGTAAAAATTCCAAACTTTAACTTTTTGAATGAACCGTACAATAAAATCACTTTAGTAGGTATGTATGGGATTTGTACAAAAGCCTTCACTCTTGTAATTTTGCTTTCTGAATTTATTCTTATATAATTTTGGTTTATTTTATTACCTTCTTGATTATAGAAAATATAAGTCCCTTTTCCCCTAATTTTAATTTCCACTCCTTTGATTTTCCCAATGAAATAATCAGGGCGGAAAATTATTTTATCCCAATAGATAGCAAACATTAATGTTGCTCAATTACCTTAAGAAATTTGCTTTGAACTTTTAATTGTTCACATTTAAAAATATTTTTACTGTCGCTCTATTAATAAAATAAGCTATTTTATGCTCAAAAACTCTGGTGAGGAGCTATGGTTACTTAGGATTCATAAGTTGTAATTTTTATTTATTTTTTACAATACTACTTGTTTCAGCTCTTGAGTGAAGAAAAATATTTGTAAAGTTTGTCTTCTCAAAACAGTTTTCAAAAACTCACTAATTTTAATTGTATATGTGTGTCTAATTTGAGAATATTACTTCATTCTAAAGTTGTTTAAAAAGTTAATGATATTTCTTTTTTCATGTTAAGAAAATTACAATAATTACTAATAACACTGTATAATAATATAACAAAATAAATATATATCATCATATGTACATGCGATTATCAATGTTATAAAAATGGGTAAGTAATTTATTTCATCAAACAATTATTTAAATCTAATATATATTTGACAAGTTATTTTATTGATATTTTGAATATCTTTCGTAATAGATTGTGGGTTCATGAAATATATCGGGTGTTTTATGACAGATTAACGGATCCAGTAGATTGCAATTGGCTGTATCAGTGAGTGTTTTAATTATTTTCTTTGAATACATCTTGATAGTGTTTAAGTCTCATATTAATCATATATTTAATAGATCTCTGAGCATGTAAATTGTTTGAACAAAAATAAACTTTAACTTATTTGGAGTAATATGAATGTATTTTTAAATATTATATTATAATGTCTGTGTCCATTTCAATTATTCCATATTGGTTAACATTATATTTTTTGTGTTCATTTTTGTAGGCAAATCAGAATAACAACAGAATTGGAATTCAAAGAAAATTTCAACTCACTTTTTAAACATTTATGCTCTTCGAAGGAGGGAAAGGTATTCTTTTTGAAATTTGAATATATTTCTAATGTTATTTTAAAATCTGTATTTTAATACTTAGTATAGTACATGTGCGTTTATGTTGTTTTCTATAAGTATGGCATAGATGAACAAAGTTGTGTATATGTGTGGCATGCACATAATTTTAAAATATTTTTTGTATTTATATAAATAATATTCATATATTAACATTCATAACATCTTACCCTCATCTAATATATTTTTGCAAAGAATATTATTGTCTTAAAATTTTATACATAATAAAATTGAAAAAGGAATATTTAATAAAATATGCCAATAAAATTTTTTGAAAAGTTTACTATCAGGCTTTTTAAAATCCTTTTACATCGCATTAATAGGTTGTAAGAATCTGCAAAAAAGTCAAAGTACAAAAATGGCATAATTAAATGTATATATAGATATATGAAATTGCAATTTAATTGTTATTTTGAGATATTTTCTAATCAGACCTTCTCATATAATCATACTATTGCTTTAGAGTTATATTTTCGTAATTGTTATTTGCGTACGGATTTAAAATTGACGTTGTTTCGGTTATACTCTTGAAGACTGTGCATGTGTAACATTTAAAAACAGATAGAATCTTCCTTTTTTTCCATATCAGATCGAGGAAACGTTATTATATCTCTACTCGAATATTTAATAATCGCGAGGAAAATAATTACAATCAGATTAAATTTTCTTTAATACAGACAGAAGAAAAAAAAATTCTTATCTGTTTAGTGGAAACTTACTCTTTATAAATTGTTATTGCATTTAAATAAAACTACACTTTTTAATCTTTACAATACTTTTTAAAAATAAGTACCAGACATATCAAATTTCATACAATTTAAAATATGTCAATTTTGTTAAATTTGTTTATAACTTCTTACTTAATTACAAGCACAGGATTATTGTGAATACTCTTATGCTCACACTACTGCAGCCTCTTCCAAAACAATCTATTAAATATTTTCAAGAAACATAATACTAATTCTCTCTTTTTCACCATGCACGTTTATACAGTAATACAGGTGAATTTTACAACTAAAAGCATTTCTCCGTCGATGGTAATAAAGGAAATATAAAATGCTCTCTTAACTTTTCAGTTATTTTTTAGTGGCGGAAGCATGTGAAAGTATATCTTCAACTCGCTTCTGCCGGAAAAGAAAATTACTGAGAATTACCAGTCGTTTATATCATTTTCTACATGACAGGTCACGTTCAGCTCGATTTGGGCTTTTGTAATACTAAATCTATTAAATATCTGTTGAGAAGTGAATTAACTAGGGCTGATTCATGTTAAATAGAACTCAGAATTTACGTCCTCGTGTGTTATAGAGTTTAAAGAGAATGAGGCAACAAGTCATGTATCTTCCTCTTCACTCTATCTAGTTTAGAATTAATTCCCTACCTAAAGATTCCGCAAATTCTAGAACGCCTTTAATTGAAACAATCTTCTCACGAAAAATTGAATCTAATTGTTTTTAAAAAAATTATAGCATGCTTTCACGTGCTTATTTCACTTCCATTTATTTTTGGTTTTATGACTTTGAAGGAACCGTTCTAGTTGGCCATGATTCAAAGCTATATCTATGAAAGTCAAATGTGTTTTTATTATTTTGATGGTGTTTGATAGTTAATTCCACTCCTATATCGCATGCTTACCGTTCAGATTTCTGAAATTCAACAATGTATTATCATTCATACCATAACGAGCTATGGTTCGTCACAAATTGTGTGGAAACGTTAACTACATAAAAAAGAAATGCACATTATTTCTGATAAAGTTTTCTCTGAACATTTTCTTTGCTCTACGAAAAATTACTTTTACGAAATAGGATTCTAAAGTTCCCTGACTAAGTCTGTAACTTAAAAATATTGCCAATTAAACTGATGAAACACATCCTCCTTCGAAATAAGACCCTTAAGCAACAAACAACTTTTGCCATCGTTTGTAAAGGTCATCGAAACATTTCTATAATCCATTTTTAGCCATGTCCTTTTATTCAGCCTGCGATTCACTTTTAACTTCATCTGCAGATTGGTCTTCGTTTATTATGTGGGAACGATGTGTTGACACCCCTATGCATGTTAAGATTCTTAGTCGGTATCCGTTGACATGTAGCCGAGGATATCCAAATAGATTCTGTTATTGTTTGAAGCATGTTGAAGCAGAAACCTTTTCCATGTTTCCTGGTTTCCTGCGGTGCGGGAAGTCTGCGGACGTCCAGAACGTTTGTCGTCTTCGGCACTTTCCCTGCCTTCTCTCAAACGTCGATGCCACTTAAAAGCTTGCGTTCGAGAGAATGTATCACAGCTTTACACACGTTCAAAATTTTGTAAGTCTCCGTTGCACTTTTTCCTAAACGAACACAAAATTTTATATTCATTCTCTTCTCAACAAACGCAATTTCTTTGCATCTCCGAATACTATATAAATGCATTTACCTACAAAATACGACGCCGTGGTGAGCCACGGAGCATGTGATTTGGGACAAACTTTTTAGAAAAGGGGAAGAACGCAGTAACACAGAAATGTTCTCGTAGTCGCTCTACTGCAAAAATTTCCCCGTTACACTCTCAGTTCGAGAACTTTTGAATCCCACCTCGTAAATATGGTATTTTTGATTATTTAGGTATCGGAAGATGATTTAAGAAGCTTAATGTTTGGCACGTATATCAATTATGACGAATCACCAGCAGACAGGCTGTATGACGAAGTGACAAGCATAGAAACGTTTGAAATCATTGCTGACAAATGCTTATCTGAGTATAACAGTTTCAGTAAGTCCCCAGTTGACATGGTGATTTTTAGGTAAGAATTATTTTTTATTTACTTGTTGTTTTTTTTAATTCTCGTTTTTGAATAGACGTGAAAAAACCAGCTTTCGTTCTTTTTGCATCACATTTTCTTTTAAATAATACCTCGTGAGAGATTTTTTCTCCGTTCTCCATACGTATAATAAATTATAGTTTTTCATTGTTTTATCTAGTTTTCATATTAAATAATTCATTTGGAAAAACTATTAATGAGAATCGAAGGGATTTTGTAAAAGTATGTGTGTTTGATGTATATTTTATCAAGTTTTATGGTTTAGTTTATTTTTTTTCTGGTCTTGTTATTTATCTGTATGGGAATATTGTAATGCTATTTTTAAAGGATGTAATAATGATTATTTGATGAAGTGATGATTATCTAGTGAAAGCGACTTTTTTCCTTTCCTAGAAATGGTAGTGGTTTATTTATTTTATTTTACATGTAGAAGGTGAGTCGGAAAGTAAGTTTCCCCTGTCGACTGTGATCAGAGTTGTGTATGAAAGTCAAAACATAGAATAAGACATTAAAGATAAGACATAACTCTTTATTTTTTCACATAAGTATCAACTACATTGAGATATTTGTCATACCACTTGAAAAATTTAAAACCCCCCCCAAAAAAAAAATTAGGGGTTTGCATAAAAACACACTGGTATGACCGATTTCCTCTCTGTTGATGCGACCTTCGCTTCGAAAGTGAAATGGTGGACCCCGATTTACCTCGCACAATCGAAACAGAAATCATTGCCACCCTTTGGGCGCCGAGATGTTCAAGCTGACCGCCATTCGTTGTTCCATTGTGCGGTCGGTTGTCAGGGCGCCTATCGTGCTGACATTTCCCCTTTTTGGGAAATGCGTTATGATTTTTTGAGGAAGGGTGGATGGCTGTTAAAACAAACCGTCGTATCACCATCGATGAATAGCGGAAGAATCGGAATCGGACAGAGCGACCCAAAAGATGCAAACCCTAATTTTTTTCTTGGGGGGTTTTTTGAAGCTATCGGGGTTTGATAAATGCCAAATGTTTTGGTACTTATGGGAAAAATGGGTTTTCTTTTGTCCTTTTTTTTCCATACACAACTTTTTCCAAAGTCGACAGGGGAATTTCCCCACTCATTTTTGTAATAAAATGTTTTTGATTGACATTTCTGATGAATATTTGTAGATATGTTTTAGAACATCTGTCCAGACTCTGTCGCATCTTGTCAATGCCGGGAGGTAACGCTCTTTTGGTGGGTGTTGGAGGAAGCGGTCGACAATCTGTCACGAAGCTTGCAGCATTTATCACGGGACAGTGGCTTTTTCAACCAAAATACTAAAAATTATGGACTGGTCGAATGGAGGGATGATATTAAAGTATGCATAAATTACACTCTTCTAAAGAAACTGCAAGCACTTAAAATATTATTATTATTATTATAGAAATCACATGTAAATTTGCTAGTTACGTTCTTCTTGGAAGCGATTAAGTTTTTGTAACCATTAAATTTTAATTTCGGCCACAGTTCACGTCTTTTATTGTGTGATTAAAATCCCGTAAGACAGCTAAGAGCTATAATTTTTTTTCGTCATCACTGTTGTAATTTCCTCAAAGCACTAATAGCATTTGTCATTGCAGGGAGAGTTACATCATCACACTATAAAGCTGCACGAGGGCTATTGGTGACGATCCCCGTAATTTTGAACCATTTTCAAATGACGATATAATACCTGAGCTGGAACTCCCTTCTCCTAACTACCACACCAATCCAGCGGGAGGACGTTCAAATCTCGACAAATTTAACCTGCATCGGCCCCCTTTTCTCGGGGGATCTTCAGCGGCACTATGCTCCTACCTATGACACGTCAACTATGAGTATGTGACCACTAGGCTACCGCTGCCACTATTTGTCGTTGGAAGGCCAAATCTTATTGAAATAGATGAAATACATAGAAAAAGGACGTTTGACTTACACAGGGGAATATTACTTTCAGTACCAGCTTATGTAGCTTTCTCTTAAATTTGATTAAATTTGATTTGATTTTTATTGACGTCACATTCTAAAATAGCGTATTATCTATTAGAAACGAACTTCGTAATTTTAAAACTTGGTCTTTTGACGAGGACGATACAAGAACTGGCACCTCACTCACCAAACTTCTATACCACACCAACGTAAAGGCTTGGAGTTTGAAAGATTTTACGAGCATCAACCCCTCTACATGGTGGGTCCACTGAGGCAGCAGGACTCTAACCTATGACTTAAGAACACTGGCCTCGAACTCCACTACTTCATGTGATAGATTCCTTGAATTTTTTAAACTTTATAGTTATGTAACTCATTAACGTGTTTGAGCGAGCAACTGGATGGATTTTTTATCTACCTAAAATACACATTAATAATTATGTTAAATAAATTTATTTGTTTTGTTTTATTTATATATATATATGTCATTTATTATAAGCTTTGATTCGGGCATTGCCTGCAGCAATGGTTATTAAAATACATCAAAGACTTTATACGCATTGTTAAGAATTATTAATATTATTACATAAAAATATAAAGACAGATTTCTCGGTCAAACACCAAGAGGGAAAGAATGATTTTTAAGTTGTAAGATGGAAAAGAAGATAGAAGAATTTATGTTAATGTGTGGGAATTGTGTATTGCTGTAGTTTATAATTAGAATTATTAAAATTATAAGCAATTATGACTAAGGAGAAATTGAGTGAATATCGAACCCGAACTCCAAAACTGGCAATGCCTTCTAGAGTGCTCCATAGCCTAATAATTATGGTTGTCAATAGACAGTATTAAGTAATCAGTTTCGCTTGTCTTGAAGTATTCGACGGTGCAGGGATTGGACTACCTCTTTTAACCGAATTTGTTTTTGCTCATATACCCAACAATGTTTCTTAATTCTTTTCTTCCTCAGATTACTCGTAATAGTTCTATGTACAACTTCAATATCACTGCCATAATTTAATGGCAATTTGCGTCCATTTTTGTTATCTATCATGGCACATCATCTTGAACCCAGTTTCCAGTAAAATTATTAAATTCACTTGCTTATACCTCGAATTGTTCTATGGTATTTAAATTTACCCTTGAACACAGCAAGATCATCTGAACCTTCGCTAATTAAACATGACTAGAACTTTCTTGTCTTTTGGGTTCTGAAATCCTATAGTACGTAACATATATATATATATATATGGGAGCAATAACGGAAGAATACATTTCAACAATTATGACAGAAAGAGAATTAGAGAGGAATCTATATCATTCTTAACATCGTAACCAGGATGAGTTTCACCAGTTATTGATTGTCTCATTCCAGAAGTAACTGATAACCTCTGATGCTCTCTTTGACTTTGAAATTTTAACCATTTAATATCTACTTATGTGTCTTACGTATATTAATTTAATAATTTATAAACAAATCCTTTTTTTATGAGGTTTTATGTTTTTTATGATCGAGTGTATATTTCCTTGAAAAAATTATTTCTGTACTGAATCATTGAAAAGCAATTGATCTATATCCTTTAGAGCAGTGCGGCCCAACCTTTTTATTGCCGTGGACATGGTCAGCGTTTGATAATTTTACCGGGGGACCCACTCGGGGGGGAGGGCACTGATTGTTTATATTTTAGATTGTTTTGATTTAATAATTTTAGTTTAATTGTGTATTTAAGTATGCCTTAAGAATCAAATACAGATACACCAAAAAATGAACATGGAGGGATTTAACATGGAATATAAAGTGATTTTAATGGAAAGTCACACAAACCCAAGAGAAATACACCACAGTAAAGAATACGGAAATAATTTTATGTTCCTTAGATGGCCCGGTACCATTTGATCCACGGACCAGGGGTTGAGGACCACTGCTGTAGAGTGATAGTACTGAGTGAATAAAATATAAATGCATATGAAATTAAAATTTTCTGTAATTCTCTAGTTATAAGAACGATACCAATTTTATGACTACATCAATTTAACGCATATTACAGATGTAAAATAGAGCTTCTAATTGTGTTATTTTTTCAGCGTGTAATGAAATCTGCTGGCGCTGATGGAAAAGGAACTGTATTCTTGATAACAGACTCTCAAATCAAGGAAGAATCTTTTTTGGAAGACATTGACAATTTACTGAATTCTGGAGAGGTCCCAAATTTATTTGCAGTCGATGAAAAACAAGAAAAAATTGAAGTTAGTAATATCTTTTATTTGTTTTAACTAAAAAATTGCCTTATAATTTATTTAATTTTTTATTTTATGTCGATATTCTGATGTTCATACACTTTGAAAATTTCTGAATTTCTTATAAATTAGGTTGGGGGGAATAAGTTCGTAGCGTTTTTGTATTTTCTTTTGATTTTACAACAACCTTTTTCTGTTTAACAAAGTATATAGTATTCATTCAATAGAGCTTTTTCTGCTCTACAAAACTGTGCTAATAGTCTTTTTGCGTGATTTAATTTTTTATTATTTTTGAGACTTAGAAATGAAATATCCAGGAGGTAAAAAGCAACATTTTCGACATGTCTTCTTCGCTTTTCATTGAGGTCAAAAAGCTGCTGAAGCAGTCTAGGACATTTGTAATGTATACGGAAAAGGTGTCAGGCGAGTCTCTAGCACGGAAATAGTTTGCAAAGTTCAAAAATCGTGATTGTGATGTCTACAATATACCTCGCAGCGGAACAGCGAGCAGCGCTTTGAGATGCTCTTCGTCGAATTCAGACGCTGAATTCGACGAAGAGCACTTTCAAAGGAGGACGGTCGCCAAACAAGTCGTGAATTGGCCAAAAAAATGAACTGCAATCATAAAACGATTCTCAATCATCTTCCTTCAATGGGATTTGCCGAAAAATTGAGAGTCTTGGTACCTCACGAGCTTAACGAAAACAGCAAAGAAAATCGTCTTCAAATTGCTTCTCAACATCTAGCCCGCCATCGAGCAACACGATGTCATAAACAGCACTTTTGGTGTCGAATCGTCACGGGAGATGAGAAATGGGGCCTATACATAAATATGAAGCAATATAAAGAAGTGGGTTGCTCCAGGAGATAAGCTAAAGCCGAGAGTCAGCCCTGACTTCCACCTAAAGAAGACCATGATTTGCGTTTGGTGGGAATGGGGGAAGGGGGCATGGTGCACTGGGAAATGCTCGAAGGGAATGCCACTGTTAACAAGGTCTACATAGCCCAGCTACACTGCATGAAGAGTCTATTCGACTGAAAAGACCAAATTGATAAGGCCAAACCATTCTCCTACATGACAACTCCAGGTCCCATGTTGCACAAATTGTCAAAGCCGCACTCTAAAAGCTCAAATGGGAGGTTCTTCCGCATCCATCTTATTTTCCGGACCTTGCACCGACGAATTACCATCTTTTTCGCTCCCTGTCGAACCATATGAGGGGCTTTATGTTCGATAATGAAGAAACCTTAAAAAATGGCTCAACAGCTTCTTCGATTGGGTGATTTTTGGTGGAAGGGTATCGTCAAATTTGTCGACAGGTGGGAGGAGGCCATAAACAGCAACGAGAAATACATAGTTGATTAATTTATTGTTATAACTATTGATTTTTGTTTAAATAAAATTCTTTGATAACCCCCCGCTACGAACTTGTTCCCCAACCTAATATCTATATACGAGTACAAATGTACTTTTTACGCAACTTAATTTCTTGTATTGTTTTGAGGTTTTTTTTTTCGAGATTTTGTTCTATTAAGCATTGTATATTATAATGTTTTTTGATATCATTGAGAATTTTATATGGATTTTAAAGTTTAATTTTTAGCTCTGTTTCTCTCTGTTAAGCTGTTTTATTTTTTTTTTGATACTCTTTAAATAAATTTAAGGTTTGGTGTTAAATTTAATGAATTTCTCGATGAGTGATTTTTTTAAACATTTCAAATGAATCTGAATGATTCATATAAATAATAATCTAGATTACTATTATTGTTGTTTTTTTGTGAACCGGTTAACTTCTCTCAATACGTTGTCAAACTTATGAAAGAAATTTCAGAACAGTTATTGCATAAATTTAAAACGAAAGCTTTATTTAAGTTAATCATTAAGCGTAAACATTGTAGTTACCAACAAAATTATAATCACGAAGAAACGAATCACATTCTCTCTTAGAATTTTGTTATTGTTAAAAATGTATCTTCTGCTGCGTTGTAAACAACTGAACCATTTAAAATTAATTGTTTTTAATTCTCAAATTCACGTACTTTCGAACTTTCCTATATTTTGTATATTTACATCGCTTTATTATTATTGCTTCTCTTGAAAACAAATGTAATCTTATAAACAACCTAAGCTAAAAAAGATTGAAAAGTTTGGCCGTGTAGATAAACTAACATGTGTATTATAATTTATGCTTAAGTAACCACGACTTTTGGAATTATCTCATGTTACAGTATATTTTATTTTAAATCGTTTTATGACATTTTGATTTCAATATAAACGAATATAAATATATGCTAAGAGCTTATTTCTACCCACTTTCCATTTTTTGCCATTACACTATCTGAACAATAATTTTTACTGGCAACGTATAATCTTGGTTTACTTCAATCGCTTGTCGCTACATTTTCGATATTCTAGTACATCTTAGTTACAAAATTCAAAATTCTTGTCCTTCAAAGCATTTTGACGTTTTATTAGCACTTGAACGCATGAAATGCATAATTTCAGAATAAAATATAGTATATTTTTAAATGGAAATATTATTACTTTTGTATCACACGTTTTAAAGTTTTGTTTCTACAATTGAAAAATAATTTGTTTCATTTTTATACAGATGTGTGATTTGAAACGTATTTTAAGCATTAAAACAAATATTATTGATATAAGAAATGATAATTTGCTTTATAATTTTTTTCATTAATTGTTAAAAACTTAATAAATAAGTAATAAAAAAATATTAAGTCAATTCCCCTAGGTCAATTCAAGTAGTTATTGGAGTCTCCTTATCCGGTAACATTTACGTAATACATTACTTTAGTAAATTGTTTGTAGCTGACAATACACATTTATCAGACATACATAATGCTATCAATTATATCTGAACATTTCGAGTCTTCGAATTGAAGAAAAGTGTTTTCATCTGCACATTTTTAGTTTAGCTTTAAATAAATAAAATTTTTACCCATGACGATGTATGTATAGTATATCATGCATATGTCTGTCAGAACTCTTACAGCTTTCAGCATTTTTTAATCGGTTTTTAAACTACATATACAGTAATACCCTAAACTTACGCGATAGGTCGGACTGAGTGATACTATGTAAGTTCAAGTATAATTTCGCATGTAAATATGTAAAATATTTTATAGTTGGGAACGGAGACGAAAGAAAATATTAATTTAGAATAGGAAATGTTTAATAAAATCTTAGGTAACACAAATATAAAATCGCAAACCCGAGTTATTTTGACGTAAAGGTTTCAGAAATTGAGAGTAGAAAATCTAACAGAGTAGTTTGTCTGCTCAAATATTAATATTTTTTTTTCTCCCGCAAAATTTTCTTGTAGCGTATTAATTCTTTTTCTTGTTTTGTTGAAATATATATTTTATAAAAAAATAAATTGCAACCATTTTTCAACTAAACTGAGTCCTTCTATCAAATTTCCAACCGTCATTCGGCCTTCTGAATGAACTGAAGTCTGAAGACTCAAGTTCTTCAATGCCTATTTCTTACTCATATATCGCTATGAGCTCATCAATTGTCAACTCCTTATTGTGGGAATCCAGCAACCACTTCTAAATTTATTTGTCTGGCAAGATTGACAACTTCTTGCATTACATTACCAGTATCACTTGTAATAACTTCTTGTCCAAATTTTTTTTCTCAGACCAAAGACGAATCGACGAGGTTTGAAAATCCCGTAACTCTGGATTCGCCTTGGTCGGGGTAGCGTGACTCAAGGTATTACTGTGGTGGTGGTATGACTAATCCCCATCTAGTCTAGTGAATAGCAGGGTTTGTAGCAACAGCCTGTAAGGCATTTGCCTGTGGGATCTGCCCTACTTCTATATTATCCTCGCAACCTAGAGATGTGGGAGTGAATGAAGAACCAGACGTTGCCATAATTAATATCTCTTTATTAAGATCTTAACTTAAACAATATAACAATTATAGTATTAATATTCAAACCGAGTGAATCTGAGGTGAAGAGACTCACAATACGTATTACTAAATAACACGTCACTGACCACTATGTTTAACTTTACCGGCTAATCCTAATCTCAATAAGCACACTGTTCCTAGTAGTTTAAATAAACGTTTTTACCGCTCTATCTTGAGTAGGCAGCAATTCGCTTGAATCCTAACTGACGTCGCTTTAACTCGTGTGGAATGGTATCCACCTTTAACTTAAAAGCACTGGCACAGATATATTAAATCCTAGATGCGGGATTTCCTCTCACTTAAGTTTAAAGACTTGTACACATAGACCTCGTATATTCACTTCCCATAGCCACCCCGTGTACGCAAAACTTCTACTATTTATAAGATTCTTAATTTGGATATTTCCGTTTCACTTCTTGAGTTGGTTGGAAAGAATTGCCATTCTGGCCCCAAGGAAACCCAAAAGCAGTTTTAGTGGAAATCGCGATGAGCCCGTCACAAACCTCCTCACAGGAAAACCCAAGACATTGCAGAATGTGCTGAGGAGAAAAAGGACTGATGTCACATTTGGTGCAAATCGGGAAGGTTCTTTTGCCGCCTTTAAAATTCATGCAACTCAGATGACCAGTCGAAAATCGCGAGAATGCTATCTGATAAGATCTGGAACCCTTGAATGATATGGCGGATCCAGGGTGTCTTTGAAAGTACCATACCATGGGTCTCCAGTAGGGACAACCCACGTTCTACATTTTAATTTTTAGCCCTGGAGTAGATCTCGGTCGACGTAAGGACTATGTCTTTTTCCGGATGCACAGGATCACTGGCAGTCGCCTTCGCTAGGTCATCCGCTACTTCGTTCCCTGGCAGGCGAACATGAGAAGGGACCCATTGTAGATGGATAGGGTGCCGATGTGAAAGCTGTTACTCCTACTGGTGCTGTAGCCGATAGATAGTTAATTCGAGAAATGTTGGATGGAGGATCGACTGTCTGTCAGGATCCAAATTTTAGAAAAAGCTTGGTCTTGTATGTTGTAAATTAATGAAAGACCACACATGCTGTAGTTATTACTGTAGATATTTTATCTTGCACTTTTTCGCGCGTAACATGCAACATATTCCCAATTTTTCTATAGGAAATTTATCTTTTTCTGCTGATTTTTTTACACGAGTTTCTAAGGATCTATTGTGTGAAAGAAAAAGGTTTGATATATATAATTTGAATATAATGTATTTACACAAACAAATAATATTTATCATTTTAGGCTGTGCGTCCCTTGGTGGAGAAAGAAGAAGGGGCTGACCTCTCTCCCATTGTCTCTGTTCTCTTACTTTGTGAAACGGTCTAGCGAGAACATGCACATCATTATTGCTATGAGCCCCATCGGAAATGCCTTCCGCATCCGACTACGGCAGTTTCCGTCTCTCATCAACTGCTGCACCATTGATTGGTTCCAGGTATGTACGTATGGGATTTTCGGTAATCAACAATGCTTTTACTAATGCTTTTCCTAAAAGTATACAGCCCGAACTCAGAACAGTTTTCAGTTTCTCTTTGAATGTTTTCTTTATGTGATTTCATATGGTTATTCATAAATCCATATTTCTAATATTATGTCTTTGTATTTAAAACAATAATAAATTCAAAAGTTTTCACTATAAGCGTGTGATGGGCCAACTTAATGTTTGCATTTTTCTTTAATTCAAACAAAACAACAAAACCTCAACAAAAATAAAAAAAAAAAAAAAATGCAGGCTTTAAATCTTTTTAAAATTGATCGCTTGATGAGTCGCGAGCAACTAGCTAAATTTATTTCTTCTACAGCTGCAGCAAACCTTTGGCTCAGTTTGGTTACATTTTCGTTTGGTTTAAAAAAAGTTAGAAATAAATACTTCGAATATTTAATTTGTGAAAGTATTACAAACATTCAAAATAATTGTTATGGATAGAAAAGTAGCTAGTGTTGCACCATTTTTGAGTCTTAATTAAATGGATAATCTCTTAAGTAACTTGTCTGGGGTTGTGTATTTTTTATCTTCCATTTTATGCAGAGTCAATATTCATCGTTTTCTCAAACCCTAACTCAAATAAACTAAGTTGATTTTAACTAAACTAGCAAAATGTTTTGACCGATTTGGGATTATGATTAATAGCACGACAATGTAAGACTGTGCCTCTCAAACTTTCAATGCTTGCGACCCAATTTTCAATCATAATTTTCATGGTGCCCCCCTCCATACAATAGTAATGTATTGAATTCAATAATATTTTGACGTAAAGCTACAATATGACTTTAATTATAAACTGTTCAAATTATCAAGATAAGTATTAAATTTTGCATATAATTTTGTATATGACAAGCTCTTGGAGTCACTTTTATTAAATTGTTCTTAACTTCGTATTGATGAATTAATGATCAAATGCTTTGTGTATGTACTGATACATTTATAAGTATATTATATCAGTGTAAATGTGTATTTTTTTATTATCTCAGAATGTATTTTATTTTGATTCCTTTCAGAGTACATTAATAATTTTTCTAAATCTTTTATTTTTGTCTTCTCGATATAATCGCGCCCCCTGGTAGGATTATCCCACTCCCCTAGTTTGGCGCGCCCCACAGTTTGAGAAGCACTGATGTAGGATGATATTTGTGAAAAAATCACTGTAAAATTGGGAAATCCCATGTTTTGATTGCAATTTCTTGTTCCATGGTATTAAAATTCTGGTTTCTACAAAATTTTCCCAAATGTTACTACTCTTGGAAATACTGCCATAATAGACAAGATGAACTTCAAACTTTCTTTGAAGTATTTAAGGGGGAATTTTTCAAAAGGTCCAAAGTCTCTGAAGCTCGTATACCTATATTTTCCTTACTATTCAAAACGAACTTAATAGAACCATTTAGAATGTCATTAGATTTACAAATTGTTTAGTGGAAATTTATAATTTTGAAAATGAAACTCGAGAAATCTGGAAGATAAATTTAACGATAAATCGACAGCTATTTTAAATTGTCATTGCCAGAAAGATTAAACGTTTGAAAAAATTCTTAAAATTTTTTTTTCTCTGCCTTTGGTCCTTCATATCTACGAAAACAAATATTTTCTCAATAGAAAAATAGCAATTACTGAACATTCTGAATCGTGTGTCAAATTAAAAGTTTCAAGTTATATTCCTAATATAGCAATATTAAGTTGAGTGGTACAGAGAGCATTATAATCTTTTAAATTTTTTTTCTTCTTAATATTGAAGGAATACTTATATATATTTTTCTCATTGTTTATTTCTTATTTTTAATAAATATGTTTAAAAGATACATAAGTACTCTTAATAATGTTTAAGAGATACATATGTTGATGGCATAATTATATTTTATGTTTTAGTTTACGTTGATAAATATCTGTAAATGATGCATAATGAAAACTCTGAACCTGTATTTTCGACCTTTGTTCCATAATTCTCTAATGATGGGAATTCAAATAATTTCTACTGTACAGCATCCTGAATCATATTGATAAATTGGCTTGACACACGGCTACTACAAGGTTTCCGACTCCTCGTCTACTCTATAAAACTTAAGTAGAATAAAAGTTTTTTTAAAATATACTACACTGCTCAAAAAAATCAGGGGAGCACATGGATTTAACGAAGTTACGCAAATATTTCTTCTGATAACTAACGTAAAACGAAACATCCATAGTCCAAAAAAGTAAAAAAACAAAAGAAAAACTTTCGGGAATCTTTCGTACATGGGGTCAAAAAACCGGGGAAAAAAAAAATAAGTGCAGAAATCGGGGTTTTTTCGTAGAAGCCGTTGTTTTCGTTTTTCCCCTTTTTTCGGAAATTCATTCTTTTTAACTGTTCTTTTTAAAAAAGGGGTTTTAAGGCTCACGCGTCTTTTTTTTTTAACCCCTAACCTCTGGGTTCTTTTGGGGCCAAAAATTAAAGGAAAATATTTTCCAACCCAAAAACCCCAAAAAGGAAAAAAGTGAAAAAAAATGCAAATAAGATAGCTTTTTTAAAAAACAAGGGTTTTTAAAAATGGATGGGAATTTCGGGGGGTGGCAGGGGTGTGATGAAAAGGTAATTGACAAGCAATCGTCAAGTTACCTGGAAAAACCCGCCATTAATACGAGGTGCATACCATTAACCGCGCCCAGACGTTTCCACCCAAAAAATTGAATCTAAAATTTTGGGTTAAAATTGGGGCTGATTATTTGATATTGGGGCTTGTAAATTTTTAGAAATTTAGAGTAGGCGGATTAAATAATTATAGTGGTCTAAGTTGCGATTCGGTTTTTTAAATATTACCGTGTGTTTGTTCATTTGTAGACTCGCCTAAATAAAATTATCCCAAAATTTTTGAAAATTTGGTTTCCCTTCCAAAAAGCCATATTAAGTTTTAAAATGTCATTCCCCTTTTCAAAAACCCCACACCCCCAAATCACGCTGACAATCCAAGATACGGTCACCCAAGGGGGGCGGTATCACAAGGTGACGAAAATGTCACGACAATGGGATCTACCCGAATCCATGGCTTGGTGTATTATCTGGAGAATGGAAACCGAAAAGACACAATGAAGTGTAGCGGATGTTGTTGGGGGACAAAAGGTGTTGTGGGGAAATCGATTCTAAGATACGAAGCATGTTCGACGTCGCCCAGGACAAGGTTGTCCACAGATCACCACTTCAAATAATGACCGATATGTCCTATAAACAGCTCGTTGAGACAGAACAGCTAATACGACGCGGATTCAAAGACAGTTTCGTTTGACAACTGGACAAAAGTTCTCAAGCTAAATAATCCGAAAAGGGCTTCACGAGGGTAGTCTGTATGCATGTAGGCCATTGGTGTGTATTCTGTTGACGAGACACTGTGGGGCTTAAAGAAAGCGGACTGTTTTACTTCGAGATTGGGTGCAAATGGTCAAGTGCTGTTTACGGACGAGTCCCGATTCAGTTTAGAGTGTGACACCACACGTGTTTTAGTATGACGAGAAAGAGACACTCGAAATAACCCTATATTCGTTCAGGAAAGATTACATTTCAGACGAGGTGGTCTAAAATGTGATGATGGTTTGATGGTAGGATTGGAATTAGTATAGGCGGACGTACTAACCTACATATCATTCGAAATGGTAATTTGATGGCTTAAAGGTATGTAGAGGAGATCCTGAGACATTATGCCGTGCCTTACGCTGTAGCTATTAGCGATTCCTTTCTTTTAATGTAGGATAATGCCAGAAATCATTCGGCCTATCTTGAGGAGAACTTTCTTAAAGTTGAAACAGTACAAACTATGGAGTGGCCTTCATGTTCTCCCAATCTAAATTTTATCCAGAATGCCTGGGGCCCGGATGATGATTCAGAGATCAGGCCTTCGCTTACGTCCGGGGCGGGGACGCTTTTGAAGAAAAGGAAAGTATTCACAGTATTCTCGAAAGTCTCACCGACAACCTCATCGTATCCATGCTAAACAAGTGTGTGGCAATCTTAACAGTTCGGAAGGATCACACACCATATTAAAAACATCCGTTATTAATTCTAAACAATGAGTTTTTTTTGTCATATACATGTAACCAAATTGTTGGCCTGAAGCATCATTTTATGTTATTTATAATATTCTAAAAAAATTAAAGTTCCCATAACATTTTTTTTTTTTTGCTTCGTTTTTACGTATCGAGTTTTGTTACACCCGCACTCACCATTTTATGTCCATCCATGCCTATCGTGCAATGGTTTCTTCACTTTTTTGCTTTCTCCCCTAATTTTTTGATCAGTGTATTTTTAAGAGTTACAGAATCTCCATCTGTTACTTGAGAAGGAAGATAATTAATTACAGAGAAAATTCTTGAGAGTATAAATATTTATACTATACTTATTAATGAAAACATCCAAATAATCTAAAAACAACAATTAGTCTGTACTAATTTCTTTAGACAAATAACTATAAATAACATTAATTTGGGCATTTTGGTTCTAAACGGTATTTATTAAGACTTTTATAATTTTTTTTTTTTTTTTGTATTTGTAATATCCCAGCATTCAAGTCTTAAAGTTTCCAGTATCTATTTTATCTTTAATGTTCAAGTTATTCCTTTCTTTCTAGTAAAGATTATTAAAAACTATATATATATATATATATATATATATATATATATATATATATATATATATAATATCCTCATTAATCGGTTAGGGATTTATTTTCCCCTTTGTTTGTTATCAGACTTGGCCTGAGGATGCGTTGGAAAGGGTTGCAGAACATTCATTTAAAGATATGGAACTGAGTCAATCAATGCGAGGCACACTGTCGTTATTTGCCAGTATTTTCATGTGAGGGCTCAAGAACTGTCCACAGTGTAAGTAGTTGGGGAAAAGATTCCTTAGCAATGTTTTTGTAAAAAAGTATGGAAAATCTTTTCAATTAAGCAGTTTTTAGTATTAAAATGTTTATATTTTTGCGAATATTGTATATTCTAATATGGTAATGAACTAAAAACTAAAAAAATAAATAATTAAACGAAGTGGTCTAATAAACGTAGTTTATGATAATTATAGATAATTTTTTCCTTGCGTTCACTAGTTGCCAATTGTTGAAAATATTAACAGAATTCTAAAAATCTACGTTTTATAGTAATATTTGTGTTGAAAAAATAAAAAAAGAACCAATGAAGTTTTTGATAAGAAGAATAAATAAAAAATAATTCGTTTAAGAAAAAATTTCTTTTATTATAGTAACTAACGATAAAATCCATTCTGTACATTGCTTTAATTCTTCTTTATTGAGAGAGTTGAAACCTTTCCCCTAATTTTGCCCTCTTTTCCTACTTAGAGAAATATTACATTTAGAATGTATGAATATATTTATATTACATATATTACTTTTTAAATTACACTTGCATAATTTATTGTTCAGTTTTGTAGCGAATAATTAAAATGTTATTAATTTGATGACCGTTTCATAAATAGTTTAAATGATCTATATATCTCGGTTTTAAGAGATCGAATTATCATAATACATATGTCATTATACGAAAATAATCATGTACTGTGAATATTTTCTCTGTGGTAGTAGAGCGTCATCTAAAAAAATAGTTAAGATAAGAACACAAACGCCTAAAAAGTTGTGCTGGAAATATTTACTGCCAATAATTTAATTCCAGTTAGAAGAGGTTTACAAAATATGTTGCGAAACTTCTAAATGTATATATATATATATATATATATATACGTATACCTTATTTACTCGAATCTAAGCCGCACTTTTTTCCAATATTAAAGCTACTGAAAATCGGGTGTGACTTAGAATTGAATTAAAAAATACTTTGGATGGGGTAATCAGATCAATTAAGGATTCTAAACTATTTTACACTATTTTTCATTTTCCACAAAGACTTGTTGAGAATTTGGGATGCGACTTAGATGCGAGTAAATACGGTAATTGTGGGTGTAATGATCTGTACATATAATCGTTAGTTAATTGGAGAATTGCTTCTCTTTATTTATGTTGGAATGATTTTGGAATGTCATTATGAAAGAAGCAGTTATAAGCTTGTTGTGTGAAGGTAAAAGTAAAATTGTTCTCACCTTTTTTTTTATTGCTATTGATATTGATTAAGTGAAGCTCGACTGTAAATCTTTGAATATTCATCCACAATGGCATTTGAATGAATCAAAGACGGTATAAAGATGTATTTTATTTTTATGAAAGTAAATCATTAATAAGGAGAATTTAGGGCATAGCATCGATATTTCTAACAGCTTTTGGTATGCACGAAAAATTCGAAACTTGTGATATAGTGGCCACTGTGCAGAAGAGTTTTCAACCGTTTAAAGTTTTTGATGTTAATAATTGCCATTTCAATGATGTAGGAATACAAATAGGGCTTGCATTCAGGTTTTGATTTAAATACTTTTTTTCCTGTGAGAACTGTATATTTTCCTTTTGAAATGCATTTAAACTTTTATTCTCTAGCATATAATAGGCAGAGTCGTCTGAAGGCATGGGCCAACTGGGCCCGGTTCCAGGGCCTCGCTTTCAGTGGGGGTCCTCGTTTCGTTCTAGACTCTGTCTTAGTAAGATCATGATCCGGATAATTTTAATGGTCAAATATATATTATTCCCGTACATACTCTCCGAAAAACAGAGAATTTCAAACTGCAAGTCTACTGGCAAAATTGGTAGGACTGTATTATTATGTGATGACCGTTGTCCACATGTCGAGGGCTAGGCCTAATACCATAAAAATTAATTCAACTCATTTAGTCGAAATGCGGCCATTGGTCGAGCAGGTTTGTGTCTAGGTTTTTGAAACTGTGAGTCTCACACACATTTATTTGTTTCAAATTACCGTTTGAACGAGTATTTGACAAGGCATGCCATATACTGTCTACTTTTAAAGATCACAGGTAGGGCCCCCTCTTGCATAGAGGCCCAGGGCCTCAAAGAGTCTTAAGACATCCCTGATAATAGCACTAACCTCAAGAAACCAGCGTTCCTATAAAATTAGTTGTAACTATTTTAATTATTAATAAATATCTCTATATTTCATTTTGATACGTTTTTGTTTCACCTTTACAGATTTGCTAATGAACTCGGACGCTACACTTACATTACTCCAACATCTTACCTGACCCTGATATCTTCGTTCAAGCAACTTCTGAGCGAGAAGCAACAAGAGGTCCGAACAGCAATCCAGCGCTACGAGGGAGGACTGGGCCAATTAGAATTCTTCTCCGTCACTATCACCGGTATGCAGAAAGATATCGAAGAATTGCAGCCGAAATTGGTGGTTGCTCAGAAAGAAGCTGAAGCCTTTATTGAGGTTGGCTGCTTTTAGAATATCTAACTTAATATTTTATACAATACCTTTTGCTTAATTTTTCCATCGAAGCACAGCAAAATGGAATTCAGTTTGAGAAAAGGTGTCTACAAGTTTCTTCTCAATTTCAATGCAAAATTCATTATCAAATGGAATTCAGAATGAAAGGAAAGTCGCCCAGCCAGCATGGTGGCTATGACCCTCGGCTTGTAACCGAGTGGGTTCGAATCCCGAGTGTGGCCGCGGTAGCCGAGTGGTATGGGTATCGGATCGTGGCTTGCCTTGTCACGAGTTCGAGCCCAGTACCACTAAAGACCCGCCGTGTTGGGCAGCGATGTACGCTAAATCTATCCAGAGCTAAAACGTCCTCCCGTTGGTGTGATGTGGTAGTTAGGAGAGGGGGGGTTCCAGCTCAGGTGTCTCGTCCACGTCACTTGACCATGGTTCAAAATTACGTGGTCCGTCGCCAAAAGCCATCGTGTAGCTGAACAGTGCGACGTTAATATTCAATCAATCAATCAATCGAATCCCGAGTAAGACATGGTTGTATCTTCTTCGGGAAAGAAGTCGGTCTTTCGCCTGTAATGGATTCCCGTCTCGAAAGGAAAGTAGCGCGCCCCTTCTTGTTATATGCTGGGATCATCATCTGTAATAGAATGTGTATATTCTTCTGTTATATTGTATGCTTTCTGTTCTTCTTCACTTGTATTTCATATGTTCCCAGGATAAAAAACACACGACAACAATGAAAGGAAAAGCAAGGCGCAAAAAGAAAAACCTTTTGAAAAAACTTTTAATCCAAAGTACTATTAGCAATTATCGATTATTCTCATCAAAAATCGAATTATTTTCAAATCATCTGGAATGTTTTTGCGTTAAAAATGTTTCTAGATACTTTTCGTTTTAATTGCATTCATTTTTTTAAAAATAACTTGTTTAGTATTCCTAATGCACTATATTTGTGATTCGAATTTTATATGAAAGCCATACAATTTTAATATAATCTTTATTGTATTTATCACAATATAATTTTGTCTTTATTCTGGAAATTTATGTAATAATTTCCCAAATGTGATATTTTAAAGTTTGCAAAATGTTTGTGATATGTTTACAGGTTCTGTGCAAAAAACTGAAAAATTACAATTTTAGTAACTATTCAATTAAAATTCGAATTTAATTGCAAAGAGTCAAACTTTTTAAAACGTACAAAATCAATAAAGCCAGTTTAAAAAATTAATTCTAACAGTCAATTACTGAATGTGTGAAAATTAAAGTATTTTGATTGTGCATTCGAAAACTTTTATTTCATCTGAATTGATTAGTAATACTCACAATTAAAAAATATTGGTCTTGGAATGTATTATAAGTAAGAAATAACGTAGAACAAATATTTTTAAAAAGATGAATTTAAAAAATTTCTAAATTATTACTCATGTGTAAAAAATATTTGTATCAATTTGTGATGTCACTGCCTTTTTTTTCTTATAAAGTCGATCAAAAGGTTTATCATTTAAACTTATTTTTCAATCTGAGAAAACAGTGCTCTTTTCCTGCCTTTTGTTAGAACGTTATTCGAATAAAAATTCTGTTAAATTCGATTTTCAATATTAATAATTAGATTTAACTACCGTTTACAAAAATTTCAGACGTTTTCTCTGAGTTTTATATTTGTTTACATTTTCCCATTTTTTAAATTTTTGTTTTCTTTAAACAGAGGATAAAAGTAAATAAAACGATTGATACTTTTATGAATATCCAAACTAAAAGAAAAGGCTTTCATATCCATTTTATTAATTCTTGGAATCTTCAAAACTTTTATAACTTTGAAAATTGTGCTTATTTCAGAAAATCACGTTAGAGTCTGCGGATGTGGAGAAGGTGAAATTGGTCGTCAACAAGGACGAGAGTACGCTAGCGCTCAGGCCAGGGAGTCATCTGCTCTGAAAGAGGAGTGTGAAGCAGACCTAGCAGAAGCTTTGCCGGCTCTGGAAGCAGCTCTTCAAGCTTTAGATACTCTCAAAGTGAGATATTTTTCCTGTTTAATAAAAAGAAATTAGTGAACATTTTTTAAAAATTATAAGGGAAGAATGCATAAAAAATAATCATTTTATTTTTGGAAAATTTCAATTTTTTTCCCTTTGTTTTTCCTTTTATCCCTCAGTAGCCTCACAGCTTAGGGTGGACCTTGGCCTTCTCAAGAAGCCTTTTCCAGTCCAGCCTTCTTCTTACTAGTGTTCTCCAATTCTTAGCTCTCAAAACTAGGAGATCTTTTTCTCGGCCATTACCTTATTTTACATAGCCTAGATGACTTTGTCGCAAAATCTATTAAGAAATGGTCTTAGACGCTTACTCAAAATAAAAGCAGTGCCAAATACATACTTGTTTTTGTCACAACTATAAACAATTGTGTGATTTTTCTTTTCGAAAATTCCTTTTCCCATCCATCTAACTTCCTGTATAGCTAGAATATCCCTCCGATAATTGTCCATCTGCTCTATTATCATTTGTGCAGTCCTTTACTTCTGTACAAAGACCGAATATTCTAAAATCCTATTCTCAAGTCCTTTAAACCTTTTCCAAGTCGTTTCCGTCAGGCCGGATATATTTTCTTCTTGAGATTTCGTAACAAGTTTTTTTTATGGGGTACGGTTATTAACTTTACGCCTATCCCCTGATCCTGGAGGATCTGTCCCATTTTAGTCGCCTTCTACGACACGCATAGGCTACGTTGGGACTATTGTTTTACACCCGGTCACCACACGGATGATTTTCTTTGTAGCTAGTATTTATATGCATTTTATTATTAAGTCATATGACGAGCTTCTTCTATCTGTATAGCCATCGGACATTACTTTGGTGAAATCGATGAAAAATCCTCCCAATGCCGTGAAAGTGGTCTTAGCTGCTGTATGCATCATGCAGAATATGAAACCTGATAGAATAGCGGATCCGGCTACGGGCAGAAAAGTAAAAAGCAATTTTTGTACTGCTATTTGATTTTTTTTTTCTTTCTAGGCTTACATTTTATTGACAAAAGTTAAAAATTTCATATTAAGTTTGGATATAAAATTTGCTTTTTCTGTTGAACACTATAGGTGAATGATTATTGGGGTCCATCCAAGAAATTACTTGGTGACATGGGTTTCCTGCAGTCTCTCCGGGAATACGATAAAGACAATATTGATGTAAGTATCCTTTGAGAAAAATGAATAGAACTGATTTAAGGTATTCCATTAAGATTTACAGTAAAAAAATAGTGAGTAATAAAGACGAGCAGACAACGAGTTTAGGATTGACTGAATAAAATACGGAATGGGGATAAGTCATTGCGTGACGGGCTCACGCGTTTTTTCATTAACATGTCCTTTTGGGTTCTTTGGGGCCAGAATAAATGTGGCAATTATTTTCTAACCAACCGGAGAAGTAAAACGTGATGGAAAAATGCAAATTAGGAAGCTTTTAAATAACAAGTTTAGAGTAAGCAGTGTGGCATTTGGGGAGTGTTATATTAGTTAGTGTGGCAAGTGTGAAGAGTATTTTGAGAAGTTAAGTGACAGTCAAGAGAAGTTACCCTTGACAGAGAGCCCTTAGTCAAGGTGCATACCATTGCACGCCAGTGAAACCGCAATTTCAGCTAGAATCAGATAGATAGAGGCTTCGTCGGACATTAAGGTAGAAGTGACCATTTAAATATTAGGATCTGCGTTCGCATTGAAACTGAGCTTAGGTGATTTAGTTATTGATAATCGTCCGGGTTACATTATTTCGGTATTATATATTGTGTGTTTAGCTACCGTAGATTCTCTCACATATCCTATTATTATCTAATCTGTTATTGGTTTAAGTTAAGATCTTAATAAAGTAATATTAAGATTATGGCAGCTTCTAGTTCTTCATTTATTCCTACACCTCTAGCTCACGCTGACAATCTAGGAGAAGGGCACCTAAGGAGGGCGCCCTTACAATTGATGCAAATGGCCAAAATGGATGGTTACATTATTCCTTTTGAAAGGGGTGGAAAATCAATTTCCCGCATCCAACAAATGTTTTTCCTTCGATTCTAAGCCGCACCCGATTATCAGTAGCATAAACACTGGGAAAATAGTGCGGTTTAGATTCGAGTAAATACGGTATATCCTTTATAATACTCATGTTTGATATTCTAAGTTGTTTTGAAAGGCACTATAAAGCAGCTTTATAAAAGTAAAGCAGTCTAAACTTTAAATAATAGAGTCGATTGCTTTGACAACCACTTTTTCTAAGATACTAATGAATATTTTCTATAATTGCAATTTAAGGAAAAACAGAAATCAAAATAAGTGGTAGGTGACAAGTCATTTGGTCACAATGTTTATTATTGATGAAATTTATCCACATCTGTATTTTTTTTTTTTTACAGCCAGCGATAATGGAAAAAATTCGTGCAGAGTACATTCCTTTACCTGAATTCAACCCAGCCAATGTGGCCAAAGCTTCCTCAGCTGCTGAAGGTCTTTGCAGATGGGTTCTTGCCATGGAAATCTATGACAGAACAGCTAAGGTAATTTTTATATGCTGTTTGTTTTATATATCAAACGCAATTACGAAATTTCTGCATTTGCTAATTAAATTAATAAGATATTATAAATAGTTTAAAAATGAATGTTTATTATTAAAATTTTAGTTTTATTTTGTTCGGTATAATTTTTTATAAGTTAGTTAATTCAAACTAAATATGCTTAGACACATGCAAACTACATATGCTTAAAAATATAAACACATTCTTTAAAAATATGCAAACTACATGCTTTAAAAATAACAAACTACAATCTTGACATTGCAAACTACATATGCTTAGACATAGAAAAATCAAAGCTTTGACAATTTAAACATATGCAAACTATATATGCTTAGACATTTGCTTAAACATATGCTTAGACATATGCAAACTACATATGCTTAGAATATGCTTTAAAAATGTAGAATATGCTTTAAAAATATCAAAATGATATGCTTGCATTGCTTAAACATATGCTTAGACTTATGAAAACTACATATGTTTGACATGCTTTGACAAAGCAAACCCTTTTTCATATCTTAAACATATGCTTAACATATTTAAACATAGCTTAGACATATGTTTAAACATATGCTTGAATATGTTAAACAAAGCTTAGACATATGCTTAAACATACAAACACATATCTTAGACATATGCAAAAATGTTAGACTTATGCAAACTACATATGTTGACATATGCAAACAGTATGTAATATGAAACTACGTATCAAACATATGCAAACTACATATGCTTAGACATATGCAAACTACATATGCTTAGACATATGCAAACTACATATGCTTAGACTTATGCAAACTACATATGCTTAGACATATGCAAACTACATATGCTTAGACATATGCAAAAATGATGCTTAGACATATCAAACTACGATGCTTAAACATATAAAAAAACATATGCTTAGTAAACTACATATGTTAGAAATGCAAACCAATAAACTTTTTCACTTTTAAAACCTTAAAGCCCGTGAAAAAAAATGAAAGCTCACCATCCGACTAGATCACAAATTGCTCTAATGAAAAAAATTTATTAGAACGGGATTTCACCCAAAATTTTTTTTAGGGAGGGGGGTCCAAATCTGGGGCGGGAGGGCAATTTCAGATGATAAAAAAGAGACCTCAGATCGAAAAATTTAAAAACCGCTCCCCAATATTTGTATTGCTGTATAGTATAACTTTTATAAAGAAATTAAACACGCTTTAAAAGTTTTAATTTTATTTTAAAATTATTCAATAGGATTTTCATTGAGCTCTTAGCTTTTATCGAGCTTCTGAATTCCTTCTTTTAGTTGTTTAGTTAGAATACTATTTTCAATAAGAAACTATTCATTTGAAATATTTTAATCGTTTTCGTTTTAAAGGTTGTTGCACCTAAAAAGGCTAAACTGGAGGAGGCAGAAAAGCAGCTGGCGGTGATCATGGATTTGTTGAATGCCAAACGCTCCGAACTCGCCGCTCTAGAAGACAAATTGGCCGCTCTCAAAAGGGATTGCGATGAATCTATTCAAAAGAAAAAGGATCTGGAGGCTCAAGCACGTTTGTGCGAAATCAATTTACAAAGAGCCGAAAAACTGATTGGTGGCCTTGGTGGAGAACGATTGAGGTAGTTTATAGACCTATTTTTAAATACAAAAACATTTATTTCCCATTGAACTTTTTTGTATTTTTATTTTTTGGGGGATGAAAAAATATACACCTCACAAAGGGGTTAATAAATTTGCGCACCAAGAAATAATTAGGGGATCATAACGAAATTTGGGCATAAAAGGGGTTACGTCGGGGAGTTATGCAAATGATCAGAAATGCAGCGTGATAGCGCATTACGTAAAAGCCGGTAGAGGACGTTTAACGTCGTTCTCCGTGGAGTATAAAACAGGGAGAGCTTATTTGAGTGTGCTGAATCGTTTACAAAAAAAAGGTTTTTAGGGCCACACCCCGAGCCGCCATCGAAGTCAAAAAATGAGCAAAGCCAGAGCTCGATAGAGGAAGAATTTGGGATGATGAAAGCGGGCGGGCCCGGCTAACCCAGTAGCTCGTCAAGTAGGCCGTTCTGATTTGACTGTGAAAAGGTGGGGGAAGTGGACAGAAAGAGACGTCATTTTGCACAGCGCCCCAGTGGGAGGAGCCCCACGCCCCAGTCGTCGAGAAAAAGTCACATCTTTTCCAAATTTAGCACGGGGTAGAGACAACCGCTCATTGGTTGTTGCCCAGACACAGGCAGGACCTTCACTAGGGAAAACCCGGGTCCTTCCCCCGAACCATCGCGAGGTCCCTTTTCCGCCCGATGGACATCTGGTATCGCAGAGCCCATTACGGTGTTCGCCAATGACACCCCCCCCCCAGCGAGGGCCTTTTTGGGAGGGGTGTCGCGCACGACGGTATTGGACTGAAACAAAATGGAACCATGTCGTCTTCGATGAATTAGAATAATTTGAGCAGTGATGACAAATCGTGTTCGTGTGTGGGGGGTTTTGGGGGTACACCTCATCCCCCCTTCGTTTTACAGCAAAAACCCCCCGCTCCCATTTTTGGGTGTGATGGTATGGGGTACTATTGCTTACGATACACGGTCACCTCTAATTTTTATCCATGGCACAATGACAACCCAGCGGTACATCCATGACATCTTTCAGCCAGATGTGTTGCCACTCATGGCAAGGCTCCCAGGAGCCATTTTTCAACTAGACAATGCTTGGCCACGCACAGCAAGGATCTCACAAGACTGCCTCCACCACATTATCGCCCTTTCCTGGTCGCTTGATCTCCAGATTTGTCACCGATATAGCATATCTGGGATCACTTGGGATAGTAAGTTAGACAGTTTACGAGTTTGGTCGAACTAGAGGCACATTTACAACTGTGAAGCGAGATGTCTGAGAACATCATTCGAAACTTGCATGCCTCATTGCCCTCTCGTATTGCATCGTACATTTGCGCTAAAGGGGGTACAACAGAGTACTAAAACTTTCTTTCATTTGTTCTTTTTTCGGGCCAAAAATTATTTTTTTTTTTTTAACAAAACCATTTACTTATATCAAAGTAATACGTACATATATAAAAATTTCGTTTCATTTTTATTACTTTTTCTTGGTGCTCAAATTTTTATAGCAATGATTGTAATATCTTCACTTACTAATATTTTTCAAGAGATCTGCGGAGTAGTCACGGTCGTGATCCCGTGACCGGCGTTGTTTGTCTAGTCACACGAGTACGAGTCCTGGTACCCCTACAGACCCCCTTTGTATTGTTTTGTAGTTCAACGAAAATAAACAATCAGTCAATAAACAATAATTTATTGAATGACGGTTGGGTAAAATACTATATATATATATATATATATATATATATATATATATATATATATTTTATATTTTAAAAAAGTGATTTTTTTTAAAATTGCCCCAAAAACAATTTTTCTAACTGGGAGACGTTAGGACAGAAAACAAGATGGCATAATGTCCGAAAGTCAGCAACGGAGCAGTTTATGATCTAATCAACAGAATTATGAAAAAACTAAAATTTTTTTAAATAATTTTAAAAAAACTTAAAAAAATTAAAAGAAAAATTTTTGGTCATCCGTTCATCCTTTTATTAAAATTTTACTTTTGAGCTAGATTGTGCCCCAAAATTTAAACCCCCTAGCGTAGAGTGGCTTCCTTTCAGAAACCATTCGGGGTTTGTTTTGAGAGCATCGCCTTCAAGGTCCTTTAGAGTCAGACCATGTTTGAGTTTCAGATTATTATACCGCTCATTTGAAAGGCAGTAATAAGCTTTTCAACAATGCGAAATTATTACGGACCGCAGAAACACTCATTTGTTAATCAATTGCTATAATTCAACTTTTGTCCGTTTATTTATTTGTGAAAAAAATTTCTGGGCCCCCTTTTTCCCCCACCTTTAGAGCTCAAGACGAGGGGCCACTAAAAGACCCGCCGGGAGGGGGAGATGCCCCGGAATCTGTTGGGGAGTTTTAAAACCCCCCTTGGTGTCACTTGACCATTTCGAATATGAGGTCCGTCGCCAAAAAATGCGACGTTAATATTCCCACCCTCCCTCACTCACTGGTCCTCTTTGAATCCATCGAAATATACCCATTTGCCGTTAACAGTTCTTAAATTTTTTCATACTTTTTTAGACTAACATTTGAGGTTGCCGAGTAGCCTAGGGGGCAAGGGGGAATGGACCCGTGGGCCCCCGTGTCAAAAAATTCCAACCCAAACCACCGAAAAACCCCCCGGGAAAGGGGTGAGCAAAGTGAATTTCGGGGCAAACGTCTTTCCCCCTTGGTGTGGTGGGGAAGTTAAAAAGTCGGGGCTCAGGTGTCGTGCTTTTCCTCTTGACCATGACTAAGAATTACAGCAAGTTGTGCCCTAGAAAACCTTTCGATAGTTGCCCTTTTTGGATCCGCGTAATTTGGGGGTGTGGGGTTATCTAAAAATTTTTTAAAATTTTTTAATTTTTAACACAAATTTTTTTAAGAATAACATAAATTACTTAATTTAAATAACAACCCCTTTTTTAAATGGGGAATAAGCCACAAATTAAACTGAATATTCAAGTCAGATCCCAACTAGATTAATTTTTTCTTAAATTTTTTTAATTATCTGCCTAATCCAACTTTCCTTTTACAAAATATTACCTTTTTTAGAGTAAACCTCCTACCTTGGGTTTAAGCCCCCTATTCTTTGCTTTTTCTTGAGAAAAAATACCGGCCCTATTAATCTTTCTTATAATTAATATTTTTAATGAAGATGAGCGACCTTTTTTCCTTTGGGTTTTGGTGGGCCCCCCACTTGTTCCGAACTGTTCTGCACCCGGGTTTTTCTAAGATTGCCGTCCTATCTCACTAAAAACCCCATCCTTTTTAAAATATATCTTATTTGCATTTTTTGCCCTTTTTTTCTCTTTTTTGGTATTGGGTTGGAAAAAATTTTTGCCATTAACGGGCCCTCAAAGAACGTAGGGGGTTTGGGAAAAAAAAAAACGCGAGAGGTCACACCGTTGCCAAAGCCCCTGAGCGAAAAGGCTACGTTAAATATTCGCCCCATTCATTCTGACATTTGAGGTATCACTCACCTAGAATTATAGAACTCTGTTGTTACTGTAATCACGCACAGGAGTTTTATACTTTCTACCTATTAGCTTTTCTTTCCATTTTAATATTTCCGACCTTGAAATTACTTTTACTTGAGTTTCAATATCCTTTTGAAATATCCTTTTTATTTATTATAATAGTTTTTCAAATCCCCCCTTTTTTCCCCTAGATTCCTTTTTTGTTTTTGACTTCAGCTCCCAATTTTGAAAAAACCTTGGGAATTTAATTTTTCCCTTCAAAATAATCAACTTAAAATCCATTCACTTTTCGATTAATTGTATGTTTTTGTTTATTTCTTTCGATTCCATATATCTTTTGCCCAGTAATTTTTTCTTCAAAATTTCGATATTTTATTCTGTGCGCAAGGCATTTCTTCATTTCATGAATTTTTCCACATTGCATCAACTACTATTTTGTATTGTTCTTGTCTTGATTCTGCTAATATTTTAAATTTTTTTCAAAGTATTCACTAAAAGATTGTGTGTGGACAGCCTTATATGTCTTTTTTTACTAGTAATACATTTATTTATTCTTGGTAATTTAAAACTTATTTTGAATATTTAATAATGTATAAATGTGAGTTATATTTGAGTATGTCATTCACAAAAAGATCGCTGAAGAAAAATGTCTATTTTCATTTCTTTATTAGATGGGCAAAGGAAGCTAAGAATCTTCGAAAGAAGTTTGAAAACTTTTTCCCGGGGGGGTTTTGTTAGCATCGGGTCCTAGCTACCTTTTGGGGCCCTTTTAATTTTATTATCGTAGTCTTTGTATTAGTGATTGGGTTTCATTTTGCAAGGTAAGTATCCATTTTTTTCAATAGATTTCCTACTTTACACTGGTGTACAAAAGTTAAGACTCAAACACAATATCTTAGATTTTTTCAAAAACTGCACAGCCAATTCAACTGAAATTCAGTATGTAAATGCTGAAAAGTATTATTAAGAAGTAATATATATATAAAAAAATTTAAGTCAATTCCTACTTAAATCAACATAGAAAAATTTTATTTTAGCTACTTTTTATTAAAAGTTACAATTTAATAACAAAAGATATACATATAACAGAATCACAACATTAAAGTAGTAATTAATTTTATTAATTTATCAGTAAAGTTTGTATTGTCATCCAAAACAATCGTGTATATAAAAAAATTTAAATTCAACTGAATGTTTTTTTAAAAAGTGAGAAAAAAAACCCTTTTTTTTAAGTTTTTAAAACAGTCGCCAAAAATGATGCCAACGTGGTTTTTTTGCAATTTTTTTTAAAAAATTAGTTTTAATCAATTAATTTATTTAAATTTCAATTAAATTATTGTATTGTCATCCAAAAAAAATCATGTATATAAAATTTTTGGCCTCCAAAGCGCTTTTAAAATGCTTTTTATTAACGACTGAAAATTCCACCAAGATAAATAAATAAATAAACAAATAAATATATAGAGATTGTGAGAGCTAATAGTAGGAATTAGAAAAAGGTAGTAATAAAAGTTAATGGTCTTCACTTGAGATCATGATCACAATTTGCTTATGAAATCATGATAATCCAAAAATGATATAGCAAGATGACACTTGTAGATAATTTAATGTAAGGGCATGATCAACCTAGACACACACACAACAGTGCAGCTCTCCTCGATTCAATCCTCTTTGATTGTGATCTGTCTCCTATCTTCTAACAGTTCTGCATCATAATTTTTCACCCAGCGTCTTTATGCTATCGTTTAGGAAAATTTTCTATAAAATCGCAAGCCTTCAAAACACTTACAAAACTAAAACCGGACGATTTAGAGTTTAAAGTTCCGCTTATCAATTTTATTAGTTTGAAAGTTTTATTAGTTTTTAAAAATTTGTATAAAATAAAAGAAATGGACTGAATTTTATTGGATAATTAAGAAAAGCGTCTTCTCTTTGTTGTATTTATCAATGTTCATTAAAAACAGTTTAGTAGTTTTTGAAAAATCTGCGGAAATGTGTCCATTTTTTAACTTTTGCACTTCATTTTTCTTGCTATGAATAGATATTTGCTAAATACACTCTTCAAAAGTTAAATTGCAATATCAGGAAATAATCTGCGTAGCCATGTGAAAACAACAGTAACGATAGAGATAACACTTGTTTGCAATGATTTAAAAAAATATGTGTGTTAGGGAACTGCTTATTCAATATTTAATGGAGCCTTCAGGATCCTCGAAATAGCGAGGCATGCTGTCGAATAGCGAGCTTTAGTGATATTTTTAAATATTTCTTGCCACTGCAGATTTCAATTCCTCTACAGTAAAGCGCTCATGTTTATGGCTCACACGCGCTTTGTGCGAGAAAAATCTGCTAAGGCTGCTGGCCAGGGAAAGTTGGCAATTTCTTTCAGGCTATTCAGAATGCTTCGGGAGACCGAGAATTGTCCTGCTTGAAAAACATGCACAGGGTGGCCAGCACAAATGTTCGAGCCACAGGCAGAATAACTTGTATATTTGACCTGATATTAAACTGCTGGTAAGGAGAACAAAAAGGAATGCCCGCTATTCCGAACATACCATGTTTAATTATGAAACGAAGGTGTGGAATTGATGTGACGTTCGATGATATGGGCTGGTTGATCACATTCGTGGGCACACCCTTCAATGACTCATTCGGAACCATCTGAAAACAATACCCAATGCCATTCGCTGATCCAGTAGCGATAATGTTAGGCGTGCAGCTCTGTGCCGAGTGCTTAAAAGAATTCCAGTGGCTGATTGCCATGTGTGAAACGATCCCTTATGAAATGTGTTACGGATGCTTGGCTGCTGACAGATGTCCTGTTTGAATGACGGCAGGTAGCTTCGAACATCATGTGCCGTGGCAAAAGCATCTTGACGAACCGTTGGTGAATCTGCCTTTCAGGAAAATCTGTTGTGGATCTGTGATCCACTGCCACTCCTCCGTGCTCTCAGACTGTTCTGCGTCCATCTTATCACGCATCGTTGAATTGTACTAATATCCTGTCCAACACGAGTGGAAGTCGCGCGCATCGACAAACCAAGGTCGTGGAACTCCCGAATACCATCTCATGTCCGCATATGATAACTGCTGGTATTGATCTTGCTGATTAATCCGAGGCATATCCTACGTTCTTTCAATAGTTACGATGCTATAATCTATCGCTTGTAGAGAATAAGGAGTGAACCAGCTGCTAACTTTAGAGTTAGAAGTAGGTTATCATGTGACTAGATGCATACGCAAATTTAATCATTTGCATGAGTTTTTCACCTATAATTTAACAATTTGCATTCAGCTACTTACATTTCTTCATAGTGTTGCAATTTCACTTTTGTTGAATATAGTTGTAATTATTTTCCATAAATAATGTAGTTGTTTCAATACAATATCAACAAGAGAGAGTTGTATAAATGTATTAAAAAACATTCATTTGATAATCATAATAATCCTCTTTTTAAGAATTTTAACAAAATATTTTTCATTTACATTTTTTAATTTCATTTTCTCAGAATAAAGTATCATTTTCGTTTTGCATTGCTCAAATTGAGTCATTTGAAGTACAAAAGAGCAGCAAAGAAAAAAAAGTGGCCATTTTAAAATGTAATATCAATTTACTTTTTTTGTGTTCACTTAATGTTTTATGAAAGATGACAAAAATTAGTGAAAAACTCGATATACATTAAATCCCTATGAAATTAAAACGAAGGAAAGTACGGGTTGTTTGTATTCTATTACTCTTCTCCGTCAATACTTGCCGTCTGTACTCTTCCAAAAGTATTTTTAGGAATGTACTAGCGAAGACTAAATTTTCTTTTTCAATATTAGAATAAAATTTTATTTGCTAATAGTATCTATATGTTTTAAAAGATATTCTGATAAATAATAAATCTTGATCTCATGCAGTTATAACTCTGATAATTGTGTTTCATTCGTGTTTTAAAACTATTTTTCTTTTTACAGAGTCATGCGATTCCTTGCACTCAAAACTTTTCGCTTAGTGAAACACTCGGCAATCCGGTAAAGATTCAGTTCTGGAATTTAAATGGCTTACCTAGAGATGCTTTTTCAACAGATAACGGAGTCATGGTTGAATTCGGGAAACGATGGTCATTGCATCATTTTTCTTTTAATTCTTCCCTGTATTTTTATTGTGTTATAAAGTTATTCAGGTTTAAAATTATTAGAATCCGGAAATTCTATACTCGGTAAAAGGTTAATTTTAAATTAGATTTTTTTCCCAATCTTTATTAATTTTGTATAACTCTTCAGCGTTTAATTTGGAATTAGCGAAATTATTGTTATTTTAATTCTTTTGGTAATATTAATATTTTTGTAAGTAGATGTTGAATATGAATCATGTGTGTAAAGCATGTGTATTCACGTCAGACTTTATCTACATAAATAATCTAAAAATTTTCATATTTTAGAGCATTAATTCTTTCTTAATCGAATATGTTATCGTTATCTTATGGCTACTTATATATTTATATATACATACAGGATTATTCATAATTCCCACCCTTGTTTCGAAGCGCTATAGTAACAAAACTAAGATGCATACAGATAAAAGAATACTTTAAAAAATAGTGAAACATGTCAAGCTTTATGTTTATACTTTACAGGTGTTCTGCATCTGAAGCCATGTTTATACGGCATGAATCAATACAATAGTCCAGTTTTTGTCACCCTTTACTCAACATGATACTAACAATGTTATTGAAAGCACTTGCTATCCTTTCCATGTTATTCGAAAACGTGGTTTTTTACGTGAGACCAAATTTTTGTACCTCCCTTTGCGCGTGATGTCACAAAATTGCATAAAAAAATAATACGTGCTGTCGACAGTGACGTCTGGGCATGGGCCAACTGGGCCCCGTTTCAGTCTCGATATTCTGTCTTAATAAGATCATTATTCGGATATGTTTGATCAAATATTATTCCCGTACATATTCCTCGAAAAATAGGGAATTTCAAACTGCATGTCTGTCGGCAAAAGGGGTAAGGCTATATCATTATGTGATGATGGTTGTCCATGTCTAGGTCTAGGCATAATACTTTAAACAATCATTTAACTCATTTAGTCGAAATGCGGTCATCGGTCGAGCCGCTCTGTACCTATTTATGTGAAATTGTGAGTAGTGTACATTTATATATTTCAAATTATCGTTTGTACGAGTATTCGACAATGCATGCTATAAACTGTGTACTTTTAAAGACCGTAAGTAGGACCTGCTTTTGTATAGGGGCCTAGGGCCTCAAAAAATCTTAAGATTTCTCCGGGCCCATGCCCTCAAATTGTCTTAAGACGTCTCTGGTTGTCAAAAACATTGATAGTACCATGATGAGTAGAGTGTGGTAGGAACTGAACTATTGTATTGAT
The DNA here is from genome assembly GCA_019973955.1 of Trichonephila inaurata madagascariensis. NCBI lineage: Eukaryota > Metazoa > Arthropoda > Arachnida > Araneae > Nephilidae > Trichonephila > Trichonephila inaurata. Next base: position 356,351 of record BMAV01025644.1, on the reverse strand, counting down.
GGTATTCTGTGTAACCAAGGTTTCACTCATAGAACACCTGTAAAGTATGTAGACAAAACTTGAAATGTGTTTCTCTTTTCTTTCAAACATTCTCCCCTTTGTATTCTTCTTAGTTTTGTTACCCGTAACCCAAGAGGGAGTTATGAAAACACTGCATACGTATATATGTATGTATATATGTATATAAATTGTATATAATTGCTTTATTCTATGTAATTAGTTAATTAGTTGAAGATCAAGGCTGAGATGGGCAAACTCAGTGGAATCAGACTTTGAGATTATAAACGAGAAAACTTGAAGAACAAAAGTAAACAAGAGGTTTTATGGAGGAATCTTCAAAGGAAGGCACTAGTTCACGAGGGGCTGCCTTGTCAGATATGATGATGAGTTAATTAGTAACAATGACATTTTTCTATAAGCTCATGATTGCCCAAACCCATTTTTTTTTTCGTTCTTGTTCTTTTCAAGAAGTATCGAAAATATCTAGCTTCATTTTAAGGAGTAGAAAAGTTCTTTAAGATGAATAACTTTTTGTCGAAATATACTGTAATGAGTAGTAAAAAAAGTTGTTTCAGTCACACAAAAACATTATTCCTGTAGCTTAAGGCATCATTTTAAGCTGGACTTTCAAACTGTCTGCGTGCATCGCTACATGAACGTATTCATTCAAAGGGATGAAAAAAAGAATTGTTTAATTTTTTTAAGGTTGTACATTTGCTGATCTCTTAAATTTTGTTCCCCAGAAATTTTATAGAATTCGCGTGTAAATATTTACCCATCTGAAAAATACAAGCCGTCTACATAAATCGACGAGAAAAACGAGAAAATCCTTGACTCCGTTTTCTCGATAACCGAACTCTACAACTTAGTGAGGAGTTAGAAGTAAAACTAATTAAGATAATCAATTGTTATATAAGTAATGTAAGTAACTCTTATATCTATTCATTCGGTATATGAAATAGGATTTTTACTTTTATTTCCATTGTTTCAATAAGGAGATGTGGCAAGGCATTTAACTGTGCAATAATACAATCTGCTAAATCTATACAGTATTCCATGCTGATCAAAAATATGATGGCAAAGCAATCAAATGTTTCATGATAAAAGATGAAATTTTCATAATGATTGGTGTATGTAATATACCTGTTCTTAATCGCTTTGTCAAAAACTAATTCAAAAAATACATCTCATTCTGGAGATTTTTCTCATTTTTCATTCTCCAGCAATCATTATGGAACTTTGACTATTAATTTCCCTTGATAAGCCTTTAATATTTAATTTTAATTTATATATCTTCAACAGATTCAGTTTATATTTTACTACTATAATTATGATTAGTCACAGAGCTTCTGTAGCTTATATGTCTTTCCTTTATTATCTTAGGACACAATTCGTTGCAAAATTGTATTTTGCTGTTGAAGATGTTCATGGGTTACTTGAGAGTTTTGTAAATAGCCAACGTTCCATAAACTTAACGACATATGTTTGGTTGTCTTTAGTAAGGTTACTGTAAAAGCCAAATTCAATAACTTATTACTTGCAATTGATTGTATGCATCTTTCATGTAGGTTTTCTTTCTTAACATCTTATGATGGGTTCTTAAGTGATAAGTTCTCAAATATCCTTGGCCACTCCCTCCCTGAAACATTCAATTGGCTATCTTTAAAATCCCGTAGAATTTGTATATATATTTTAAAAATGCTTGTATAAACGTACTATATATATAAAAATTTCTTGACTTAAATTTTATTACTTCAATTAAAAAGTGTCAAATTAAAATTTATTCAAATTAAAAAACAAATTTCTTTAAAATATTACTGCTTGTATTATAGGCCTTTAATGATCGATCCTCAGGGCCAAGCGAGCAAATGGATAAAGAACATGGAGAAGGAAAATTTGTCTATCGTTAAGCTTACCGATCCAGATCTTTTAAGAACTTTGGAGAATAGTGTACAGTTTGGATGGCCCGTGTTGCTTGAAGACGTTGGGGAAGAACTCGATCCTTCCTTGGAGCCTTTGCTCTTGCGCAAGATATTCAAACATGGTAAAATCCTAATCTGTTAGTCCGTATCAGAATATATATAATTGATATTTCTTTATAATACTGTTTTATTTTGGGGGTAAAACAAATGTTTTATAAAGAGAAATAATGTTCAATAAATGAAGAAGGTTTAATTTAGCTTATACACCATTTTGTTGCTAAGTTTTACTCAAAATTGCGTATTGCATTGAAAACTGCATCAAATTTCCCTGAAAATTTAGGAAACATTACTCGCACAATATAAGCAATGTTTTTAAATGATGTAATTCTCACGAATGATTTTTGAAATCCTTCCGATGATTTTGCATCAATAAGCTACTATCTATATTTCGTAATGCTTCAATACATAAAAGAATATAATCGAGGTTACCTTAAAAATTCGAGAATTATGAAAGCTTACTTGCTTATATTTTTATATCAGCTCCTATGAGTTGTTGGAATTCTCAATGGAAAGCGTAAAGCTATTGTTTCTGTATTTACAGTAGAACCTGTTTTTGTGCAGTCCTTTTTTATGCGATTTTATTTTTGTGTGGTATATGAATTGTAACGTTTTTGGTGCCACTGTAAAGTTTTCTATCAATGTACATATGTACATTTCAAGACTCTCTGTTTATTTCTATAAAACAGTCAACAGCACGTTCAATTGCTTTCTCTCAACGCTCTAGCTACACGCGCTGATTGAAGACGAAACTGTCAATGACTGTGACATTATCAATAATTTGATAGATTACGAAGACGGACAGGAAGAACAGTATTCTTGGAGAGCGGATGAAATATATACAGGGATTCAGATTCTCAACAAATCTTAAAAACATTTTCTTAAAATAGGTACCAATCCCGAAAGGAGTTTGAAATTACAAAGAGATCTTCGATCATGCATATCTGGTTATTGTGACCTTTATAAGCAACTGACCAACCGACCGTCGTCGCAAAAACTCTTACTTTATGAAACTAAAACATAAATAAATTCAAATTGTATTTTCAAATCACGAAAGCTATTTTGAGATAATTCACCACAAGATGAGCGTTTTGGATTACGACGAGTAGCAATGAATTATGTATGTCCATTTTGATAACTCATCCATGCATACAATAAGAAATTTAAAAAATCTTACCATATGTAATTTAATCATTCATTTTGTTTGGAAGCACACTTTCTCATTGATTATTGACATTGATAATTGATCATTGATTATTAATAATTGACATATTTTATAAGTGCGCCTTCTTTTATGCAGTCCCTCTCCGTCGCATAAAAATAAATTCTTTAGTATAAAGACATTTATAAAATTTTCGAATATTTTTTTGTGCAGTTTCTTTTCATGTGGTCCCTATCTACCACACAAAAACAGGTTTTACTGTACTTTAGTTTTTTTCTGTCACTTTAATATCACACAAGCACAATATATATATATATATATAGATAGATATATAGATATATATTGCGCCACGGTTTATTCCTTCTTGTGTTGATGTTCCAATCTTTACGTCATTTTGCGTGGGATCTTAACGTAGAAGGTTGATTTTTTGTTTTCCAACTTTTTTATTTTACAAGTAAGTTTTATCCTAATTTTTTCTATAATTTTTTTTTATTATTCCTCTCCTTCAGAGATTCATTATTGTTCTCTTTTCTTAATTTCATTTTACTACATTGTCAGGTTCACAATCCACGTGTTAGAAACAGGCTTAACTTTTCAACGTGGCTCTTTTTTTTTTCCCTATTATGTCGAAAATTTCTGCTGTACCGGGAAGGTTGGATCCATAAAGCATTGCTAACCCTAAATCACTGAACTAATTCAGCGACAGCTTTAGAAATCATAATAGGTCTCCAGTTTAGTCTAAAGACTTTTTTGTATCTACATTTGTTGTGTTTTGTAAATTCCAATTTCTTCCTTCTTTAGCATTGTAGGTTCTAGAACTAGAACTTCTTCACTTTTATTATATTATACTATATATATATATATTAATCTTGTAATAAAATGAAGTTATTCTCTTATCCTTTTTTAAAATTCTTTAAACAATTTTTGCCTTATTTTCATTTTAAATACTTTAGGTACAATCGACATGGTTCAGTTAGGGGATTCCAGTATCGAATTCAATAAGGACTTTCGTCTTTACATGACAACTAAGCTTCGCAATCCTCATTATTTGCCAGAAATTTCAACCAAAGTTTCTTTACTAAATTTCATGATTACGCCTGAAGGTCTGGAAGATCAACTTCTTGGAATTGTCGTGGCTCAAGAAAGGTATTCACTCTATCTTAGATGTGTCACAAATTGTATTACATATATTTTACCTTTTTTCCACGAAATGTTCTATAATATTTTATTCTTTCATTGAATTTTCTGCCCATTTAATTATACATGAATATTACATATCATCGGCCTAATTATCAGAATGCATAACTCCTTCTGGAGTGCTAATTTGATATATGAGTGCTACGCACCAAGTTACTATTTATGTTCACCAAGATGGGCGATAACATTACAATAAGGTTACCTTGATATTTTTATCGTGTGGTAATGTAGTTGTCATGGGGATACTGTATATTAGAATTAATTTTTATTTGTTTTTTTCCCGCGGTAACCCTATAAATTTCACAAGAGGATTTAATTCGATTTCTTTAAAATGTAACCATTTCCATTGCGTTTGTTCGATGAAATTCATTGAAAGAACTCGCAGTTTTTCGAATATTGCAAGTTATCAGCACATTAATTGATACTCATTATTATTTTTAATACATATTATGCCATTATTTTATTTATAATATTATATAATATAATAATTGTTACATATAATAATTTTTTTATACTACTTATTTATAATAATTATTTTTTTATTTTACTTTTTTATAAATATTACAAATGTTACTTATTTATAATTATTATTATGTTATTTATAATTATTATTATGTTATTTATAATTATTATTATTATATTATATGAGCATTATTATGTATAATAATTATATTATGGAATATTATTATATATAATAATTATATTAAAGTAATATTATTATGTATAATAATTATTATTATATAAAACTTCTATATTAATATAATTATTACATTTATTATAATTACTATTAAATTATATATTATAGGACGATAATAATATATTACATAATATTATTATTATTATATATATAATTTTTATTGTATTATATTGATATTCATTATTGATTGATATTGGTTATTTTTAATCTATTCCTATATTCTTCATTTGAAATATATTTCAAAACAGTTCTTTACAATTATTTTCATGAAGATTTGTTGCCACTAGGCCGCCATCTTGGATTCCACGTCACTCCACAACAGCTGCTTGACGCCAAACAGCCCTTGGCGCGAAGCACTCTTATATCAAATTTAGTTCCTTTGTCTAGTTACGCATTCTGATAATTAGGCTGACGATATATCATTAGATATATAGATTCCAATAACTATTTCTTTCTAATTTCAATCCATTTTGTATATTAGCTACATCATTAAATCTTCGAAAGCAGTATTAACGAAAAGCATAAAACCTTAATGACAACGTATTTTCTTACTTAAAATATATTTAAATGAAGTTCTCCGGGTAGATATTCTTGGAATAATATAATGTGAATGATACCCTTTCATGTAGTGTTCAATATAGCCAGGTATGCAAACGATGCAATTGAAATTTCAATTCACTTATTATTATGTATTCAGTTTTAAGCTTCAAAATAACTTTCTATTAGCTAAAAGCTTGTCTTTCTATTATCTTTTGTTTGTCTTTTATAAAAACAATCGAACGAAGTAGAAAATAACGAAGATGGATCCAGTATCCAATTAGGGAAAGTTATTCATGTTTTGATCAAATATTGTGGTATATGGCGCTATATATACATATATTTTGCGGTAGAAAAAAAATGTTTCTTCTCACTCTTGTTTGAGTTGAGTTGTCTTAAGAATGCTGGAGAGAGAGAGAGAAATTACGCTCTGGAACGAAGTGGAAGGAGCAAAAACGAAAAGCCTCGAGTATAATCTACTGATTTCTAATAAATAATTTTTTTGTTGTTGATAATTTCGAGTTTTATTTCTGGTGTTTCAAAAATTGATTGTTATTATTACACACTGTCTTTTAAAAACCATAAGTTTAATATTTAGAAGGAAAACTATCACTCTCGTTTCAAATGCGTGATTGTGGAAGTGATTGTTTTGCGAAGAGTTTTGTGCAAGGGTTTTGTTTTTAGTTTTTGAGCCGAGATATTCCGCTTATTTTTTTAACTGAATATTTTTTGAAATGTAATATGTTGATTTCTGATACTAAAAAGGAAGATATCGTTTTCTTACTTTGTTGGAATTTTATCTAACGACGTAGCATAAATAATCACTCCTAACAAGGAAAACGTAACAAAAAAATATAAACGAATGAAAAAATACTGTTAAAATGATGCAAGCTAATTTTGCAGAAAGGATTCGTCAGCTCTCTTCACCAAACATTATTTAAGTTATGAAATTAAATCGTGGGAGTATGATTTTAAAAATTATTTTCCACTAATGGATATAATGTTTTTGAACCCAAACTTTCGAACAATGGTACAATCGATCACTGATCAAATAATACATGATATTTCTCATAACATGCTGGAACATTTTATCGACGAATAGTCAAATTTCAAGATAACTGATTGTGTAGTGAATAAATTGGATAGCTATGGAATTTCAGTCAACGTAAGCAAAATCTCAAGAGAATACTTCAAAAACAACTATACATGATCGAACTCTAAATATAAAAAATTATAGTTTGAAAAAATAAAAAACACGCTTTTATAGTGAATCGAACTAAAAAGTAAAAAATAATTCTTAATATAAGAATAAAATGATTAACGAGAAAATTAATTTCATAAGGATAAAAGTGTGGGGTGCTCTATATTTATTGTTATAATTTCTTACTAGTTCTATTCCAAAATGTTGAGTTTGTGTAAAAATGTAGTACAAAGCACACCCCACGCTTTTATCCCAATGACATTAATTTTCTCGTTAATCATTTTATTCTTATATTAAGAATTATTATTATTATTATTTTTTACTTTTTAATTGGATTCACTATAAAAGTGTGTCTTTTAGTTTTTTTTAAACTATGATTTATTTTTCATTTTTTATTTCGATCTACAAAAAAAGCCTGTTTTTTTAGTTTTTAAAACTATCATTTTTTTGTTTGTTGAATTTATTTTTGAATTTGATTTTTGGAGCCAGAATTATGGGGCTGCTGGAATTAGTATTGCTCTTCAATGGATATTAATTAATGGGTCTGAAGGGTATTTATTCTCTCCGCTTACGGTGCCTCGAATGAGTCCCGTATCGTTATATTTCAAAGATTCCGTCTCTATAGATACAGGTCTAACTAATAAAAGTGCGTTAAGAATAAATATGTAATATCAATCGTATTATCATCTTTTAAACGTATTGATATAATGTTAATTCATATCATCACTTCTAAACGCATTGCTTTATAAAAATAAAAAATATTTAGCAGTTAGAACATAAATTATTTTTATTCATATGCACGAGTCTTTTTTCCCCCTTTCTCTCCTAAAGAACACTTTTTTGTTTGTTTTATTTGTATTAATAACAAGCGTTTTCATTTTTAGGGTTGCACCTTTTTAAGGGGTAGGGTCTTCTAGTCGCCATATCTGGAATTAGTCACCAAATCTTGAAATGTTTAAAATCGTCATTTTTGACAATCCTGATCAGGACAGTGGAACAAAATTTTGAAATTATTGTATTGTCATCGGTAATTGACAAGTGTGCAAAATTTCGAATTAATCTGACCTTTTAAAGTGGGTAAAAATCGTGTTTAAAGATTCCATTACATACAAGTGAAACTTAAAAAAGCGTGTTAAAAAGAACCAAGATATTCTTCAGATAGGAACTATGCTCCAATTTTAACAAATATATAAATATACGATATGGGGAGAAGATATCCCGAGAAAACTTCACTTTCATGTATGTGGAAGTCATTTTCTTTTGGTCAGAGATGGTTCTGATGCAACTGTGAAGTAGGGTGAAAAAGAACAGAAAATACACTAAAATAAAAACGAAGTTTTTGGAGTTAAAATTGTATCATCGCATTTAAATGCACATCTAAATGCAAAATGTTGCAAACTGGTACAAAAAATAAATATTTGCATCTAGGAAATAGAAATTAAAACTACTCTGGACTCAGATTCTAAATTCTTTTTGTGAATTCATTTCTGCCAAAATTTAACACAAAAAAGGGGAGAAATAATTTCACTGAAACTTTTCCAAGAATAAAATATTAAAAACTTATTTTTTTATTATTTTTTTTATTAAATGAAAAATTATCTTTAAATAACTTTGCTAAATTTTATCCTTAAAATATTCTAATTTATTATTCTTAAGCATTAATGTTCAACTTTCTGATGTAGCCTTTAACACTTCACTTCTTTTTTCTTTTTTCAGGCCTGACTTAGAAGAGGCGAGGCAGCAGCTGATCGTACAAACAGCTGCTAACAAGAAATCCCTCCAGGAACTTGAAGATAAAATTTTATTTACACTCGCCCAATCTGAAGGAAGCAATATTCTAGAAAATGAAGAAGCAACTGAAGTTTTAGATTCATCCAAATTTCTTGTTGATGACATTAAAGCGAAACAAAAAGTATATATCAATTACATATTGATTCATTTATCATACAAATCTTATTATAAATAAATGATAGTTTTTTAAAAACTACAAAACACGCTTTTATTGTATATCTTTTTTATTTGTTTGTTTGCTGTATTTGTATTAACCATGAGCATTTTTGATTTAGGGTTGTAACTTAATCTTTTAGTCGCCAAATCTGGAATTAGTGGCCAAATCTGGAAATGGGAAATCGTTAATCCTCATGATCGTGATCAGGACAATGAAACAAAATTAGTAAATTTTTGTATTGTCATCCGTTTTTGACAAGTGTGCAAAATTCGAATTAATCTGACTTTTTAAAGTGGGTAAAAATTGAGTTTAGTTACATGCAGGTGAAGCTAATAAAAGCGTGTTAAAAATACTTGGCTTTATTATAGTAAATACGATACTGATTCTTCAATTATTGATATGTATACCTTTGAAGTCTTAAGACACTGAAGACCCGTTGTGTAGAGGGCTGCTTCACGTTAAATCTGTCATGGCTCAAAATATTCACTTTGGTGTGGTGTGAAGGTTAGGGGAATGGGGTGCCTGCCTAGGTATTATCCTTATCACTTGACCATGGTTCAAAATCACTAGGCCCGTTGCCAATAGCCCTCGTGTTGCTTTATAGTGCGCCATTAATGTAACTCCCACTCATTAACTAATAATATTATCTGAATGACAGTCGAGAGAATGAGAGGCAATCTGTATACTATTGATAAACGCCATACCTTTCGTTAATGTGGTTGAATAGCTTAGGATGCCATCAGATGCAATAGCTGATCACTTTTAGTACACATCAAAAACAACGAGATGGCACGACGATACATTGATGAGGTGCTCCAACTGGTTGTACTACCTTACATTTAGTGACTTCCATGTAGTATTTACAAACAGGACAATGCGCAACCGCATACGGTATTTATCAGTAAACAAGCCTGGCAGTACGCTAGTTTTTCCTTGGCCTACTTTGTCTCGTGATCTCTCATCAGTCGAGCGTACATGCGATGTGATTGGGTGTCATTTGTTTGATCGTCTCCAAACTAAGTTGGAGGTCTAGCCATGAAGGATGGTTAAGTGCATATGGATTTCCATCCTTCTGGGCTATATCCGCTCACTAACTGAATCTGTGTCTGGTAGGGTTTGCTGTTGCTTCGCCTCAAGAGTTGGTCCTAAATCCTATGGCCCCTGTGCATTTTCATCGCTGTATTAAAATCATCAAATCAGTTTCAGTAAAATCATTTATTAACATATGATTTCTCTGTCTGTGTATCAAATTTCATCGCATTTCACTCCCTATTTTAGTGTAACATTTTCTATGTCGGGCAGTGTATTTGGGAAAATAACACTGTTTTTGCTCTCTTTATAAATTATTCTGTTTTCTTAGAAACGGTTGTGATGTCTCAATGTTTGTGCAGAAAATTTTCTAATACATTGTGTTAACTATGATCTTTAGCAAATTCTGATTCCAAGTAAGCAAATTAAATACATTAAATTGTTTGAAAACTGAATAAAATTGTGTACATTTTTAATTAATTTCACACCATTTCACAATTGGCTTAGAAAAAGAATTTGTATCGAGATAAACTGAGAAAAATTTATATAAGCAACTATTTATTCAGTTTTTAAAATATGCATTATTGTATATTAAGTGTGTTGTATTGTATATTAAGTTTGTGTTGAAAGTATGTTTATCGTTATCAATTGGAAAATTTATTTTTGACTTTCAGTATCTGCTGAAAATTTTAATGACATAATTCACTTTTACTTCTCGTGTTTCTTTACTATAAAAACTAGTAGGAATAGGATTTCATATACAATATTAATAATTATAATCTTTTTTTTTGCAGGTAGCTGATGAAACGACTGCTAATATTAACAAATCTCGAGAATCTTACCAATCTGTTGCCCAGCGTTCATCAGTACTATTTTTCTCTATTACAGACCTCCCTAATGTCGATCCTATGTATCAATATTCACTTAATTGGTTTATTAATCTCTTTTTGAGAGCCATTCAACAGAGGTAAGTTATTTATATTGTTACGAATTTTGTGTAAAGAATACTTAAAATAGTGTAAATATTTTATATCTGGATGTGCTATACGTTAATAATACTTTCTGTTGTATTCATTTTATGTTAAAATTTTAATTTTTGCAAGCAACGCCATTCCTTACATTATAATGGTCATTCAATGGAAACTTGGCGAAATCTTCGCGACCATTTTTGGCGAGTTCGCAACCCTATGGATTCTTCTGAAAACTAGTGGAGAAATTACTAATATTACGATCTATGACGCAAGGGATTTTTCCGAGAAATATCTATGAGCCTTATAAATAGGGAGTCGCTCGCCGAAGTCTTGTTTTGACCGTTCTAAAGTAGCATTGATTTGACCTTGAAGAGTCGAACAGTGATTAGTGATTACTTTGGGTAATGATGAGCGATTGCTTGCGAATAATCTAAAAACATATTTTTGTGTTTTAGCATTGATAGTTGTGTCTGAGTGCCGTAAAAGGTGTAAAGGCCATCTGATATTTATTAGGCAAATTTGAGTACTTTATCCTGTATTTCAAGGATTGTTTTTAAACAATAAATTTACATGGCTCCTGAAGAACAGTCTTGTTCTTTGAAACTGATAGCGTAAAATCCTCGAACCCCTATCAACGTAACTATAGCATCTTTATCAAAGCCTGCTCAGCAATATTTTTTTGCAATATTTTTTATGCATGTTAAAAAAAAATTGTCCCAAGTTCCTAAAAAAGAGGAAAACAACATAAACTTACGGCGTCGTTTGTACTTGCGTGTACTTTCGCACTCAGCTACGATCAATTTGAATTAGCTTTTGTGAAATTAGTTGGATGAATGTAAATTGACAAATTAAAGAAAATGAATTCGTGTCTTAATGCATCTATATTGGGAAATGTTCTTTGATTACACATCTGGGGTCACTTGTCTGTATCTATCTAACTGAAACCTCTCTGCAGCTACTCAACTTAGGTAGTTTGTTAACTTATTTCTTTAGTTTAAACTTATTTTTAAAATTTTTAATTATAAGAGAAAATTATTTCTGCTAATATTGTTGATTATCCTTTAACCTTCGGACATGGAGGAGTTTTAAATTGCTTTGGTTACTTCAACATTGAAAATGTCGGACACATTTTCCATAAGAACTTGTAATTTACTGTAAGTGTGGGGTAATTAAATAGAGTTGGAGCGTATATGGCCTTACCATTAGACTTGTTGAAGGAGGAATGTGGTTGGATTTTCGTGCTTCTGGTGTAGATGAAGCTGTAATATATATCTCTATCTTATTAAATTATTTGTTACTCCTCGCTTGAGTAGAGCATTCTTTTGTCAGAGCGCCATGATCATGACGAGTTTAAAAAGCAAACAGTACGTTAATTTGAAATTCTTCAAGTTAAAAAACTTTCAACTGAATGTTTTCAATAATTGAAGGAAGAATTTGACGATAGTTGCACTCGAGTTTCTGAATGAAACAACTGATTTTCGAAAGATCTGGAGGAGAATGGAGATGATAAACATTCTGGTCAACTTGTGATATCCAGAATTGATAACATTCAGGAATTAATGAAAGATAGACCTTTGAGTAAAGTGATAGTAGACATAAAGATCATTTATAGAGAGAAAATAAGTAAAATTTTGCATAAAAATTTGTGCATGCCAAGATTTTCAACAAAAATGTTATTAAAAATGATGAACTGGGTGCAAAAAGAGGTACAATGAGTACTCTCTCTGAGGAGCAGTTCTTATTGGAAAAGAAAGTTACAGTGTTCAAACATCCACCGTATTCACCAGATGTTGTTCCATGCGACTTCTACCTACTTCCAAAAGCAGAAGTGCATTCTAGGCCTGTAGTAGGGGTCAAGGTAAAAGGGAAGATATTTACTATAGAAAACGTTCAGAGCTATTTCAAACGATGCAAAATACCTATGCACTGCTGCATAGGGTGGTGAGGTATTCAGTCCAATACCGTTATTTAGTTGTTTTATCCCCTAAGGTGGTGCATATTTACAATTAAGCTTTTGTAGATACAGCATATTTCTAAATGGGAGAGCCATTTCCTGGTGGCACCATCTAGTGGCTGCTATTACTACAGGATTTTGGCGCTTGAATTAATTTTAATCTAAGCTCTCGTCGGTTGCTAAATATTGTCGTGATTTATTTCATTATTTTGCCTCGTTAATTTTCATGGTCATAACAAAATCGAATCAGAATACAAACTGCTACAAAATCGTACACAAGAATTTAATTACGTGAAACACCGAAAGAAAAGGGGAGATGTTAGAAAATTGAGCCAACTAGACTAAAACAGAAATGCTATTATGTTTTCCAGAACAGTTGCTGATTGAGAATAGTACGTAGTATACAAAAACTGACTTTTTAAGATACTGGTTTTCGAGTTTTAACTTTCGATCCCAAATTTGAACCGATAAAAACAAAAGATATTTAAAACTTGAAATAAAAGTTCTTAATGTTTTTATTTATAATAAAAAAAATAAAAGCACAAGGTTCATATTTGGGTACATGCATAGTTTTCACACTCGTTCCGAGTAGCTAAACAGTGCAACGTAAATATTCACTCACTTCACACTCGTTCTTTGATGTTATCATTACTCGAATAGAAAAGTGATTAGTCCATAGATTTGATGTAATACTTTTCGTCAAATTCATTCCTTCTGCTGCCAAATTTAGTTTTGATAAAGTAAAAAAAAGGAATCTAAAATAATGTGACAGTGGTATAATATAATTATAATATCTACTTTTTACAATTAAATTTCTGTTAATTTACATTATATATATTTGTCCTTTCATTTTCTAGTGAGAAGTCAGACGATTTGCCTCAGAGACTTGAAAACTTGAATGTGTACTTCACATACAGCTTATACTGCAATATTTGCCGCTCCTTGTTTGAAAAGGACAAGCTCTTATTCTCTTTTATTCTTTGCTGTAATTTACTTATGTAAGTGTTTCCACACACACAATTTTCATTTTTAAAATTTCCTTTTTGTTTAGCGATATTTTTATTCCGATTTTACCCTTTCGTATTGTTACAAATTTGCGTGTGCGGGGGAAAAAATGGAGCGTGGAACGCCACGCAATGGAAGTGAAACTTCTTTGGCGACGTTGGCCGTAAATGGAGGAATAGATCTAATTGTATTAAACTGCTAGGGGAACTTATCGCACTCTGGTTCAAATTGAAGAAACTACCCGATTGTAACATCATACATTCTGTACAATGGAGTAGCTACTAAATATTGCAACCATGCTTTGATGCTTCTTTTAGTAACCAAACCCATCAGATAACAAGTTCTGGGAAATTTCCTCCGTTTGATGTGAACATTGACACAGTAGTCATCATCAACATTCCGAGGTAATCGATTGAACATTGTACTGACGGATACAGGAACATTGATTATTTGCTCTAATATTCCAAACTGACCGTGTATATGTCTCAATCACCTAATTTGGATGAAAGGTATTCGTGGCAAAATGAGTATATCTGATACCAAATCCAAAGTAGGAAGATGTGCTGGAATTTAAGGGTATACAAAACCATTATATTTTGATACATTTGGTATACTTTTCCTACTTAAACTTTATCGGCAATTGTAGCATGTTTTAATGCCTTTTAAATTAATTCCCGGTAAAATATTTTGTAAAATATTTTTGTGCTCAGTAACAGGCTTTCTCAAATCATTTCTAAACCATAATCTATCACAAATCAACACTCGTGACCGAAAGGATTATCATCGAACCGCTTTTGAAAGTCTTTGTGAGCATTTTTATGGGAATCATAGTCTTTGTAACGTAAGATTAAAATTTATTATCGATTCACATGAATCAATTTCAACACACAGTAGAATTGTTGAGGGTTCTGTAGTTGAGGGCACAGTGTAATTCACAAAATCCGTATTAATCTGTGTTGTCATTAGAAGAGTCTCAATAGCATTTCCATCACTGGTCATTAAACTCGGCATTAAGAGAGTATTTTGCAATGTTTTTTTCCATGCTTGATATTCTCTCATGTATGATGGAGATTTGGCAGTAGCACTTGATGAATTAGTAATATTTTTCTGTTTTTTTATTACTCTTTCGACTGGGCTTGCTGCCAGTTTTTCTTTTCTTTTCTTTCTTTCTTTTTTTTTTCATTAAATTCTTTTCCTCTGTGTGCATTTGATTTAGGCATTCTGACTAGAATTAATAATAATTCAACTCAAATGAAAATTAAAAAACAAATTAGCCACCGAACACATCGCCATGTAGCCAACAGTCTAAAGAAATGTTTCAAAAAGGCACGCTTTTGCTGCGAGAGCTATTTTGCCTACACCGTAATGCTCGCACTGCAACTCATACAACCGTTGATAGATGTACCCGGGTTTGGGGGAAAAGGACCCCCAATCGGAAGGTGGGCAATTATCCAACTTTTTCACCGATATGCCGCAAGTCACGCGGTGTCCCCGCTCCCCCTTTCCCTCCTACTAGCTATCTCCTTACCATGGCGACGATTCGGGGGGATGGGGGAAGACTACTTCCGTTCGCTTTTTCACCCTAACGCAAAACTATGCAATTTTCTCATTCACTCTCTAACGCAAAGAAGTTTCATTTCAAAAACAGCTTACGACACCAATTAATTGAATAATGACAAATTTGTTAATGGACGAAGACGAACTAATGACTGCACGAAGATGAATCGAAGTTTATACACAAAGAAATAGTGAAAAAGGTTATTTATAGTGATGGCAAAACGCACTCGTTATAATGAAGCTTTACGGCACTACAGAAACGACTTTCTAGAATAGTTCCATTGGCTGGAACAGATAGATAAAAGTCTGTCTCATCGCAGACAACGTACAAGCATATTTTGAACTCGTCTGACTCGCTTCTGAACTCCACCGGCCTTTATATAGCCTCACGAAAGTATCCAAAAAGATCGATTCCAGAGACTACTCGTTGGTTCGTTGGCGGTATAATTTGTCGCCAAATCTTTTGCCAAGGGCGGCAAAGTCATCAATCTGGTAACCCTGCTCACTCTTCTAGGGTTGCCAAAGTCTTAGTCAAGTTAATACTGGTAAGTGTACTTTGTAAAACTCCTTTTCCCACAAGCAGTGTATCACTGCAAGGAAAACAACATGCTTGATGTGCTTCAATATATTTTTCAATTTCTATTATTAGCTCTCACTCTCTATATATATTTATTTATATATTTATTTGTATATTTATCTTGTTCAAATTTTCAGTCGTTAATAAAATACTTTCTATTCATCCAATCAAGTTCAAATAATTTTTTTTAAAACTTGTTGTAGATGACGTTTGATGTTAAAACAGTTTTTTTCAAATATTAATTAATTAAATTAAATTAAATTAAATTAATTACCGATTTTTGACGCCAACTTAGATTTGTCTCTATTGTAACAATGTAACTTTTAAAACAAAGTCAAAAGTTGGCGTCGAAAACCTGTTTTTCAGCCTAACTAGCCAAACCGGGTGTGTATTGTTACAACAATGCAAACAAATCATGCTCTTTTTTCAATTCCTACATTCCTACTATTAGTTCACTCTCTTCCTATATATGTTTATATGTGTGTGTGAGTATGTGTGTGTTATTCAAATTTTCAAACGTTAATAAAATACTTTCTATTCATCCATTCAAAGTAGGAACTTAACTTAAAAAAAAAAATTTTTTTACATAACTTTTTTTCTTTCTCTAAAATATTCCGGACAAATGTGTTTTTCTAATATTCTTGACCTCTGTAACTTACTTTTTACTTAATTCTTTAGAAAAAATAATTTCAATTGTTCCAATTATGCGAAATACAAAATTGATTTTATACGCGATATATATTAGATAAAAATTTATTATCGCTTTTAAAGTGATCTACTATTTAAATGAAATAATAGCACATATCAAAATAACATATAAAAACAATCATTATATTTTTAGTGTATTTTATTTCAGATCGGAAAAGAGACTGGAGAAGTATGAGTTTAAGTTCTTTTTAACTGGTGGCATTGGATTGGAAAATTTACTCCCGAACCCTGCGCCATCTTGGCTATTGGATAAAAGTTGGGATGAAATCTGCCGTTTGTCAGAATTTAAAGTTTTCAGCCATTTAAAGTAAAATGTCATTTTTTTTAAAAAAAATATTTAATGATTAATGTATTACTACACATTCTACACCTTCCACATACGTGTATCCTCAAATACATTATTCTTTTTTCGAATAATCATTATTCTCCACAAGCAACCTCAATTTTATTGTTAAAAGAATTTTTTCTATCAAGAAGAGATTTTTCTCTTTGTAAACTTCTTTAGAATCGTAAAAATTGTTTTATTTTCGTATCAGTGTTCAGAACTGTAATAATGTATATTATAATAATTTTCTAGGCTTCTTTTTAAATGAATAACATATTCCATTTAATCTTAGAGTTCCCGCGATAGAGATACTCACTAGTCAACCTCTTGTTATAATAAAATTCCCACATCGCAATCGTATTTAAAAGTTATTAAAATTAACGGCTCGGTAAATTAATTGATTCTTATTTCGGAATTCAGTTGTTAAAAGTCATCCAGTCCTGAAAGAACTTCTTGTCTAATTAAATGTCATTTAATGATTCTCTCATATGAGTATTTTAATTAAAAATCTTGATCGCATAGTTTCTAAAAAGTGCATGTTAATTATTTCTTTCTGTTAAGTAACTTCATTGTAGAATATGAAAAATATGTGCCTTTTTAAAAACCATTTTTGTTAATCGAATTATTTAAAATGTGTAATAAAAAATTCTCACAGGTAAAATCCTTGTACGCGAAATTAATGTTTTTATTCAAGGAGAATACACATAAATATATAACCAATATGCATCAAACGTCAATTTACTCATTTATCACTGTAATGTAAAAGCAAACGATTTTTTTTCATCATTGATATGAATAAATGTTTATTAAGGATCTTGCTACGTGACATCTTTATCTATCTTTGTAACAGCGATGACTCGACTAGCTAGTTTATATTTATTTACAGACCCGCGTTACAGCGCAGAAAGTATACTAAAAAAGCATAGGTATCGCGTTTCATGACTATTGCAAAACAACCTAGCTGCTACTAGCCCTAGAATCAGGATTAGATTTAGAATCTCTGTCCGTTAGAGGGCGTTGTTGCATTTGTTACATTTTGACTTTTTTAAATACTAATATTAACGTGTTCTTTGTATAATTTTACAAAACGATTAAAATACGTTTATTACCTACTAATGGATACATTATCTTGAGCACGAAAAAGTATAAATAATCACTTAATTTTTTTTTAAACAGAATAGAATTTTCTAGAATCATCAAGAAAAGTATGAACTGTCGCTCTATGTAATAAAATTTTCCAAATTCGTAATCGGTATTGTTTTTTTTAAAAGTCGGTATTAATCGTTTTTTTATATGTGTGCATTTAACGTGATTTAAATTTTCTAGAGTCTTCGTTATTTTTTGCATTCGTTTTATAATTTCATATTGATGTTTTGGCTGCCCTAATATGGTTAAAATAAATGGAACCTTAGTAATTAAATATATATGGTCTTTAATTAAAATAATAATAGCTTTTAAATTGCTTTATGTTTATTTTTAGAAATATTAAAAATTCATGTGTCCTAATAACTAATTTTTTATTATTGTTATTTGTTTGTTACAGAGACGAGTTCATATTTGATTCTGATAGCTGGAAAATCATTTATGATTCCAAAGAACCTCATAAGCTCAAACTTCCAGGAAAATGGGAACTGTACACGACTCATTTTCAAAAACTTCTTATTTTAAGATGTTTAAGAGCTGATAAGGTAGAATATAATTGTTTTAAAATTTATTTAGATTTTACGTAGAAATAATTCTATTTTGGGTGGAGTGTGTGTAAATATAGTTTTAAATTTCTTAATAACTGTGTCAAAAATATTATTTTATACACAATATGTTATATTCGCAAATAGATGTCGTTGTAATTATTAAATATTATTCATTTTTGTAATGGAATTTAATTAAAATAATTAGAATAAATATAAAAAAAATCACTTACGGAGGTAGTTATTTATCTACGAAGCCTACAATTTTTATTATGAACTTGCCGCTCTTCTTTTTTATTGAAACACATGTCAAAAATTAATATTTTAGTTTTGATCCGATACAATTTTAAAAGTATTTCATGTGAAAATTTTCATGAATAAATTAGATAGAATCTACAAATTACCTCCAGTTAAATTTTGTAAGTAATATAGCATACTGACAATTAAATTTTTAATAATCTAATTTATTTATTTAACCTTTAAATTATATATTTATTTTTACTGCTTATACATTTACTGCTTTATTTCATTTTCTTAATACTTATAAAAGAGCCTATATTGGATCAAAGCGTTCAACAAGATAGAAGAAAATGTGTCATGCGTGACCAAACGTGTATTATCTTGTTAAAAAGTAAATCTGGGTTAAAATAGACGACAAGATTTCAAAGACTTGTTCGTTCAGACTACGTATAAGATTTATAATGTTTGGGTGGTCCCATCCAATAGCGTGTGAGGGTTAGAAGGAAGATTAGCCATAGTCAAAACAGACTCGATTTATTAACAATTCTCAACAACGTAACAAATTTCAACCACCCTATCTAAGAAATGCACTATTAGATAAATAAAGGAACAATAGCGAGGTAGACGAGATAGTTTAACTTTTAATTATAAATCGGATCACTTACTCTTAGCACGTCCTGGCAATAAACCTTCTAAATATTTGAAGATACGTTCTAATTTAATCTAATTCAAGTCGACACTAATCCAATTTAAACAGCTAATTGACTAAATCGTCAATCTTAATTTTAATCAAACAATTTACGAAGCACTCTCAACTAGCTTAACGCTAATCACTACTTGCTATCCTATATTTGCCTCTAACCTATCGCTCTCTCATCGAACCTGAAAGTTTATCTAAGTACTAGCTTTGATTTGAATAATTCACGCCTTCTTCTTCGGAGGAAAGTTTTCAATAGAATAATATTTAAAGAATTATTATTCCCCAAAAGGATTAGTAGGAAGTACGCGAATAGGCCCGTTACAGATTTAATCCTTTATTTGCGAAATACTTTGAAGCTTTAGAGTATTATTGGCGCTGGGTATCATAATTTTGAATCTTGGTCAAGTGAACAATCTATGGATCAATGTTCTGTAAGTGTGTGACGATTTACTTGCAAAGGAGGGAAAAGCATCTTAAATCATAGCATTATACTGTGGATTACAGGGAATGGCGATGGTGATAAAATACCAACCTAGCCTTAAACAGTTTCATATTTCTATGCTGGTCATTAGGAGTCGCAGTCGGAAATGGGACTCATCACTAAGTTGTGCTGCAGCAATCGGCTTTGAATTCCTTTCTCTCAGATGTCTATCAATGCTTCAATTGAAAACTTATATACAAATCCCACTTTTGAACGATATTTATGAATCCATGGCTTTGTTGGATTGTTAACCAACATCACACATAACTGTTGTATACATCCAAATGGATTGTTAACAATACATTTGACCATGTCTTCCTTTTAGTTTTGCTCTAAGTCTACTATTGCTAGCATTTTAACCCTGAAAATTGTCATTGTTCATCAACTCTTAGAACTTTAATCGTTGCATTGTGCTATTGCAAACATATATTCTTTGACTTGCTCATCCAGCTTTTTTCAATTCCATGACATGACCTTTTCAAACTTTAAAAAAACGCGTAATGCATAGAGGAAAATACCCATAATCGGCATACAATTGACATATACATTTCGTGTATCAGAGCAATCCAAACCAAATCAAATATTGATAAATGCCTTTTTGACTTCTATCCCCCCCCCCTCTCCTTCTTCCTCACTTAAGGACGATCAAACTCTGGAATAAATCATCCAATTGTTTTGAAATTTTAATCACTTTTTTCTACATATATTCATTCCTTCACATTTTTGTCATAATCAGCTAAATCATTTATGGTACCTGTAGAAAGTATATTTGTAAGTATATGTTTTTACCATGAACACACACACTTATTTGGTGATTCCGATTCATCGCTACTATTTGAAAGCCTTTATAAGCTAAGTAGTTTTCATTTGATTAATTTTTATTTGTTATTTCTGCCATAAATGTAAAAATACACATTAGGCCACTGTTTTATTCAATAATTTAAATAGTAAATGCTCTATATCTTAAATCAGATAAAATGACAACCTGGTTGTGGTTCAGTAATTTTGCAAGTGTTTCTGAATTACTTTTAAGACATAAAATTCACATCATTTTTCTTCCCTCTATTTCTGTTTACTGCCTTCGATCTTATAACGTTTATAATTCTTCCATTTTCATTAACCTTGTTTTTAATATAGTTTTTTTCCAAAATCAGAACTACAACTAGTCTTTTGTACCTAATTTAAAAACAGAAGTACATAAAAGCATTAAATTTGGGAGAATTATTTTTTAAACTTTTATTCATTGAAATTTACATAACTTTGACTTAAAGCTTCACTTACACAAATAAAATATATACATATATTTTACAAAATTCCAATGTTTGACAAAAAAAAGAATCACGGATTATTTTGAATATATATTAAGTAAATGGGTTTTCACATGAAGCATGTGTTTCATGAAGCCCTGCAGTGTAAGCAGTAAGAATTCCTCTATGAAATACATTGTAACACACCACGTATGTTATTTTCCCCGCAGTAATAGTCTCCATGAAGAAAATTGAGTTTTACAGGGAAGCTCACTTCCCGGTATGAACTTAAACAAGATTATGACAACCCAAGAAGATGAGAGCAGGATTACCAAATTGGAGACATAGTCAACCTTGACGATAGATTTGGAGAAAAATTTTAGTGCCAAGGAATCATCAAAAACCCACTAGGATCGATCCTTCGAGAAATTTCCATGAGGCTATGTGAGGGATTATCCACTCTCTCTTGCCCACCTAGATGTGTGGGAGGAAGGGAAGGAATACCAGACATATTCAAAATCAATTTATTTATTGATCAACCAAATTACCAACACTGATTCAATTAAATTCAAGAAGAGAATGTCTCAATATAAACAATACAATTGGAGCAATAACGAGATGCACGAATTATACGAAAACTATTGAATATCGACCACTTTAATTTAGGATCTATTCAATTATCCGAATTAGCTTAATGTTACTTTAAGTTTAGTGACCAACCATCACTTTAAATCTTCGTCTATTTAATATTTGAAATATTCACTAATTTGTAGTGATACATGATCAGTAGCAATCTCACCTGACTTCTGGCTTTCTTTCTCTCCTTCTTTTCATTGCTAGCTAGAAAATCCTGACTATATATAGTAGATTTAATTTGAATATCACGATATCTCTTCAAAAGGATTGATCAAAAGGAAGGTACGCTAATAGATCCGTCTAAAGAAAAGAAGTTAGGAAAAGGTAGGTCAGGAAGTTAGGAAGCTAAAAAAAAAGTCAAAATCTGCTTATGCGCTGACTGCGATAAGGCACAGTAAGACTTTATCTAAGTTCTACTAGTAGAACAGTTCTAGAGAGCCGTTTCTAAAAAGTTGTAAAGCTTGTTTATAACGAGTGTGTTTCCCTTTACTGTAAATAATCTATTATAATATAGCTTCGCGTGCATATATTGCGTCGATTTTTCTTTTTGTAGTCATCTGTTCGTCCTTGCCTATTAATAGATATGTTACTATTTAATTTAAGTCTTCGGCTGCTTTTTCCCCACGCAAATTTGCACCGATATACGTGGAAGTGGAACCACTCCATCAGTCACTCTCCAAAATAAATCGATATTCGCATAGAAGCCTTGTTGTCACATTCGGGTAACATAATCTCCTGTCCAACTCAAACGAGCACACTTTTGTGCGTCTGTTTAGAGCAGCGATACTCAACCTGCGGCCCGCAGGTGGCCCAGTGGACCTTTTTAAATGGTTCCATTGCTCTGAAAAATTCATTAATTTATAAAAATTTTGTGGGAAATTCTTTGTTAAGAAATCAAATATATGAATTTTGATTTTTGCCGTCGATGCCGTATGGGTGTGAATTGATTTTTGTTTTTTGTTTAGTGATAATAGACAACAGTGGAGTAGCGACCGTTTTATGAGGGGAACTAATTTTTAACTATCTTTCGTAACTTGCAAGCGAAAAATATTCGAGGAAAATAGGTTGTTTCATGAAGTTGACTATTCTGTAGTGAAAAACAAGCATGGATCAGTAATTGTTTGATTTGTCACAAAAGTGTTGTATTTAAAAAATACCACTAAACAGGAATCGCATTCAATGATACTTTTCCTCGAAGATCTCTTTCAAGAGGTGATAAATAGGCTTTCTTTAATAATATTTACAACAGCAAAGAAGTGTTTTGTCAGTGGTAATGTCACAGTGGTAACAAAGGCAACCTATGAAAGTTGTTATATTATTGGTAATCACATGAAACCGTTTACTGATGCAGAAATTGTGAAGGAGGGATTCTTAAATGCTTCCAATTTAACAAAATTCAGTGACAAAAATAAAAAATATAAAAAATAATTATTAAAAAAAGCAAAATTGGAATTTTAATGTTTTCATCAATTTTCCACATTTTAAATTTTCTTCGTTATTTTGTTCGTAAAGCATTCCTCCTCCGTTAACGGCCCGCGTAGATATGATGAAAAAAGCTAACTATGTATGTGGCCCGGCAGAAAAAAAGATTGAATATCCCTGGTTTAGAGGGTTACACACAAGAGTCGTCTTGCTTAGAGTAACTGATTATGAATAAGTCTGCGTCCCATAATAGGAATTATTGTGGCTCCTGCTACGGCACAATGAGATTAAGGACGGTAATGTTACTCCCCTCTCATAGGAACTAAAAGCATAACTTGTGGCAGACCTGGAAAAAGTCTTCATATTGAATTTTCAGATTCAAATTGATTCTAAAGTCTTTGGACCACTCCACGAGATACTTTAAAGTGACTGGAAAGATAATCTTGTAATTATCCTGTTTCCATTTATCCAATGCCCCGCCGTCCTTATTAATCGAATAAATCACTTATCTAACTTTAAAAATATTTTAATATCTCTAATTGAAGGTTAGCAAGCATGAAAAAATTCAATTATTTTAACAAAAGTGGTTTATTTGCTATTTTTTCAGCTGCTATAAAAGTGTCTAGTTCTGTAAAAAAAGTTGTGGTGGTTTAATAATTTCATGGAGGCTTTATTGAAACTATTACGATTATTAATATAAACTATATTTGTTTACCTTTATTTTTTTCATTTAATAAGAAGCGTCAAAAAAATAAAAAAAAAACTTTTGTAACTTAATTTTTTAAGACCAATGTACTTAAAAAATCTTACGTTTCAAAATTTCTCTGGTAAATCTAGGTTATAAATGTCTTACTTTAGATGAAAAATATTAAAAAAATAATAAGGTAATTATCTTTTAACTGAGACTAATATATTTTAAGAAACATTATATTAATTATGACAAGTTGTCTAGAACTTCTCCCTTTTGCTGATTTTACTGTAAATAAAAAATAAATTTCATTTTTCTCTTGAACAACTGTTCTGGTTCCTCCTTCGTAGATTGTTCCCATGGTAATGAAATTTGTTTCTGACAATCTTGGAGAGGAGTTTGTGAGTCCACCTCCCTTCGACCTTCCTCAGAGCTACAACGACTCCAGCGCGACTATCCCTTTGCTCTTCGTACTGTCTCCTGGTGCTGACCCCATGGCTGCCCTGCTCAAGTTCGCAGAAGATAAAGGATTTGGTGGGGACAAATTTGGAGCTATATCACTGGGACAAGGACAAGTGAGTACATTGGTTTCATTTTTGCAATTGTTTGAATTTATGTAGTTTAGTACAATGAAATAAAGGATAATTTAGATTTTGAATTGTATGCCATGTTGGGGTGGAATTTCAGCACCAAAACATTCAGCAAAAGATTGTTTCATATTAACCATGTGAACTCCACAGCACAACTCGCTGTTGGATAACAGTTATCCTTCAATGTGATATGAAACAAGCTAAATGATTTAATAGCTTTATATTGCTAAGATTTCTTTGGCGGGAAAATTATTTGGAAATAGTACAAAAGGTCTATCTTTGAGGAAAAAGTGTAAAAAACAAAATTTATACAACCTAAGATTGTGCATATTATCAAATATTATCTATAAACTTTTGTCATCTTTCTATACCAGAAAAATGGGTTAATAAAAGCAATTCGTTGATATTTTCTACTTGTAATCATTTCGAGTTTGATTCAATAGTTTCACCAACCATGAAAAGTTCAAATACCTATCTCCCCCCCCCCCGGAAATCTCAATAATGAGCAAAATCTTCTCCTCATCCAATATGAGGAAGTACCAAGGAAGATGACGTGATCTGATGATGAAAGATAATGATCAGTATCTTTCTGGTAAATCCACATTGGTAAACATCCTGAAATTTGAAATCTCGGATTGCATTTTTGGAATCATCAAGATCATCAAAATTTACTCTACTCAAAGAGTTACCCAACGAGTGTGTGAGGGTGTAATTTTTAGGCTCCAGTCAGAATAAAAAGGAGGGTAGAGTAAAACTACCAAACCTGCCCTATTACTTTTTGACGAGGGATGACAGCAACTTTTTGCTTTATCGTGATAAAAGCTAATGCCTTCGTGATCGATGTGATTGGACCTCTTCGTGATCAATGTGTATCACAGTTAAAACCAAACTAATTTAATTAAAAAGACAGTAGGTGGTAGCATGAATGGTTTCGTTAGGTGACGAGATCTGTTAGGGTATTATTCCTTGTACATCCTACCACACATTCAGTAAAATTTTCTTGGAATGAAGTTCTGGTTTCGACGTTGATGCTGGTGGGTCAGAAAGTTACGCTAATGTACATGATCAACTTTTCATCTACTGTCATGATCTGATGTAAGGTCTGATTTTTGCAATGGGAAAGTAAAAAATACTAGTTGCATTTCATCGATTCGCTCGATCTGCTATAAATTGCCGTGGAACTCAACGATCCAGCTTTATGTTGAAACCCAATGTTTTCTTTCAGTCTTTCGATTATCATTTCGGTTTACGTTGAAAGCTTCATTTTATTCTTCCACGATTGGGCTAGTGCGGTTTTTATGGCTCTTCTCCAATCCTTGCTTAATCTTGAGAGCTTCTGCTTTTATCTTGAATTGCCACTGCCAATGACGACATGCGCTATCATAAATTTCATCTTCTCCATAAACTTTATGTAAACGGCATATTACGGCTCCAATATTGGTTTTTTTAAAATTTGTACAACAAATAATGTCTTACATGCTGTTATCATTTGCCATGCTACATCGAATCATGTTTTTACAAATGTTGTCCTATAAAATTCATCATGTATTTATGTACTGGGTATCTATATGTTCTATTAGTCAATGATTTTGCTCCTTACAACGCTATTGTCACATTTAAGCATGAAATTAGCATTTATTAAAATGGGTTAAACTTTTAAAAATATGTAATACAACGAGACTTTCGGATATGTGAAAGTTAGTAAGATACCAAGTATTAATATCTTGAATATTTTGCTGTGATGAATTCTTTTTTTATTAGGGTCCTGTCGCAGAGGCCATGATTCAAAAAGCCCAGAAGAATGGAACGTGGGTAGCTCTGCAAAACTGCCATCTTGCGGTGTCGTGGTTACCTCAATTGGAAAAAATATGTAATGCATTATCGGAGGAGACAACGGATGCTAATTTTCGTCTTTGGCTCACAAGTTATCCTTCACCGAAGGTTTGAATCAGGAAATTATTTTATTTCTTAATGTCTTGTGTGTTCTGTTTTTCACTTTATATAAATAATTACTTAGAAAATTTGATACTTTCACAGTTTTGCTTCTTAGAAAGAAATTTTATTATAAAAATAATTAATTTTGCCATATTCTAACATATAGTTTTATGCACTTACTTGCATTTTTTTTTTTAATTTAGTGTTTTGCATCTTAATTTCTTTTTATTTGCTAAAAACTTTTAATCACTAAAAGACTAAGAGATAAAAGACGAAATATTTAAAATTCTTTCGCTGTTGTTTTTTTACTATTCATAATTTATATCCATCCTAAATTCTAAGAAATATTACATTTTTATTCGCATTTTTATTTCGGATGTCTTTTTAAAGGCTGTGAATATGTATAATTTTTTTGAATTGCAGTTTCCGGTGACGGTACTTCAGAATGGTGTTAAAATGACGAATGAGCCCCCTACAGGCTTGAAACAAAACTTGCTTCAGTCCTTTTTAGGCACACCTATAAGTGACGATGAATTCTTTGCAGGATGTGGAGATAAAAATCAGGTTTGCTCTCATTGAACATTTAAATTAAAGTTTTGTTTTTTAATTATTTTCTATAGATAAAGTGATTTTTATGAAATGTGAAATTTGCTTCAATTTTTCTCTCATCTGAAATTTGAGATAATTTTTCCCTATTTTAACCATGTTACACTATATTTAAAATTAATCAGTCTTTTGATGCTGCCCTTGTTTTATAGTATGTAAAAAGGATTCACTAAATTATAGTAAAACATGCAATGAAATCAAATCTTAGAGTATTAGCATAAATGTTTCTTTAAACAAAATTCTAAAATTATTTTACAAATAGGATTCAACAATTTCTCATTTTCTGAACTTACGTGTGATTCATTATTATCTATATACTCTAGAAATTGAAATAATTCGATGATTCTTTTTTAAGTTTATGTTTTCGTTTAATTTGAGAAAAAATATGTGTATAGCTATTAATTATTAAATTACTTATTTAGTTCATTCAGTCATTCATTCACAGTTTTTTGTTGTTCTTCTTCGTATTATACTTTTCTTACATTTCAAAAGTAAATTAGATGACAAAATCGTATAATAATATAATTGCAACGGGTTGTTTCTAATGGAATAGAACTAAACAGAAGAATAAGAATTTTTGCATGTCCTCAGGAAACAGTCATGGGATATAAAATTGAACTTTTTAAAAACCAATGTATCTTTTTATTTAGCTTAGTCATAATTTCGTTTATGTGAACAGATGCAGAGAAGATCGAAATATCTCTGTTTATGAAAAACATACTTGTAACAAATGTGTTGAAATCAACTATTTTTAATGTTTGTCTTTGTCTTTGAACGCTCAAGGCAGCAGGTTTGATCCCAGCCCAAGTCGGTGAATTTTCATGATACACAAAATCGACAGCACCCATGTCGCATGATTATGCGCTATGTAAAAGATCCATTGAGTGCCTATTTGGCTTAGGTACTCACGGTGAAATTAAAATTCTAAGTATACTTTCGCATCGCCAGAGCTCAGGTGCCTCCCTCTGGGGAGAAAACTGGGCGTCAAAATTACCTGCAGCGATTGATATCCGCCTATATGGTCCCGCACTAAAAAGAGTATTAGCTCCCGGGGAATGTACTAGGTCTGCAATGGTAGAACACACCAATCCGCAGCTTCATTAGAAATTATTTTTAAAAAAACTATTTTTAAAATGTGCAATGTGACCAACTTTATGAACAATGTGCAACTTTATGAACAACCATAATATTTTTCAGTCCTCTCCCTATATCTTAGTGATGCTTTCAAAGTATCGATTAATCTCAAATGCATATTACAGGTGTTCCATCGACTGATGTTCGGTCTTTGCTTCTTCCACGCCTTGATCCAAGAGCGTAAGAAATTTGGCCCCATTGGTTGGAACATTCCCTATGGCTTTAACGAATCCGACCTTCGCATCTCCTTGCAGCAGCTGCAGATGTTCGTCAATGAATACGAAGAGGTGCCTTTCGAAGCCATCACTTACATGACGGGAGAGTGTAATTACGGTGGCCGAGTCACCGATGATTGGGACAGAAGATGTCTCCTCACCCTTCTCGCGGACTTCTGCAACCCCATGGTCATCGAGAAGGAGGAATATAAGTAAGCGAATAACTTAATTCTTTCTCATTGCTTCTGTAATTAGGTGTCCTTTTTTCGCTGGCTTTCTTTTATACGTTTATGTTACACATAGATGAGTAATGGTCAAAAATGCTACTGGATATCTTTATAGCTGTCGTTTTCCGGCGGACGTGGGTCTTGTAGGGTTCGAATAAAAAACAGCCATTTTAATAACTAACTCTCTTTTATTTACTCTTTTACTTAATAGCTTTAAGCAACTTAAGGGAAGAATACACTTGATAACTAAACCCGAGGAGCAATCAAGCTTACTCAATTTAACTATAATAGTAATAAAAACACTTATCTTATTTCTTAAGCGCTCTTCTCTTCAATACGTGAATAATCCTTGGATAATCTTCCAACTTGACTTTACTATACGATCTCCGGTCGCTAACACTATGTGTTTCCTTCTATATAAACTTTCAACCATTCACGCGCGCCTACTCGACGACCAACACTTAAATCGAAGTTCTAATTTACATAAACCCAGTCTTCTTTACAGAAAGCGTTTTCAACTGGAAATACAGTTAAAAAGATTATTTTACCCAAGAGGATATCGTTACAGCTTGAATACCGTTCCTAGTCGATATTTTAGGTCTTAAAAGACTTTAGAATGGTCCTGAAATTGATGAGGAATGTTAAAATTTTAATAATTCTTTTTTATATATGTGTAATTTTTATATATTATCTATACACATTTTAGGCTGTTTGATACAAATATTCGAAGCGCTTAAATAGTATTAATTCGTTTTAATACATCTCACTAGAAATGTTTAAAACAATATTCATTCATTTAGTATTTATCCGAATACTTATTTGATGATAGATAAAAAAAGACTTACGTTTTTAAATGTAAAAGGAATTTATCTGAATATTTCAAATTTCTCTTCATCACTTTGTGACATAGCCATCCTGCGATAGCTATGTCTAGTGGGATCCGCGTAAGCTAGAGGTGTGGGATTATCTAAAAGATGAGACATTTTGTAATTCTTAACACAACTTTTATTAAGAATAACTTAAATTACTTAATTCTAAAGAACAACTTTCTTTAAGTGAGAATAAGCCACAAATTAATCTGAATATTTAAGTCAGATCGCACAACTAGATCACTTATCTTAATTATATTTAATTATCTGCCTAATCTAACTTCCTATACAAAATATTACCTTTTATTGAGTAACCCTCCTACCTTGGTTGAAGACCCTCCTATTCTGCTACTTGTAGATAATAATACTCAGGCCCTATTAATCTTTCTTATAATTAATATTTTTAATGAAGATGAGCGAATCCTTCTTCCTTGGTTGTAGGTCGTCTAACACTTGTTCCGAACTGTTCTGCACTAAGTTATCTCTAAGATTGCCGTCCTTCTCACTAAACCCTCTATCCTTTTAAAGTATATCTTATATGCATTTTCGCCCTGTTTCTCTTCTTGGTATTGGGTCTGAAAAGTTTTGCCATTAATCGTGGCCGTCAAAGAACGTAGGAGTTATGTTATAAGAAGAACGCGAGAGACGTCACAACTTTTTGTGTTCCAATATTGTAATATTTGTATGTTGAGTGCATATCACTTTTTTGACATCATGAAAAGTAAAAAACCTTGGAGTTGTATCATTCTATTTTAAGACATCAAAGTTTCACTAAGAATATTTTATTTATTTTGTTTCATTATCATAAAATCTTACAGCAATAACGCAAGAACATTTTTGTTAGCTTCTTTAGTGTGAGTTTTCGTATTTATTTCGAGTATTTCTAAGCATAGCTTTTCTAAACATGTTTGTCCTGCTGCTGTGTTTATTTTTTTCACGTTTAATTGCAAATATTTGGTGCCATTATTGACAAAATAAATATTACTCTAAATCTATTTGAAGAAATAGATTACTTCTAATGAAGGAGAAATAAATTTTATTATTATCTTATAGAAAATATTTTGCTAATAAACTCTACTCTTAGTAAAAGCATTTCTTAATATACACTCTATAAAAAAAAAATACGATGCACCTAGAAGGAGTTGCCCGATTGTAATAAAATTTGGTATGCAAAGACATTTGTACCGAGCATACAAATGATTGAAATTTGGGGTCCAATGAATGAATAGCGGGAGCTACAGTGCATCGGAACTGCGCACTCAGCAGGTGTCTAGAAGAAACGATTCTCAATCTGATGGTCAAAATTCCTGTTGCATTGCGACGTAGAATACCTTTAAACAACTAAAAAAATGACTTGCCGCAGTATTCGAGCTCATTACGAGTAACTGTCAGAGTTTGAAAGAGGTCGAATCATTGGACTGAAAGAGGCAGGTTGGGCAAATCGGAGAATCGCTCGTCATACGGGTTGAAGTGATGCGGCCATTAGAAGATGCTGTCAAGAATGGGTAGACAGTGGCAGATTTGAGCGTCATGAAGGTAGCGGTCAACCTAGGGCTACAACAGATCGGGAGGATATATTGATTGTCAGATCAGCTGTCACAGCGCCTGATTCATCATTATCAACTATCAAATGTGTGATCCGCACACGAGTGTCCAACATGACCATTCACAGACGGCTGATAAAGCGAAATTTACGCTCGTATCGACCTCTAAGCTACCTGCTACTCTCGCCTGCACACTGTTGAGCCAGATTACAGTGGTTCTTGGCTCGATCAGGTTATAATCATGCTAACTGGGGACGTATAGTGTTTAGCGATGAATCCTGCTTCCAATTGTGTCCTGACGATCATCGAAGGTGTGTCTGGAAGACGCCCAGGGCAGCTTGCCGATCCTGCTTTCACTATTGTGCACCACATAGGCCCTCAACCAAAAGTTATGGTCTGGGGTGCCATTTCGTTTGACAGACAGACCCCTTTGGTCGTCATTTGAGGCAATTTACAGTAAAGCGATATGTCGATGACATTCTGAGAACTGTTTTGTTTCCATTTGTTTTGCAGTACCCTGGTCTTATTTTTCAGTAAGATAATGCCAGACCACATACGGCACGTGTTGCTTTTAACTGTCTTACAGCTTGTCAAACACTGCCTTGGCCAGCCAGATCGTCAGATCTCTTTCCAATCGAGCATGTTTGAGATATGATGGGAAGGCGACTGCATCTTTCAGGGAATGTCCATGACCTGGCCCAACAATTGGAGCAAATTTGGCAATAAATACCGCAGAAGATCATCAGGGTGCTTTATCACTCTATGACGTGTGGCAGCTTGCGTCCAGGCTAGAGATAGGTCAATACCTTGTTGATCTCGTTACTTTGTAACTATGTAACTTTGAAATAAATCATTCAATTTTTCTAAAATTTTTATCATTTTCTATTCTGTACACAATCTTTCGGCCCACCAATTTTTGTCTCTATCGGACAACTCGTTCTTGGTGCGTCGTTGTTTTTGTTATAGAGTGTATTATTTAATTAAATATATTATTTAATTTTTTTTAAAAATTTATAGAGCATCGTACTAATAGTAGTCTTTGTATTCTATATCTTTCAAAAATCTTATAAAGATATTAATAGATTCTTCCGGTTCACTCAAAGACTTTATTACAAAGTACTATCGCTGTTCTTATAATATCAATTAGAAGTAATTTTTAAATAACTCTTACTCTTCTTTACGTTTGAAAACCTCTGTTGAAAAAAAAATATCCTGTCTGTGACTCGTTTTGATTGTACCCATTTTAAATTTTTATGCTCGTGAAACATTATTCTTATGAATTTGTGCTCACTTTTTGTTATTTTATTATTGTGTGTTGTCAATGATTTGTTTTTCCGAAAGAAATTGATCACCTTGGAAACTGGAAGTAACTTTTAAGAAACACTTCTAGGCCAGTGTCTGAAAAATTCTACTTCCCTTTCTCTTCTCATTTCGGATAAATGTAGTCAATATTTAAAGTCGCGAATTTCGAGTTAGAACGTGTTCAAATTAACCGAATTTCAATCCCAAATCCGCCCAAATCTTGTTGAGTAAATAAATGAAGACTTTTTCTACATTTGACTACTTGACACGTGATCTCAAATTCGTCACGTTGCATCATGTGACGATTTCGTGAATTTAGAACCAATTCAATTTTTAATCTATTCACTTGATTCGCGAAATCATAAAATTAGATGCATATTTTCGAATCATGGTATTATTTTATTATTTCCATACTCACATTAAAAACCTACTGTGAAAAAAAATCGAGAATACGAATTCTTAACTCATTTTCAGACAGAATGTTATCCTAATTTTAACGTAATTTTGTATTATACTTGTTTATTATATTCTGTTTTTCTCGAGTTTTAAGTAAAAAATTGACAATAATGCACATTAGCATGTAAAGTAAAAATTCTGCTTAGCAACGTAATATTACAGACACATGAATAAATAGGACGAGTGAATGTTACTATAATTAAAGCAGTTTTCAACATTGGAAAGAAATTTTTTCGGTTCAGCTCTTTAACGTAAGGTACAGTTACTCTTAAAATACACTGCTGGGCGTTAAAATTGCTACACTAGGTAAGAAAACAAATAACAAAACTTAACTTGCTATAAGAAAGTATGATTAAATACAGGGTCCGAAATGAGAACACACAGTTGGACTTCAGAACTAACTGGTTTGGGGAATGAAAGATAGCATAAATCATTCCATTTTGCTTCAAGTCAATGTCACACTTCATGAATCATTGTGTCTGGAAAGAGGTGGGGGCCCTAGGTCTTTCAGCAATCCATGACAGAAAGTTTTCAATGGGTGAGAGGTCTGGAAAACGAGCTGGCCAGGACAACGGTCGAATAACCTCTGTGTCGATTAGATCATGACATAAAGAACAACTTGTGATCTTGAAATTTTTTTGAAATATAACCACCGGTCATTAGATCTGAGAAATGTAACACTGGCTGTTCAAATTACCGACGACGCGTGTGTTGTACTCAATGGCTACTTATACCATTACACCAAGTGCAAGGCCTTTATAACGGTATCAAATACAAAAAGTAAACCTGTGTTTTCTTCAGTGCCTGCAGACACAGAAACGTCCATCTTGATGCTTCACGTAGAATCGGAACTCGTCAAAAAAGACGACATGGTGTCTCTACCGTATCTAATTTTATCGTTTAACGTACCACTGTTGCGGCTCATCTCTGTACTGCAGTTTCAAGGAAAGTTGCAATAATAGTTATCGTGCAGGCAGTCCGTGCTGTTCAACCGTGCAGACTGTTCGTGCTGCAGACAAACCCTTCCCGATTCAAGGTTCGCGATGTGGTCGTGAGATCCTACGAGACCAACCAGACAACATGCCTGTCTTCTCGCGCGTTAGCAGCCGGAAGCCATTGAGATTCAGCTCGACGTTTATAGTATGACCCTCCTGATCGCATGGATTTCATATTCACATGACAGTCCGTTTGATTCCGTCCAATGCGAATAACAACATTGGGGAGTGAAAAACCACTCTCGGGTTATGCCTCGATCCTTTCGCTTTCGAATTCTGACATGTGCTGGTAAGCGTTTCTTCTTATATGAGGCATAATATGATTTTCTTGCTAACTACCAACATTAAAATGCAATTTTCGAAAAAGAAACCCGCTGCGTACTTTCCTTTTATACAGAGTTTGAGATTCTGTTTTTCCTTCTTGCTTCGTTCGATTATACTTAAATACGAATTGTTTGTATGACCCAACAACTTTCTTTCGGGTGAAGTTGACGTTTCCATCATCCTTCCTTCACGTTGCTGCAGTTTTAAAGGCAAGCAGTTTAATAATTTAGAAATTATATCGTAATACATCTCTCAAAATTGATACAATGGTCAAGGATTTTGTCTCTACTGTTTTTTTTAATTTAAAACTCATTGCTTAATATGATGTTCGATTAAATATAAAGTTTTAAAAATGTTTTGTTTTTCTGTTTAGATTATCTCCAGATGGTAATTATACAGTACCTAACATGGATGAATATCAAGAAATATTAGATTTCATAGAAGTAAGAATTTTCGATTTTTATCTCATTACTGGTTAATTTTTAAATGCTTAGTGTATAGAAAAGAAAATCATAGATTATTATAATGAGACGTGAATGCACTCAGGAATCATTCTTGTGTGTCTTTAATATGCATTATTTTTCGGATCCTTTCATCACAGAAGAAGTATCTCATCACCTGTTAAGAGTAACTTTGTGGTATTTGCTAGAGTTCCAGAATAAATCTAGATTTACTCTGAAAGAACCTACCTTTTTACACTAAAAGCCTTTCAATCACTTAACAGTAATATTATCCAACCAATGTATAACTTTATCTTTCTTTCTATATTTTGTGTTTATTTACATCTTGTTTTCATCAAAGTGGGGAGGCAGATTATTTATCACAGAGGTATCGAGATATCTGAATTAAACTCAATGGCACAACAGCCCATGAGGGCCAGGTCTACTTTGCCTATCTCAGTTTACGTAACCTTAACCCTCCAAGCGGTCTGCACGTAAAATTCCGCCATTCCAGAGATGCTTTTGCTGCCTTCAAGCAAGATTCCCAAAAGCGTCCGAGCCGCATTCTTTAAAATACGGCTCAACCGCTTTTGAGAACCCCACCTGAAAGCAAAAAATATGTGCGGTGCATTTTTGAAGCATCTCCAGAATGGCAAGACATTAAGTGCAGACCGCTTAGAGGGTTAAGCACTGTTGTGCATGTGCAGATGTTTCGGTCAATGGTCACTAACAGATACTGTAGTTCGTTATAAAAAATTACACGTAATTAAAAAAAGTTAAATTTTAACTAAGAAGTATTCAATATTTTTTTTACTTACCTGCTTTAACATTTGTTAAACACCAATCTGTAGTCGTATTCAAGAATAGTGGATATTGTTGAGTTTGATATCGTTGACATATTACTGTCAGATTGTAACAGGCTATCTCGCGAGGTTTCGCTTTCGTAACTAACTTGGGGTCTTTTCTTTTAAGTTGTATCGAAAGTTTAACTTGTAACAACCCACTTTGGGTTGTAGCGAGCAAAGATCAGCCATAGCAAGTCTTAGACGCAATTTTATTTATCCCTTTTACTTAATCAAAGAACACAACCAAGGGTAGGAAATGCTTAAGGCTATTAACATATAATTAAAGTTTACTTAACACTAGATTGCCCAAGAAAGTCATTTTGACTGCTTTTTAATTCCAATTAGAAAAACAATTACATATATAATTCACAATTTCTTAGAACTTTTTAGAATATATATTTTTCCGAGTGAAGTAAATTTTTTTATTGTTAAAATTTACCAATAACTTGTTATATGATTACAAATAATATAAAAAATATTAAAAGTTAATTTTAAACAAATTTCTTTGCACATTAATCATTCTTTCACAATGCAGTCATTTCGACTGTTTTGGGGTAATATAGATATATACTAAGTTTCAGTCTTTCTAGTGTTAAAGTACTCTTGGAGCACTCTTGACTCCTACGCTTCAATTCTCTGTAAATATCTTGCTTAACTTTACGACCTCCGGTGTAAATCTTGATCATAATTTTATCACTTTAAATCTCCAACTATCGACCATCCGTCGACTATCCTCGCTTACACAAATGCCAACGCTTACATATAGAAGAGCTCATTTAACTAAATCCCGTCTTCTTCTTCAAGGGTACTTTTCCAACAGAACTTCCTGTTAAAAAGAATAGTTTTACCCAAGAGGATTACTGGAAGATTCATGGATAGACCCTTAACAAACTGTCACCTCTTTTCAGAGAAAATATGATAAACTGATGAGCAGCTGTGATTCTGCGCTTGAGTGGGTCTTACCCTCATACTTTGAGTTAGTGGACTAATAAATAATAATTTGATAATTTGTTTTAATGTTTATTTTTGGTGTATTGTATTTATCTCTACTACTCATATTCGGATCAAGATATAGCAAGTATAAAGCCCTCTGGATCGATTAGTCAGATTTTGGAGGAGATGTTACAAAATACCATACTTATTTGATACATCTTCAGAAATGGATTTATTATTCACAGCATTTATATATATTGATAATATTACTCATACAAGACAGAGGGCATTTCTCAATTTTCTTTATTAAATTCCAGGACATGCCATCTACTCAGCATCCTGGTGTTTTTGGAATGCATGAGAATGTGGATATCACACGTGAGCTGCAAGAGAGTAAAAGGCTTCTGGACAGCATACTACTAACAGAAGGAACTAAAGCTTCTGCTGATGGTGGAACAACAGACCAACAGCTTAATGACATTGCTGCAGATATTTTAGCAAAGGTGTATTTTTCTTTTTATGTATATAATACACTGGTCATTACACTGTTACATCCAAAAAAATGCATGCAACACACTTGAAATTTATATGACAAATAGATCATGTTGTAACATACAAATGAGTATTCTTTGAAAACATTCATACAAAATAGTCAGGGACAGAGCCACTTACAGTGTATATGAAAGAAGAGACTTTACAACATGTTTTTCCTACAGAAACTGCGTTTGGGCATTGTTTCTCTCTATAGAAAGTTATTATTATGCCTCTAGTAAGAAGAAATATCTACCAACACGTGTCTGATTTCGATCGAGGTAGAATTGCAACCAACCAGGATGATTTTGGTTTATTTTCCCGCCGCATTGGTGTTCGCGTTGGTCTAAACCCCATTTTTGTACCCAGAATATTGAATTAATGGATTAAAACAGGCTTTACAATACGTCATGCAGGATCTCAGTGGCTCCGCATCTTTAACAATAGTGAAGATAGATGTGTTATGCGTTTGGCCTTATGTGACTGAACAATCATGTTACGAACTTTGAATAAGGAAATAAGGTCGTTTTTTTAGATCAACATGGGCCAGCGTGGACAATGCAGCACCCTGGACTGTCTATGGTTTCGGGTACTCTTGATGTCGTATCAAAGACAGGCGTGTCTCTAACAGTGGGATCAACGATGAACGTAGGCGATCATGCAAAGTTGACGTCGTCTTTTCAAATGTATCCCGATTTTGCATACGGCATGATAATGGTAGCAACGATTGTGCTGTGGAAACTGCATTTTGACAACTTACACTGAACATCGTCATACCGGCTAATGATATGGGATACCACTGGATACATGTTTCGTTCACCCCTTGTTTGTATTTCCAGCACTTTGATCAGCAGCCGTTCCATTTCTGATGTGTTAAAGCCCGTGGCTCTGCCCTGTTTTCCAAGCATACTTAACACTTTATTTCAATAGGACAAAGCACAACTACATGTTGTCCGCACTCTCCTGATTTTCCATGATGCAGAATGTGTTCGACAGTTGCCTTAGTCAACACATTATCCTGATATTCATCAGTTTAAAGGTCTGGTCAGTAGTTACTTAGCACAATTGACTTGCAACCAATCACCAGCCACTACGGTAGATGAATTGTGGCATAGTATTAAATTTGCACGAATTACTGTACTCGTGTGGGCCATCCAATCTCTGCTCGTCTCCATATCCAGTCGAATAAATGCTGTTATTGCTGCCAGAGGTAACATAGGATTTCTCAGGATATATATTTCCAAATTTCCTGAAAACTAATCACTTGTTCTTCACATTACGTGTGTCATAGAAATATCTTTCGGTTTAGTTGTAATTCTTTCTGGTATAGCAATTTTAATGGCCTTTACTGTACTTTACACGAATGTTTTAGTTTTTTTTTTAAAAAAATTTTCATCATTCATTTGACTGATGCATAAACTATTTTTAAAGTGTCTGAGAGTGATCATATTTAAGAATAATTTCTATAAAAATATTTCCAAGTGCACTAAATACATTTTATTTTGGGATATGTATTTTCTGAAAAACATGCCTAGTATTTGCATTTGTCGTGATGCTCTGGTATTCCAATCGTCTCAATTTACAATTTTTTGTCTTAATTATTTCATGAAAAGTAACATTATCGTTAAATTTGTCTTATTAGTGGATTATTGGTTGGTAAGTTTGTGTGATTGTTCATTTTTCAGTATATATTAAGCATTTTTTTTTACGAAGTTAAATTTACTCTTTTTCTCCCCTTCTTTAGCTGCCACCAAGTTTTAACATGGAAGAAGCAAATATAAAATATCCTGTCT
Source organism: Trichonephila inaurata madagascariensis (assembly GCA_019973955.1). Classification (NCBI taxonomy): domain Eukaryota; kingdom Metazoa; phylum Arthropoda; class Arachnida; order Araneae; family Nephilidae; genus Trichonephila; species Trichonephila inaurata. The sequence continues at coordinate 317,663 of BMAV01025644.1, read as the reverse complement.
CTTATAGTGAGAGTATGAACACTGTTTTAGTGCAAGAAATGGAACGTTTTAATAAGTTAGTTTATTTTTTATAATTAGGTATTTAAATAAAGAGTTATGAAGTTATTTTGAATATGTAGCAGTGTTTCAAAATAATTATGAAAAAGGTCCATTCTTCGTCAATTACAGTCACACATTATGTAATTAACTATGATGAATTTTTATTGTCTTAATAGTTAATCATAATTCTAAGTTCCTTTAATTTCATATAACTTACGTTTATATATATATATATATATATATAAAATAAAAGTGAAGAAGTACTAGAACCTACAGTGCTAAAGCAGGAAGAAATTACAATTCACCAGACACAACAAATGAGTACAAAAAAAGTCTTTGGACTAAACTGGAGACCTATTATGATTTCTAAAGCTGGCGCTGAATTAGGCCAGAGAATTAGGGTTAGCAATGCTTTATGGATCCACCTTCCCCGTACAGCAGAAACTTTCGACATGATAGGGGAAAAAAACAAGTTGAAAAGTTAAGCCTAATACAGCACGTGGAAAAAAATTGCTAATATAATAAAATGAAACTCAGAAAAGAGAACAGTAATGAATGTCTCAAAGAGAGGAATAATAATAATAATAAATAAATAAATAAACCCACTTACATGTAAAATAATTACTGGAGATTGAAAATTCAACCTTCATAAGTTCCCAACGCGAAATGGCGTAAAATGACGAAAGCTATTGAGACGACTATTCGAGAATAAATAATCGTAGCGCCACCTAGATATTTATTTTGCAATTAAACAAACCACTAAAAATTTTTTTTATATAAAAATAAACTAAATAAAGGAAGTTTTAAAACGATAAAGATCAAAGTATATATATATATATATATTTCTTGTTTTTTATATTACTTTAAGCAATTGAAGAAATAAGAGTCCAGTAATAGATTATTATAAATGAATTATACGATATCTCATGTACTGATGAATAGATATCCACATGAAATTAAAGAAAAAGTAAAATTAAAAAATGCGTTTTTTTATATGAAAAAAAATTGATTAAAGCGATTATTGTGATTAAGAAAAGAATTCTGATATTTTGATAGAATAAAAAAAAAGTGGGTCGATAAAGTAATACGTATCTCGCTTGGGAATTAAACACTGGGGGTTTCGCGTCAGACTGACCACCTGACGGAAACATCTGTTCATACACCTCAGCACCCAAGGTCAAGTAAACTGAGATGGTCAAAGTAGGCTTTGGCCCTCATAGGCTGTTGCGCCACTGATTTTAGTTTTTTTTCAAACATACATATATATTGTACATTCAACAACTTTATTAACGTCAAAATTTCATTTGAGACTATGCCAATTTTTCTACGAAAAGCTTACTATACCAGTTAATAATTTTTTTTTATTAAAAATTTTCTTTTAATCATCTTGTATTAATTTGGAAATTCCTGATGATTTTCTTTTGACTCTAATACAGATAAAGAAAAAAGTAAAATACCCTTTGGTACTATTTTCTTAGAAATACTTCCTTTTCTAAAAGACAATCTTCAACTTTATTACTATTTTTATAGGTTAAACTTTACTTTTTTTATAGGTTATATCATACCATTCAATATAGTCTACAGCAATTACAGGCTGTTATTAAAGGTTTGGTTGTGATGTCAGCTGACTTAGAAGCTCTTGCTGGGAGTTTGCTAATTGGACGCTTGCCTGCCATGTGGGCAGCTGTTTCTTATCCCTCTTTGAAACCTCTTGGAAGTTACATCAATGACTTTATACAACGTTTAAACTTCCTACAAGTAATAATTTTTTCTTTTGTGACTACTTTTGGCTCCATTTTAAAGGTTTGGGTGTATTACTGACCTACATAATTTCATTAAAAGCTGTGAGTTGTAGAAAATAGTGATTAAAGAAAATATTTTTAATACTAAAAACAAATTTTCTAAAAATCAGTTGTGCAGATGTCTGAAGCTTTGGAATAGATAATTTGCTTGTTGCATTCTTTTTAAAGGGCAGGTCTTATCTTAATATTATCATTTATAGCGCTGTATTTTTAAATATTGAAGAGTGATCTTGAAATAAAACTTAGAACCATATGATCCTTCAGGGGTTGATAAAAATTTATTCAAAGACAGGAAACTTATATTTCTAACACATAGAAACTGATTCTTGTTTATTTTATTCTATCACGTTTGTTTCAGTAATTGCTTGAAGGAGGAAAATAAAACAATATTGTTTATTTCACTGGAATGTATCTGGCGGAACTTTTAACAAAGAGTGACTTTGGGGAGAATTTATTTCAATACTTTTTATTTCAATATTAAATTCTTAAAAAAAAAAAAAAATTTCTTATATATAAGTAGGTGTGAGTTTCTTGTGTGAGCGCTGTGTTTGCATTCATTGTATTTAAACTCGTACACACTTAAAAATTCGTCCATTTCACAAATTAACAACCATAAACTAAATAGATTATGTTGCGTTTTAATTTTAGTAAGCAAAATTGAAATTTCTCATTTGAAAAAAATAAATTGAGTTAAATAAGCGAATTTATTCTTGTGACTTACACAAGAAAATTGTTGTTTTTTTTTTTTTTTTTGTTTCGCATCAAATTTCCTGTGAACATTTCAAATTTTTATATACACATGTAAATATATAATTATGGTTTTTAAAGAGTACATATTCTTTCAGAAATGGTTTGAAGTTGGTAAACCGTCCGTTTTTTGGCTTTCTGGATTCTATTTCACGCAAGCGTTCTTGACTGGAGCGATGCAAAATTATGCCCGCAAATACAAGATACCTATTGACCAGCTTGTGTTTGAATATGAAGTAGGTTGATTTATAGAACCAATTTACCGAAATTTCTAACTAATCGTTTAAATTTTCTTCACTGTATTAATTCGTTACTTTTATCGTATTTAAGATTTATTTTTCTTTCGTGTTATACTTGTAAATATTTATTACAAATTTTTACAGTGCAATAACTTAAGATGGACAGATTTTATAATACTCAACATGACGTAGCAAGGGTGTCAAACTCAAAGCCTAACTTGGGCCAAACAAACAAGATTTAACTTTAGGTGAACCGCAAAAAAAATTAATATTCATAGAAATGTAAATTTATTTCGAATTATATATATACTTTATAATAAGCATATACAAAAGAACAAGAAAAGTTTAATGTTCATGTCCTGACACTTGACATCTCTTTTTTTTTTTTTTGCTACTATCTTTCCTATATAGGGAGAATTTTTTTAAATTTCATTATATATTATTGTGGGCCAATATATTTGCCGGACCGCGAGTTTCGCACCCCTGACGTAGAGCATCTGAATTATATGAGTGTAAATGCATTGTTTCCCTAATTTTTGCACTGAAATCATAAATAAAGGATTAATACATTTTACTTACTTGAATTTATCCATTTTATTTACAGTTATTATTACGATTAGATGTTTTTGTAATACATGACTTGTATAATCAATTACATAATTATCATTCATAACAATCATTCTTCTTATCATGCTTATACAAAGTAAAATTTTGTTAAAAAGTCGGTTTCGAACCGCTTCGGCTCGCCGGAGCAAGTCCTATCCATCTCAGTTGCACCATTCACCACAAATATCTTTAATTAATTACTCATTACACTTATTTTAACATTCTTATCACTTTAATTTTAATTTGCACTCATTATTCTTTTTTCACACCTTCAATTTAAAATTTTTTCTCACATTAAAGTAAATTTCTAAATTTTTCTCTTAATTTCTTTTTTTTAAAAATTCTCATCTTAACACAGTACTGGGCTTAGATTTGAAAAATAAGCCAACCCAACGCTATTCATTATCACAAGCGATTGGAGGTTAAGTTTCCCTGCGGGAAACAGGAACTCCAAAACCATTCAGCCAATTTCGATCTAGTTTCTGCATATGTCAGTTGGAATTAGAAGTATTTAATTCTTAAAATTTTTTAATTCTCATTCATTTGGGGCAGTTTCTGCTGATATACCGGCGTCCTACTAAGAAACTTATGATTGCCCAATGGTCACTTTTAGTTTCTTGTGGGAAAGTACACAGAACATTAGAATGCTGAGAAATAAACTCTGTGACAAGTCAACCTTTGACTTTATTTAGATCAAACCGGCAAAGTTCCCACACCAATCTCTAAAGTTCACGTCACGAGAAGAGTCAAGGGACCAATGGCCGAATAGTAATCTCAGCTACGTCCTACAGAAATCATTCTGTTGCACGTGTGTTCTGTAGCCTCAAAAGGCGTGACATAATCCGTCTTTAAAGAGACATAAAAAGGAGAAACCACAAACTCGCTCACGGAGCAGTCCAAAATATCGCTTAGACCTCGAGCCTAAAACATCTACGCACCATGTTGTCTTGAATGCCTCAACGTAGTCTTAACGCAAGTATCGGACTATAATAACATCAGCACTCCACGACATTATCCAACCTAAACCCATTATTTTAAGTTTTCTCTTGATTATGATCACTTCCAATTAGCTGCCAGAGCATGGCTTATTAAAAATGTTATAAGTAGCGCCTTGACATAATTACTTTTTACATTTATTTGTTCATTCGTATTTGTTTTTGCCAATAGTAATTCCTTCCCTAAATTACTTTAGGTTTTGAAGATAGACGAATCAGATACAGCTCCAGTAGATGGAGTCTACGTAAATGGGTTGTTCTTAGATGGCGCAAAGTGGGACAAAGAACGGTAAGCTACACGGATACATGTACACTTTATACAATATTTTCTTGTTGCTTTAATAACAATATGCGTATGGATAATTTATTCCCTATCACTTGTATGTATTGAAAAATGTTATACATTTTTACTTTGTATTTCTTTACTTTCAAGTACCTTGAGGAAACGTATTCTTTCGGTAATAATGAGGATAATGTCAAGACATCTTTTTTCACTTATGCATTATTTTAGAATCATGAATATTTCTCGCCAGACAGAATTCTTTGAGTTAGTGGGTATTAACATTTTACATTTCTGGTTCACCAAAAAAAGAATTACACAATTTTTACTATCCCACTGAAATATGTGTCATTCTTTCATAAAGTATATTATATTACCACCATTAGTGTTTTGGCTCAAATTTTGTCCTCTTACGTAGCCATATTTTTTAAAATTTGCTGATTTGTCGGAATACCTATGTTTATCAATATCAAAATATTTATTTATTAATAACTAGATGGATTTTCTTCAACACTTTCCGAACAAAATAACTATAAGCACCAATTCTAAGACCAATAAACAGAGAAGAAGCATGTTAATTATTAATTTTTACACACTTTTATTAGGATAGCATGATCCAACAATCGATAAATGAAGAAAGAATGAATTGTTAGCGATGTATCTTGATGTGTTATTTCATATGTTCTTAATTAATTCAATTTCTGAATTTCAGTTTCAGAATCAATCTAAATATGCATGTGGGCAGCGAATTTAATTGCTAAATGTGGATGTATGGTAAATTAGTTGTTATATCATCACTCTTTTTAAAAAATGTCTACTGTTTAAATAAAGTAATCACCAATAGACTAAAACTTCACTGCGCAATATGTATTCAAAATTATTCTACGTTTTATTTAATAGACCTAGTAAATAATAGCGCTATATATATCATACAAATACAGTGACTTTTGGCTATCCAATTCTTCATGGGAAAGATTGCTGAATGTCTAAATGGTATGAATGTGGGTTAAAAGGTTAATAATGTTCAAGACGAGACACGGGTTCATGTCATGATTCCTTTAAATACCTGTCGTATAGAATAATTATTAAAAAATGCTGTGTATGAAATAGAATTGGACCTCAAAATCCTTGCATAGTATAAAAGTATGGAAAGTGAAATATTAGCTCAAAAAATGTCATTTCTGGCAATCCGACTGTAGTTAGAGATTAGGTGGTCTTTCTCCAATATGTATCCCTTTGGAAAAGTTCATTCAAAAGTTACTGAGTTTAATTTTTCACAGAATGATTGATTTTTAACGTACTATGAAGCAACGCAAGAGATGTCGGAATTTTGAACCATGGACAAATGACGAGGGATACACCCTGAACTGGGCAACTCATTTTCCAAACTTCCACATCATTACCCATGAGAACTCTTAGCCACAACAAGTTTAACATACATTAACCTTTCTACACGGTGGGTCCAGTGGCAGTAGAATTCGAACACATGAATATCGAAACAAAGCAGGCCACCAGTTTGTGACCATGACCACTCGACTTAGAATGTGACGGCTACCGCGGTCACGTTTTTTCACTGCTAAACAGTTACTGTTGTGATATGCTTTAATTATTGAGTTACACTGAGCAATTTGTGTGGGTGTGGGTGGGTGGAACGATTTTGATTGTCTTTTTCTGCCTGACACAAACCACATCCATAACACCTCGTAATTTAAAGAACGGTCAAATGTACTGACATCCCAATTTCCGCACCAAACCAATATGAGGAGTTTGAACCTCTACATGACAAACTTGTATTTAAATCAAGAATCAAACATCCGGCTTGTGAGAAACATCTCTTCTCATCAGCTTCATGCTATTACCACTTGACTACCTCAATCAGATATTGCTTCACCCATAAATTGAAATAAACTCCGCTTTCCTAATTAAAAAATTAATACTTTTACTAAGAATAATACGAATAAGTGCATTAAAAGACTATAAAAAGTTGTAATGGTCACCCAGCTACGTTCATTAGTGTGGGAGAGTCTGAAGGAAGATTAGCCTTATTCAAAATAACTACTGTTAATTCACAAAATTAATGAAAACAAAATTTCTATAACCCAAGCTAAGAAATGCACCAATTACTAAATATGGAAAGCAATATATATATATATATATATATAGCGAGGTAGACGAGATGCAAGAAGTTTTAATTAATCGGATCACTTTGGTTCAGGCAATACACCTTCTAATTCCAAGCGACCGAATTCAATTCAATCTTTATTGATTAAATCATTAACTTTAATATTACACAAATAATCTACTTAGTATTCACGCCTCACTTCACGTTTAATCAATCACTGTTGTCCGTTAGCAGTCTAACCTCTCTCTCTCCTTCTAACTTATAATTTTTAAAGACCCAATATTCCCCGAGAGGATTATTAGTTGAAAGAACGCGGATAGACCCGTCACAAAGTAAATTCTAGATTAAACTTTAAATGTCCAAACACTACTTAAATCTGAATTGAAATTAATGTATTGGTGTTTACATTATCAGTGTGAGTTACTTGAATATCTCTTATTTATTTATTTTTATTTTTTTGTAATATGAGTATCAAACATTTTTTTTTTCTATGAAGAAATATTTGGAAAAATATTTTATACGTAATTACAATAAATTAGTTATAAATTAACAGTATTCTTTTGTTGTTCTTTCGTTTTGCGTTATTGAACTCAAGTACAATTTACGCTTTGATCAAAACCTGTGTGATATTGAATTAATTTTATACTTTATTACGTGGACGCCGCCTATCTACATTAATTTATTATTAGCTTATGCGTGTAAATAATAGGAAATCAATGTAGATCTGAGTAATTTAACAACAAATATAAAAGCAACTGTTTTAATCAGATTTCATCTTACTGCGTAATACAGGGTCATTCATAATTTCCTCCAAGGTTTCAGAGCACTGTAATAAAAAAAAAAAAAAATAAAACGAATACAGCAAAGCACATATGAATTTCAATTCATATTTCTTCAATTGATTCAAATTTTTTTTTACATATTTTATAGGTGCTCTATGTGTGAACCCTTGGTCACAGGACATACATCAAGGCGATAGACCAGTTCCTGCCACACTTGTGAGAGGTTATCACCTCTCTCTTGTGCACCTAGATATGTGGGAGGTAGGGAAGAAACCCTCGCCATGATCCAATCAATCTATTTATTTATCACGCAAATTCAATTAATAGCAGTAAGAGAATGTCTCGGTGCTAACCGCGAAAGTGGAACAACGACGGTAATACACGAAAGATTAGGAGACTATCAAATTCGATCCTTACTTTATATAGGATCTAATGTATCATCCGATTAAATCTCAGTGAACAGTCATCACTTTAAAGCTTCCTCCTAATAAGTCTTTAATCACAGTAATTCAAATATGATACCTGTCAGTAACGATCTCACCTAATTTGAGTATATCTCCTCTCTTACTCTCTATTCTAGCTAAAACACTTCGACTATATATAGTAATTTGAATACCACGATTTTCTCCTTCCGAAGCGTTGGTTGTGAATAACGCTAATTAATAGCCCAAAGATTTCCTAAGAGGATTATTTGAAGGATCCCGAATAGATCCGTCACTCACTCTTGTCAATATATATCATTATTAACGTTACTGACATCCCACGTTACTTTTTCATGCAGTTTTGCTACATCACGCGGCAAAGCAGGCACGAAAATTTGGGTATTATGTAAGAGACCAAGTTTTTTTGGATAACACGAATAACGAGGAAAGGACTACACGAGCTGTCAATAACGTTGATAGTACCGTGTTGAGTAGAGTGTGTCAGGAACCGGACTATCGCATGGATGTGTGACTTGTGACCAAAAGTTCTTACAGAACGCCTGTAATATATGTAAAACTTTCTCTGTATTCTTTCATCTGTTCTTATTTGCTGTTGTTAAGAAATAGCGAATTAAACTGAGTTGGTTGCATGTCTGTTTTTTAATTACGTTTAATTGTTTTACAATAAAGTTATTAGTCTGTTCTTTTAAGGTATCCGACTACATTCGGAACCGTGATTTTGCAAAAGCGCATAAATGAATAATTTTCATGAAATTTAGTGTCACTTGGATTAGAATACATGTATAAAATTGTTTTAAGAACATTTTGACAAAAAAAATTATTTAAATACAATATTTTAGAAAAAAATTAACTTAGAATAATCTTTTTTCAAAATGTTCTCCTTTTGTGAAAAATGCTTCTATTATAATAATATTTTGCTTGTATATAGCTCAGACCTTTCTACAGAGGCTCACAATTAGAATTTTTGAAAAATTCACATTAGTTTCAGAATTACCACCAATTGAAATAATTATTGGCGCTTTTTTCTTAAAATTTCTCCCCTCTGATGTCGTAAAATATGGATAAACCCACTTCTAAGTTATATATTTCAAAAATTCTAATTGAGCCTCTGTAGAGAGGTCTGAGCTATATACAGGCAAAATATTATTATAATAGAAGCATTTTTCACAAAAGGGGAACATTTTGAAAAAAAATTATTCTAAGTTAATTTTTTGCCAAAATGTTGTATTTAAATAAATTTTTTTTTTGTCAAAAGGCCCTTAAAACAATTGTATACATGTATTCTAATCTAAGTGACACTAAATATCATGAAAAGTATCCATTTATGCGCTTTTGCAAAATCACGGTTCCGAACGTAGTCGGATACCTTAATTAGAGGAGTTTAGTTTAGTGGAGGGAATTATGAATATTGGAAGCGCCTTAATAAATTGCAAACATTTGCAGCAGTAATGGCTTCTTTTTTTATTCAAAATAGCAAAGCTTCCGTGTATAATTAAGTGATTTCAATAAATAAAAATAAAGACTCATAGGGAAAAGTAAAGAGAATGAATTACTGTAAATTACTTATTTTTTAATTTTTTTAGTGTCTTTTTTTAAAGAAGTGCATCCTAAAGAATTCTGCAAGGGGATCTTCATGGGTTTCCACATACATACATAAAATATCTGATCAGTTTGTTATGATTTTAAAATTATATTATTAACTGAAAAATAATACGATAAACTTCGCTATGTAGCAAATAATGTAAGGCGGAACATAACTTTATAACTATTTAAAAAATAATAAATCGTTCAAATTACATTTGGAGCTCAATTTAATTGAGTTGAGGAGTATGATTTATGTATTATTTTTGAGTCTAAAAGTTTTTTTCCCTAATTTTTGATGTTCAAAAATATAATTTATCTACATGTAAAAACTTTTTTTTTCAAAAATGTAAATCCATTTAATCCATTTTGTGAATAGGAGCATGCTTGCAGAACAAGACCCCAAAGTTCTTTCATGTACAATGCCTGTTATTTGGCTCCTACCGTGTTTGAAAGTTGATATAGTAGAAGGTAGCAGATACAAGTAAGTACATACGGCTTTGAAAAATACATATATGTATATATTAGTCGTTACCCGCCCGTTTGATGGGTATTTCATGATGTTGTATGACTATATATTGTTTTCTTAAGTTATTGATATCTAAGTCCTAACATTAAGCTTTTCATTGTTTTGAAAAAAAGTTTTATACCCCAAAGTCTATTTATTTAAAAAGGACAGGACTTGAATTTCTAAGACAGAAGAAACTTATCTTTTCCCCCTTTGTTCCTCTCCCCTTTTTTTCCACATAAGTTCTTTTTAAGGAATCTCAACTTGACAAAAGAAACATACTTGCCAGTTTTAAAGTCTGTAATTTTAATGACTCAAAAACGGAAATTTTTTTTACCTATTGCTCTTTTTCGTTCATTCCCGACAGTCAACCGTTCTTAATGGATCTCTGTTCAATGGATGGAATGTGTATCAAATTTCAAAACTGTTGGTCTAATACAGGGGTGTCAAATTCGCGGGCCATATGCGACCCACAACGAACATTTTTGCGGCTCGGCCAGCATATCGGCACACAATAATATATAATAAAATGTCAAAGTTTCTCCCTAAACCGGAAAGCTAGTAGCGAAGAAGTGATGTCAAGTGACAGGATGTAAACATTAAATTTTTCTTGTTCTTTTATTTATGTTCAATATAATGTATTATTCGAAATAAACTTACGTTTCTATAAATGTTGATTTTTTTTTTCTTTTTGCAGCCTATACCTAAAGTTAAACCTTGTTTTTTTGGGCCAAAGCCTTTGAGTTTAACGCCCTTGGTCTAATAGTTTCGAGATCTTGTTATGAGTAATAGAATCGCTTTTATCCTGTATATATGTCCCTTTTTCATAAATATATATCCTGTATATAGTGACGTAGAACAGAAAGTTAGCTGGCTGCTAAAAACAGTCCTTATATATTTTGATATGTTTATTGTATTATGTATACCAGGATCCATATTGAAATTTTGATGTTCCCTTATAATTTGATATTTATTTTGGTTTAGTCCTACGTTAATGGATACATTCTTGTTTTGTTTTTTATTTATTTATTTATGATAATCTTTTCATGCTTGTCAGTAAAATTACTTTACCTGAATCTATGTATTTAATATGTATGACTACCATTTTCATTTCTTAAATAATTGTAATGTGATAATGTAACTGTATATGGTGATTAAAATAATTGAAAACGTTGTTCTATACGTATTTCTAACAATTAAGTGTTCTCAGGTAATAAATAATTCTATTAAACAGCAGAAAAATTGACAAAAAACTCGTACAAGAATATAAATTTATGTCCCCAATTACCAAAATGCATACAAATGCGATGGTACACAATGAGTTTCAGAGAGTGAGTGAGTGAGTGAATATTAACGTCGCACAGTTCAGCTGCACGAGGGCTTTTGGCGACGGACCACATAATTTTGAACCATGGTCAAGTGACGTGGACGACACCTGAGCTGGCACCCCCTCTCCTAACTACCACATCACACCAATGGGAGGACGTTTC